>JACEEZ010011932.1:0-12500 GCA_016584305.1 Chionoecetes opilio | reverse complement strand
TGGATTTGTCAGGCGGCCAGGCTGAATTACTGGATTTGTCAGGCGGCAACGATTAAATACTGGATTTGTCAGGCGGCCAGGACATTACTGGATTTGTCAGGCGGCCAGACGATTACTGGATTTGTCAGGCGGCCAGGCGATTACTGGATTTGTCAGGCGGCCAGACGATTACTGGATTTGTCAGGCGCTCAGACGAGTACTGGATTCGTCAAGCAACCACACAATTACTCAAGGACAGCGCACCGCACGGGACTCGGCGAGCAGGACGATTACTGGATTCGTCAGGCGGCCAGACGAGTACTGGATTCGCCAAGGGGCCAGACGATTACTGGGACTCGTCAAGCGGCCAGACGATTACTGGGACTCGTCAAGCGGCCAGACGATTACTGGGACTCGTGAGGTGGCCAGACGAGTACTGGATTCGCCAAGGGGCCAGACGAGTACTGGGACTCGTCAAGCGGCCAGACGATTACTGGGACTCGTCAAGCGGCCAGACGATTACTGGGACTCGTCAAGCGGCCAGACGATTACTGGGACTCGTGAGGTGGCCAGACGAATCTCATGGCATAAGATTACAACTTTTTGTACATTGTTGACCACAATTATTATTTTCCCCTTTGGCCAGTGCGACTAGTATATATAATCAGTATTATCAGTATTAGTATCAGTATCAGTACAGGAGAACCTCATTTAACCGGCATTTAAAACAACGGCAGCCTCAAAACAACGGCACTAATCGACCCAGGCATTAATTAAGTATAATTATTTCAAAAACTGAGAAAATCGGCAGAAATTTAGTTGGGCAAGGCTGTGTTCTACACAGACTCCCTCTCCTCACTCCACCTCCTCCTCTCCCGTCATCCACGATCCTCTACGTCCCTCGTCCACACCATCCAGAGGGCCCTTCACCTTACCAACGAGGGGTGGAAGATCGTCTTCCAGTGGGTTCCCTCCCACGCTGGTATCCCAGGCAACGAGGTGGCTGATTCTGCTGCCAGGATGGACTTAACAGATTTAAACACGACACCCTTCCCTCTGCCGCTCTCTGCGGCCAAACGCCTGATCTCCCGGGTCTGCCGCTCTACCTGGAATAATACACTCGGCGATGCCCTCCGCATCACCTCCATGGGCCAATACCGCAGTGACTTCCTCCCAGCCGTGGATACGGAAAAAGTCCCGCGTCCTGGATGTCACTCTCACCCGCCTCCGCCTGGGGCACACGACACTCACAGCTCACCTGCATCGCCTCCGTCTGTCCCCTGACCCCCACTGCCCTTGGTGCATGAATTTTCCTGAGACTATTGAATACTTTCTGCTGCAGTGTCCGCGCTTCCACTCACACCGTGTAGTGCTACAGTCTCGACTCCTCGCCCTGAACGTCACCACCTTTGACCTGCCCACCCTGCTGGCGGCGGCTGGCGTCCACCCTCTCGACAACACGCCGTCATCCGCCTCACCTGTGCCTTCCTGAGGAGACAGGTCAACTACCGCCGCCTGTGATAGCATCATAGGACATCACCAGGGCTCATAGTGTTCCCCAAGGGATCCTCGCAGCCCTAAAACAACAACAACAACAAACCTCCAGAAACCACAGTATTTATTGGGATTTTGGGCGATTCCATAAGAGTAACTCTCAAAACAACGGCAAAATGAGTTATCCGGCATGCGCTCCCCCCCGAGGGTGCCGGATAAACGAGGTTCTCCTGTATTATAAGGTAACTAATTATATTTCGAAGAAACCTAGAGACTTGTGGAAGCATCAAAATATTTGCCTACGGTCGCCAGCCAGAAGAATCATCTGTTTAGTTATATATATATTACTTTCTCAATTTGGCTCATTTCAAAGTCATTTGTGTCTTTGCCAAGTGTTTTTGAAGATAATGTTCAAAGTAAGTGATCTTTACGCAGCATATTGATTATAACATACATTCATTCTCCTGAGTAATCGTCTAGCGCGGGACTCGAGTACCAGGCTTGGTACTAGAGTACCGCTAGCCCTGGCGGATCCGTGGTAATCGAGTATAATAATCGAATCTCGCCCAGCTCTAGTGTCTGGTGCTGTCAGCTGCGCTGGAACCTCGATGGTGTTTTGAAAATAATATACATGACTTATTTTCCATGGAAAAACTTGCCATACACATATTTACCGTCGCAATAGGTTTCCTATCATGAAATGCTTAGTAGTATTGTAAAAAGTATAAACTGAATGCAAAAAATGTTGATCGCCCGGTGAGAGGGAGGTCTCACCAGAGCTCACGTTCGCCAGGCTATTCCAATACAGGGAGGTCCCGAAGATACGAGCAGTTAGGTTCCACCTGGCATACTCGTAAAGCGAAATCTCGTATAACGAAACACATAATTAATGGTAAAATATAGGTTTGGTTCCAGGACCCCATCAATTAAAAAAAAAAAAAAAAAAAAAAAGGATATCTTTTTTCAAGCTAAAATAAATTATAGCAAACACAACAAACACACAGCGTCTATATTACCCACACTGTACTACCTATTCTGTAGAAAAAGTATTCTGAAAGAGAAAATAGCACACAAAATAACATAACTGCACATTAATTAAACATAAAACATGCATAACAAGCAAAAAAGACTTTGTACTGTAGGGGACGCCGCGTGATACAAGAGAAGGTAGTGTAGCGGTCCCAAGATTGGGGCCGCACACCTGCTAATTACCAGAGCTGGGCGTAGCGCAAACGAAAGCGTAAATGCGCAAAAGCGTAATTTGCGCTCTATATAAAATATTTGTGCTTTGCGCAAAACGCCGAAAATTTGTGCTTTTGGAGTTTTCGCTCTCGATATTTTATAAGTCCGCAAATGCGCAAACTTAGCAGAAAAACTTTGCCGAGAAACTCAAATGACGTAAAATCAAAAAATTAAAAGATACGTCAAATATAGCATTTATATTTAAGTTTACTTTTTAATTAAAAAACGCTGCAGAAAAGAGCAAGCTCATGCCACGGTCAAGTGTGGCACAGAGAGCTGCAAGCAGTGCCAGCTGGACGGGGACGTGGACGAGGAACTCGAGAAGAACTTGCACTCCTGGACCCAGCTGGACGTCCAGGATAACGTGCCTCTGTCACCTGAAATGTTTCCCATGGAGCACAGGCAGGTCTGGGTGGACCTGTTCATCAGGTACAACACGCCAGTGCCCTCCTCAGCGGCGGTAGAGCGGCTGTTCAGCATGGGCTCAGACGTCATGAGGCCGAAGCGATGGAGTCTGACGGCCAAGAACTTGGAGAAGCTGGTGTTCCTCAAGGGTAACATGAACCTCCTCAAGGGTCGGTGGGAGCTGGAGGACAGTGACGAGGAGGACTAATATTAGTATTGTGTATTTTCATTTTTCAACTATTTTGTGTTGTTTTGACAGTATTATCTTATTTTTTATATAAACTTGTGTTCAATAAATGCTTCAAATACTGTAAACATTCAATCTTTTAATCATTTATACACTTTATATTAATTTAACATAGAATTTTTCAGTTTGCAGACTAAAAAATGAGGTTTGTGCTTTAACTTTTATGTTTGCGCTTTAATTTTTTAAATTTGCGGTCTAGTTTTTTTTTGCGCTAGAAATTTGCACTTTTGCGCTTGCGCTCCGCCTTTTTTCGAGAATTTTGCGCTTTGCGGACTAAGGAAAAAAAATTGCGCTCCCAGCTCTGCTAATTACCCCTAAAGGTCAGGCCGCGCCATATGCTTAATTACCCTTCAGGTCACGCCTTGCTAGGGGTGACCTGACTGCGGTCCCAAGGTTGGGGCCGCACACCTGCTAATTACCCCTAAATGTTAGGCCGCGCCATATGGTTAATTACCCTTCAGGTCACGGCTTGCTAGGGGTGACCTCACTGGGGTCAACCAAATCCCCCTTTGTTCAGCCCGGGAGTGGTAGGGCGTGCATTTTGAACTTGATAATTTTACTCGCCCCAGTTTGAATGTTCTATCATTGGATTTTTGATCTCGTATATTGAAAATAGACCCTAATTTACACATCTCGTATCATCGGATTCTCGTATACCGAATGCTCGTATAACGGGACCTCCCTGTACTTCTCCTACGCCAGCCCTGGCGTTTAAAAGTAAGAAATCGCGGAGCGCCTGGCGAACGCTTTCGCCAGCACTGGCGAAAGATTTTAAAAGTACGGTAGTATGACGGGTGTCTTGTCACCTCTGTGCCCCAGATATTGTGAAATTGAGCGCTACATTGTGAAGCCTGGTTTAGGTAAGTGTGGTGATGGGGCGTAAGCCACAACTCACAAGTGATCAGATCACCCTTATCTACTCCCTACACAAGGCTGGTTTTAGACCAAAAGAGATTGCAGAGGAGGCAAAAGTCTCACTAAGAAGTGTTGCGTGCTGGTTGAAAACTTAGTGTTGGGTTAAAACACCAGCTGGCGTCTGAGCCTGGCGACCTTAGTGTAGCCGTTACCAAGGTCAGCTGATATTTATAGCCGTTACTCGGCTGATATTTTGGTAATTTGTTCATTTAAAGCCATAATATGACAAATGAAGACAAAATGACACAGACTCTCCAGATATTCCTTTTTAACTTAACTGAAATCATGGCTGAAGAAATGTAAGTATGAACGCCACCACACGTCTGTAAATCGAAAAAGAACATTGCCCTGGCGACTTTAGTGCTATTAACGGTAGCTCAAGCAGTGAAGTTAGTGTTTAAGAAGTGAACCTCATATATTAGTGACCAGCTATAGTATCAATCTGTATCATCTACTTAGCAGGCTTATGGGACCAGGGATATTCAGGTTAGTGTTGCAACATTAATGGCTGTATTACACGGTTTATGGAACTGTCGCCGATGGGAATTCTCGCCGAAACAACAAACTATAACTCTCGTCGACGTGGAAATTTTAACCTAACCTGGACAATGGCACCTAATCTAGCCTAACTGATCAAGCTAACGATAGTATTTCATCCCTGAATGCAGAAACACGGGTAACACTTGATTAAATGTATATATTGGGTCGTGTAATATCAAGAATTGGAACGCTCGACGACGGCGGCGAGAGTTCCGATCGGCGACAGTTCCAGGTACCTATCACACCACCCTATTATCGCGTAGTCTTACTTCAATGGTAGAGTGTCACATTTTAACATTTGTATATAAGTGGCGACATTTTGATCACATAGGTTAAGCCTATGTGGGAGTTTATGTCACATACATATTTAATCTGAGGGTTCTCTTACCTAACATCAAAACCATATATCCCTGCCCGACTCCATACCCTAGATAATCAACTAACTAGGATACTTATCGGTGGATAGTGGGTTGAATTATGGCTGTAGGTTTTGATCAATACTGCAATGGTCTTGTGATCCGCAGTGGTCGCCGGGATCGAGGCCGTCCGTGAAATACAGAAGCGGAGGGGCGGAGGCGAGTGTTTCGTTACGGCGTCAGAAGGGCTTTCACACCAAGTTACTGATGCACGGCTATCATCAGTGTGTTGATTCTTAACACGGTCCTATTGGTTTACACTTATATGTACAATTAACTATGTACAAAATCTCTTCATATTAATCAGAGAAAAGATGTTATCTTCACGGAGGGTCTGGGTGTACTGTCCTTTTAGTCCAGCACGTCTATTAACAATTAGATGTTATCCTTTCAAGGGCTCGGAGTGTACTAACTTTCCGTGAGCGGCGAGACCCCCGCTACCAATACCTATGCCACGTGTATGATGTCAGGTGGTCTATAATCTAATGGGCGACGGCCAATGACCGCGCTTCAAACCAAGGTGCTAATTATTTAAGTGCAATGCTTATTAACCACTGGGAATATTAATTTATCCTATCCCAGTACTAATCATCTACTTAAATTACCTTAATTATTACCCATTACCATTATAATTATATATATACATTTCTACTCACACTCCCATCACGAGCGGAAAATACTTCACTCACAAGGGGAGGGAGGGAAACAAAACCACCACTCTACCAATTATGAGAGGGTGGTTGATGGATAATTTCCACAGCCTATAAAATTTTTAGTAAGTAAAGTTTATGCCCACCCTCAATGAACTTTTATTCTTCTTTAGGTTATTGTGAAGTTTCTGCCCACCCATGATTTTTGCATTGCATTTGTTCTTCATAGTATATTTTTTTTTATTTAATCGATTCTGACCTTTATTTCTGGTGGAAGGAATAATAATTGAAGAAAATTAAAATATTTTTGAACTAATGAAACCAAACCTAACCTCCACCTAGACAGACTACATGAGCTGAGAACAAAATTATCTATAAAGATTAAAATCATATAAAGGGTGGTCATAAAATACTGTATACACGAAGTAAATACACTACTCTTAATAGATATTTTTGTGCTCATAGTCAATTAGTCATATCACATAGTCTGTCAAGGATGTTAAGTTAGGTTGGTACTTTACTTTAGGTTTGGTTAATAATACCTAAAAGCTTTCATTAGATGGTTCATGTTTATTTTTTTCTACAGCGTGTCCACCTTGGCATGATTCAAACAGTGAAAAAGTATGTAGCAATGAAACGGAAGAGAAAAGCAAGCCTTGATGGAAGTGCCCCATCTTCATCGAGTAGCGCCAGTAAGCAACAAAACGGTCACTCTCGAAGAAGTTTTTGCGGCTAAACCCAAGAAAGTAACACAAGTGAATGTCGATAAAAGCATTGCTGAATTCATAGTTCAGGGCATTCATCCTCTTGCTACCATTATCAAAGCATTTAAGGAATTTGGCATCAAGGCTGTCGAGTGCGAACAAGTTGATATTGACGATGACGAATCCCAAAATGATTCAGACAGTGAGGTTGAAAATGATCTGCAAATGAAAGTCAGTTTGTTGGGTGAAGATGAAGACTACTCTGATCCCAGTTTGTTGGGTGAAGATCAAGACTACTCTGATCCCAGTTTGTTGGGTGAAGATGAAGACTACTCTGATCCCAGTTTGTTGGGTGAAGATGAAGACTACTCTGATGCCAGTTTTGTTGGGTGAAGATGAAGACTACTCTGATGCCAGTTTGTTGGGTGAAGATGAAGACTACTCTGATCCAGTTTGTTGGGTGAAGATGAAGACTACTCTGATGCCAGTTTGTTGGGTGAAGATGAAGACTACTCTGATGCCAGTTTGTTGGGTGAAGATGAAGACTACTCTGATCCCAGTTTGTTGGGTGAAGATCAAGACTACTCTGATGCCAGTTTGTTGGGTGAAGATGAAGACTACTCTGATGCCAGTTTGTTGGGTGAAGATGAAGACTACTCTGATGCCAGTTTGTTGGGTGAAGATCAAGACTACTCTGATGCCAGTTTGTTGGGTGAAGATGAAGACTACTCTGATGCCAGTTTGTTTGGGTGAAGATCAAGACTACTCTGATCCCAGTTTGTTGGGTGAAGATCAAGACTACTCTGATGCCAGTTTGTTGGGTGAAGATGAGACTACTCTGATGCCAGTTTGTTGGGTGAAGATGAAGACTACTCTGATCCCAGTTTGTTGGGTGAAGATGAAGACTACTCTGATGCCAGTTTGTGGTGAGATGAAGACTACTCTGATCCAGTTTGTTGGTGAAGATCAAGACTACTCTGATGCCCAGTTTGTTGGGTGAAGATCAAGACTACTCTGATCCCAGTTTTGTTGGGTGAAGATGAAGACTACTCTGATCCAGTTTGTTGGGTGAAGATGAAGACTACTCTGATGCCAGTTTGTTGGGTGAAGATCAAGACTACTCTGATCCCAGTTTGTTGGGTGAAGATCAAGACTACTCTGATGCCAGTTTGTTGGGTGAAGATGAAGACTATCTGATGCCAGTTTGTTGGGTGAAGATGAAGACTACTCTGATCCCAGTTTGTTGGGTGAAGATCAAGACTACTCTGATCCCAGTTTGTTGGGTGAAGATCAAGACTACTCTGATCCCAGTTTGTTGGGTGAAGATCAAGACTACTCTGATGCCAGTTGTTGGTGAGAGAACTACTCGATCCCAGTTTGTTGGGTGAAGATGAAGACTACTCTGATCCCAGTTTGTTGGGTGAAGATGAAGACTACTCTGATGCCAGTTTTGTTGGGTGAAGATAAGACTACTCTGATCCCAGTTTGTTGGGTGAAGATGAAGACTACTCTGATCCAGTTTGTTGGGTGAAGACAAGACTACTCTGATGCCAGTTTGTTGGGTGAAGATCAAGACTACTCTGATCCCAGTTTGTTGGGTGAAGATGAAGACTACTCTGATCCAGTTTGTTGGGTGAAGATCAAGACTACTCTGATCCCAGTTTGTTGGGTGAAGATGAAGACTACTCGGATCCCAGTTTGGGTGAGATGAAGACTACTCTGATCCAGTTTGTTGGGTGAAGATAAGACTACTCTGATCCCAGTTTGTTGGGTGAAGATAAGACTACTCTGATCCCAGTTTGTTGGGTGAAGATAAGACTACTCTGATCCCAGTTTGTTGGGTGAAGATCAAGACTACTCTGATGCCAGTTTGTTGGGTGAAGATGAAGACTACTCTGATCCCAGTTTGTTGGGTGAAGATGAAGACTACTCTGATCCCAGTTTGTTGGGTGAAGATCAAGACTACTCTGATGCCAGTTTGTTGGTGAAGATGAAGACTACTCTGATGCCAGTTTGTTGGGTGAAGATGAAGACTACTCTGATCCCAGTTTGTTGGGTGAAGATCAAGACTACTCTGATGCCAGTTTGTTGGGTGAAGATGAAGACTACTCTGATGCCCAGTTGTTGGGGATATGATTTGTTGGTGAAGATGAAGACTCTGACTCCGTTTGTGTGAAGATGAAGACACGATCGTTTGTTGGGTGAAGATGAAGACTACTCTGATCCCAGTTTGTTGGGTGAAGATGAAGACTACTCTGATCCCAGTTTGTTGGGTGAAGATGAAGACTACTCTGATCCCAGTTTGTTGGGTGAAGATGAAGACTACTCTGATCCCAGTTTGTTGGGTGAAGATGAAGACTACTCGATCCAGTTTGTTGGGTGAAGATGAAGACTACTCTGATCCCAGTTTGTTGGGTGAAGATCAAGACTACTCTGATCCCAGTTTGTTGGGTGAAGATCAAGACTACTCTGATCCCAGTTTGTTGGGTGAAGATCAAGACTACTCTGATCCCAGTTTGTTGGGTGAAGATGAAGACTACTCTGATGCCAGTTTGTTGGGTGAAGATGAAGACTACTCTGATCCCAGTTTGTTGGGTGAAGATGAAGACTACTCTGATCCCAGTTTGTTGGGTGAAGATGAAGACTACTCTGATCCCAGTTTGTTGGGTGAAGATGAAGACTACTCGGATCCCAGTTTTAACCTGTCCAAACATGTACGTTGCGCATCGCATACACTATAGTCTATTTTTTTTATTATGGTCAAAATGCACTAAGGAAGCCACGCCCCCTGCCTGCCCTTCTATTCTACGGGGCAGCTGATTGGTGCATTCCTCGTATCATCACTACCAATCACAGTATCTTCACTACTTAACAGCGGCGTGACCACTGGGTTAGACATCTTCACTACAGAGGGTGACAAAATCAAAAATCCCTCTGTAGTGAAGATTGCTCTCTCCAGTGGTCACGCCGCTGTTAAGTAGTGAAGATACTGTGATTGGTAGTGATGATACGAGGAATGCACCAATCAGCTGCCCCGTAGAATAGAAGGGCAGGCAGGGGGCGTGGCTTCCTTAGTGCATTTTGACCATAATAAAAAAAATGACTATAAGTTTGGTAGCCACTACCGATGCTAAACAGGCTTTAAAGACTTCTTCATTTTCAACCATCAACCACTCGGCGATGGGAAAATGTTCCGCACTTTGGAATAAGAGTCGACGACCGAAATCAGCTGAAATATTAAAAAGGTATTGAGCTGCACCTTACGTCTGCCTTGTCCAGCACGGTGGAACTCACTATACGACTCCCTCACCGTGCTACTGAAGCACAAACCAAAGCTCCACGAACTAATGACTGCTCTAGAGCTACCAACATTCAAGACTCATGAAATTGAATTTCTCCAAGAGTATGTTGCTGTGCTGGCACCAGTTGCTACAGTGATTGATCGCCTCCAAGGGGATAAAGACACTTCTTACGGAGACCTGCTGCCTACTCTATTAACTGTAGAAAATAAACTGAGTCAACTGGAATCCAAGAAGCTGAAACATTGCCGTCCACTGATGAACGCCATTCGTGTAGGGTTTCATAGGAGATATCAAAATTATCTCTGCTTAGCTAATGAACAGCAGGTCACCAATGCCATCCTTGCAACAGCCACGCACCCGTACTTCAAACTGCGTTGGGTAGACATAAAACAGTCTTGGGACTCAGAGACTCAACGAGGAGTGGTAAAAAGTATTTTAATTCGTGCTGCCCCTACTGCCGACGAAGACCTGCAAGCAGACGACAATGCATCTAGCAGCGGTGCATCAGACGGCGATGAGTACTTTGGCTTCGCTCACAACTCTTCAACTTCGAGCTCCTCGTTTGCACCATCTGCAGAGATGAAAGTATTTGCATTTCTGCAAGATTCCGATCGGACCACCAACAGTTTGGAAAAACATCCTCTCATAAAAAGACTGTTCCTCCGCTACAACACTACTTTACCATCTTCGGCACCGGTTGAGCGACTATTCTCATTCGCTGGAATCACTGAACTCCCAAAAGAAACTCTTTCAGACAAAACCTTTGAAAGATTAGTTTTGATCCGCAGCAACCGTGAACTAATGTTAAAGGAGAATTTGTAAGATACCTTATGTTTGTTTGTCATTTATTTATGTTTATGTCTATATTTACGTTTATATCTCATCAACTCATTAATAGTTAGCACAACATATAATGAGTAGGCTATAGTACTTCACTGGATGTAAGTTCTAAGTTCTTTGTTTTTATTTTGTTCTAAAAGGGAAATATACAATAGGAAAGTATCCTTTATCATTTATGAAGCCTTTTATATTGTTAATCATGAATTTATGAATACATGCTAAAATTTGTGTGTATTTAAATACATTGATGTATTTAGTATTTAGTATTTAAATACATTTCTCCCATGTATTTAGTATATAGTATTTAAATACATTCAATGTATTTAATGCCTAGCTCTGGATTCCCATCGAGTAAAAATTTCAAGCAGCTTAATGAATCATTAGGCTACATGGAACAAATCTAGGGGGGAGACATTTTGAGTCAACTTTTTGTTTTGAGGACCACCCCTAATATATATGTGTGTGTTGTGTGTGTGTGTGTTTGTGTGTGTATATCATACACAACATTATTCGATCCAACACTAATATATATATATATATATATGTGTGTGTGTGTTTGCGTGTGTGTATATCATACACAACATTGCTAAGGTTACAAAATACTGAACAGAAATGCCAGAAGCTGTGTTGTCTTGAGATATTTGCATGGGTATTGTTCTTCCTTCTTTTTTTTTAATCCAGAAACTTAAGTTCTCTTTGTGTGTCTTTTTTCTTACCCCAGTCGACCCAAAACAACAGAGAAACACAGCAATGAAAGCCTGGACAAGGAACGGAGAGCCTTGTGGTGGTGGTGATAATGGTGACTTTCAGCGGTTGTCCTCGTGCTGCAGCAGGTGAGGGCAGAACACTGGCGTAATAGTCAAAGGTAGAGAATGTCTATGCTTGTTTGTAGTGATTGCTAGCATGATATATATTCTATAAGGTGTTATGTTGGAGGAGCGTGAGGGGCGTAAGTAGCTATGTATTTGTGTGGTTGTGTTTGTATATACATGCATACACTCTTTGAGGGATGAAATAAAAGTTTGGGTAAATTATGACTTACAGGCACTCTTGTAAAATATTTAAAAGTATGTCATGACTTTATGTCGTCAATTAACAAATTTGTACCATTTTCATCAGAAATCATTACTAACCAAGATATTGGTGGTTAATGGAGTAGTGTAAAATAATCCCATTTGGCTTATATAAGGATTCACTCAGGACCTAAATAACTTAAAACAAACTAACAACTCCTAAACTAATCTAAAGGCTGATTAAGAAAAAAAAAATAATGTGCCAATTAACAATGCAATGAGAAATATATATATTTAAATATAAATATACATATAAAGTATATAAATATATATTTTTATATATATTTTTTTTTTCTTCTATACTACTAAGGTGATAATACATTTTGATGACTACACATGGACGTAGTTACGTGGATGCATAAAGATTATATATATATTTTTATATATATTAATAATTAATATATCATATATAATATATATATAATATATTATATATATATAAATATATATATATAAATATATAATATATATACCTATATATTATATTATTTTTTTTTTTTTACATACATTAAACTGGCCAAGGGCAAACAAAAATGGGAACACAAGCCCGTAGTTGTCAGTCCCTATAAAGAAGACAGTAAGAGAATAAAATAAAAAAGAGGGTGAGCCAATTTAGTTCGGGAGGTGTCTTGTACTCTTATTTGAAAAGATTAAGCGGAAAATGGAAAAAAAAAACAGGAAGAAGAAGAAAAG
>JACEEZ010011930.1:5000-20000 GCA_016584305.1 Chionoecetes opilio | reverse complement strand
CTTCTTCCCATTTATTTGACCTCTTCCTCCCGGTCTCTTTCGTGAACTGCCCTAATTTGATTTTCCTCTTCCCTTTACTTCCCTTATTCACTTGACCTTTCTCCCTCTCTCCTACCTTCTCCTCTTCCCATTTATTTTACCTCTTCCTCCTTTACCCTCTTCCTCCCTGTCTCTTTCGTGAACTGCCCTAATTTAATTCCTCTTTTCCCTCCTCCTCATCTCTCTATCTTCTTATTTCCCCACCTCCTCATCTCCTTCCCATTACTCTATCTATCTTATCTTCCCCCCTTCTCATCTCCTTTTATTCTCCCTGTCTATAAATCTTAGCCTCCCTCCTTCTAACCTCCACCTTCCTTTTTCTCCTTATCTCCATTTCACCCCACTCTCTTCTCTCCTTCTTCCCTTACACCTCTTCCTTCCTTTATTTTTCCTTCCTAATTCCCTCCTGCTTCTTCTTCTTGCCATGTTCTATGTCTCCTTTACCTCCAGTTTTCTTGTTCATTTTCCTTTACTTTATTTTTGTCACACTTTTATCAACATCTTATTAACTGGAACCAAATATAGTCTTTCATATACTCTAGTTTATTTTATGTTTGTGTGTGTAATCAAGGGATGTATTGAAATATCTGATGCAAATGATGTTTTTTCCTCCACTTTTAACTCGCACTGCATAAATTTGGTCTCATTTTGGCATGGAACCGGCAGGTGTTTTCCACCCCCCCCCCTCCCCCCCCGCCCTACTTAGCCTTCACTAAATGGACCACCCGCCACGTGGACACCTCATCCCTGGATCTTGTCACCTGTCCTTGTTATAAACTGTGTCAGAATCTACATCTTTTATCACCATACAAACAATAAATTCTAAAAATAATTAACATCCCACAGGTCTAAAAAAAAAAAAAGGCTTTATCGTCTGAAAAAAAAAGTCCTTATTGTAATTTGTGTCAGAATCTACATCTTTTTATCACCACACAATACATTTATAAATAATTACCAACATCCTAAAAGGTCTGAAAAAAAAATGTCCTCACCATAAATTGCGTCAGATTCTACATTTTTTATTACCATATAATAAATTCTAAAAATAATGATCAACATCCTCTACAAGGTCTGAATAAAAGGATGACTTAAGCGTGCTATGACATCCACGTTTGCACATAGACTCCCATATATATATATATATATATATATATATATTTTTTTTTTTTTTCTTTCTTTCATTTGTGCCTATACCGCCTGTAGGCAGTGGTGACCCAGGGCTCGGATGGTAGGCTCTGGAGGTTCCCTTGAGGGTTCTGATGGTTGGTCCTCGCCCGTGGTGGCGCAGGCAGGATTTTTATAGTGACGCCTGTGATTAGAGGCTCATGCCGCCCCCCTGTGTCCTCCGATGCACTCGCAGTCGAAGGTAGAGTTGATAGGCAGGGCATGTGGGTGTTCTTAGGCCACTCGACGGTGCAGAAAGGTTTTGGGTTTCTTCGGGGATCGAACTCGGGTCACCGAGAACGCCAGTCGGAGACTCTAACCGCTCCGCTACCGCCTCCCCCGAGGCGGTAGCGAAGCGGTTAGTTAACCCCTTTGTATGCTAGTTAACCCCTTTACGCCCATACCTTTCCTTTGCTATATAAATTTGTCTGTTGTTAGCCATAAGATAAAAAAAAGCAACTCAATATACAAGATAAGCTAGTCGACAAGGATACTAAACAGGTCATATCTATTAAATATTACTTATATTATTTAAATCAATTAATTAATTAAAATCGTCTAATGGTAGCCAAATTACAATGGAAATTACGTTCTGGCCTCAAGGGACAGACAGGCGTAGCGACACACAACAGTCAATACAACATTCCGTGGCTTCATGACCCATAAATCATATACAAATATCTATAATCATATTCACTAATACCTCTATTCCATCTTTCAATCTATTATTCATTTCCTCCATCCTTTATCAAGTGTTCTTTGACTTGTAACGTTGGACAGCAGTAACGATGGTAGCGACAAATGCTAGACGTTGTGTGCAAGAGCAGGGAGCAGGGAGTTGTGAGCAGGGAGAGGAGGTAGGCAGAGCAAGGGAGGCAGGCAGGGAGAGGGAGGCAAACAGGGCGAGGGAGGTAGGCAGGGAGAGGGAGGCAGGCAAGACGAGGGAGGCAAACAGGGAGAGGGAGGCAGGCAGGGTGAGGGAGGCAGGCAGGGAGGAGGGAGGCAAGCAGGGCGAGGGAAGCAGGCAGGGATAGGGAGGCAGGCAGGGAGAGGGAGGCAGGCAAGGAGAGGGAGGTAGGCAGGGCGAGAGGCAGGGAGAGGGAGGCAGGCAGGGCGAGGGAGGCAAGCAGGGAGAAGGAGGCAGGCAGGGCGAGGGAGGCAGGCAGGGAGAAGGAGGCAGGCAGGGCGAGGGAGGCAGGCAGGGAGAGGGAGGCAAACAGGGAGAGGGAGGCAAACAGGGAGAGGGAGGCAGGCAGGGCGAGGGAGGCAGGCAGGGCGAGAGAGGGAGGCAGGGCGAGGCAGGTAGGCAGGGAGAGGTAGGCAGGCAGGGAGAAGGAGGCAGGCAGGGAGAGGGAGGCAGGCAGGAAGAGGGAGGCAGGCAGGAAGAGGCAGGCAGGCAGGGCGAGGGAGGCAGGCAGGGGGAGGCAGGGAGAGGTAGGCAGGCAGGTAGAGGGAGGCAGGCAGGGAGAGGGAGGTAGGCAGGGAGGCAGGCAGGCAGGGGTAGGTAGCCGGATGGTAGCGGTCGAACCATCAATAACGAGACACCCCGGAGCGACCAGGTGATAATGAAGTCATCAGGTAATTGTGTAGAGACTGCCGCATCCCGCCGCCTTCCGTCCCTCCCTGGGGTGCGAGAGCGGCGCCTTTGTTTGTGAGGAGACTCTTTGCTTTGGTAAGAAGAGGCTCCTACCTGTGAGGCTCATTAACGCTGTGGCTTACTGTGGCTCTTTGGCGGTGACGGTGCGGCGGATGGCTCTACTTGCTTCACCTGCTTCACCTGTCACCTCAAGATTCACTGTTCCTCCATCATCTCTTACCTCATCCGCTTTTCCAGTGTATTTAACGCGCGTTTTTTGTCACTCTCCGTCATGCGATGTAATGATCATGGTTGTACATTATGACCGAGCCGACTCACGATACTTCCTCCGTAATATGTTGCAGCCATGGGAAGTGGTGGCTCCTTTCCTCACGTGTCATTAGGTAGTGCGCCTCCAGGGTAACAAAGGAGGATTATGATCGGGTTAAGACAGTGAGCGGTGTGCGGCGCGGCGGGGAGGGTTTTTAAATGTTTATTTACTACATCTCTTACATTTTACATAAAAACAAAAAAACAAAGATATAAAATAGAATACAAACAATTAGAAGAAACAGCAATAGATGAGCGGGCATCGAGGCGGGGAAGCTCACGACACCACCTACATTTATTTATTATTATTATTTTTGTCTTTAAATCACAAAGGACTGGTCAGGGGCATAAACAAAACAAAAAAAGGACACCAAAACACTTGCCGACGCCCTTTGCAACAGCCGTCCAGGGAAACGCCGCCATAACAATCACGCACGCCGGGATGTAAGTGTAAGTGTAGGTACGCATGTAAGTAATGTAAGTGTAGGTACGCATGTAAGTAATGTAAGTGTAGGTACGCATGTAAGTAATGTAAGTGTAGGTACACATGTAAGTAATGTAAGTGTAGGTACGTATGTAGTAAGTAAATACACGTTCTAACGGAAAATGCCACGGCGAGGTTAGGTGCTGTACAAACATTTCTCACGATAAATTATAGTACCAGTTCAGCATTTCCAGCTTGAAGACTTGAGTGAAAAACAAGTCTGGTCGTCTAGGTATGCGCGGCGGGCAGGTGAGGCAGCGGGGTCATGCCGGATGGGGGCGATCAAGGTCACTGCTGCCGATCAAAGCGGGGCCATGAGGCAGGCTTAGGGGCCACGCGGGGCACCACGAGGGCACCGGCAGCTCATAACTCTCTCTCTCTCTCTCTCTCTCTCTCTCTCTCTCATCTCTCTCTCTCCTCTCTTCTCTCTCTCTCTCTCTCTCTCTCTCTCTCTCTCTCTCTCTCTCTCTCTCTCTCTCTCTCTCTCTCTCTCTCTCTCTCTCATTAATTTCTCAAGTATCATATCCTCACGTGCCTTGATTTATATAGTCATATTAATTCACTCCATTTACCTCTCTTCTCAATTCAACACTTTATTTTTTAGTCTATTTTTTTAACAAGGCAAAAATTCCATTCTATCATAAGGTCTCATGCTTAAAGTTATGCCTGTGTTTACCTGATAATATGGTTAACTATGATCAAATACATCTGAAATTAAGAAGAAGCGTAGTATTGCCTTCTCCTGGCATCAAATATCAGTCAGTAAGCAGCAAGGGGTCAGGATTTTTCGCCTCTTTAAAAAAAACAGAGTACATATGTCGCTCCTCTTTGGCAGAGGTGCGACAGGGCGCCAGGTGTGAGGTGTGCGTGAGGAGACGTGGGCAAAGGTGTAATTAGTGATGTTTCCACCTGGGAATATTCACAGAGTGGGGAAAGCGAGGCGGATGTCGCTCCACAAAGAAACCTGATGACGTAACAGGCTTAATGACATCACTACTCCGATGAGACGGCGACTGAGGCTTTTGCTGCGGCGGTGTTCCTACTTAATGGTTCCTCCTGTTAATATTTGGGAGGAGGAGGAGGAGGAATACAAAGGAATACAAAGGAAACACAAACAGCAACAGACCGATAGGTCCTTACAAGACTGTTTGCTTTAACTACACTTCACTAACTAGATAATAAGAGAGAAAGGATAGGAAGTAGAAGGCTCCTCCCCACCCACCCATCCCTCCAGCCGAAGCTGGCCGGAAAAGAAGTGATACCATGCAATATAGAAAAACTGCATGGAATTTGTGAGGAAAGTTGAAACTGTAATCTATGGCTAACTACTACTAGTTTGTGGGGGTAGGTTTAGTGCTTGATAGATAGGTCATGTTATGTGTGTTTTGTAATGGTGTGAACACAGTGTGGAGGTTCAAGGGGTGGTGCGGCAGCCTTGCCTGGCGCTTTCTTGGGAGGCAGCAGTCAATCAGGCCCCAGCTCCGTTCAATCCACTGCGGATTGTGTACTTTCCATGTAGGACGCCGTACACTTCAATGCCTCCTGCAGCAGTGACCCCTGGTACCTTAAATCCCGATGGTGGTCACTAACTGTCAGGACCCTAACTGAACCACAGCCCGTCACAGGTCGAGAGTAGTAGTGGTAACCGTTAACTCGGGGCTATCTGTGTGTGTTATGAGGTCTAATGTAGTGTTGGTGTAGGCTCAGTGTGGAAGTGGAAGTTCAGGGGTGGTGTGGCAGCCTTGCCTGGCGCTTTCTTGGGAGGCAGCAGTCAATCAGGCCCCAGCTCCGTTTCAATCCACTGCGGTAGTGCACTTTCCAAGTAGGACGCCGTGCACTTCAATGCCCCCTGCAGCAGTGACCCCTGGTATATAAATCCCGATGGTGGTCACTAACTGACAGGGCCCTTACTGAACCACAGCCCGTCACAGGTCAAAAGTTGTAGTAGTGACCGTTTACTCGGGGCTGTCTGAGACGTGTGGGAGGGGTTGTGTAGACGCGACTCGCAATCATTTTACGCAATTAGAATAAGTTTCAGAGGCCCGCGAGATAAATTTATTATTCCGAGATAAACAGTGACAACCGGGGATTTGATATGAATCTTCCTCCTCCTCAAGAGGAGGAGGAGGAGGAGGAGGAGGAGGAGGAGGAGGAGGAGGAGGAGGAGGAGGAAATATCACGTAGTCGGTATGAGCCGGTTACGAAGTCGATTTCTTTTCAGTCAAGTCTGTTTTCCTTCTATTGTATTTCCCAGTTGAGTGTTGTAGTTGTGGTTCCTAGCAAAATCTATTCAACGGTTGACTACTGCAATAAATATGATTTCTTGATAATACTCCACCTACCAACACTTTCCACAAGATGTTCCTGTCATTTCTCATAACAACAAAACAAAGAACAGATTGAGTTACATCTTGCTGCATTTTCAAGACTAGTTCACCTTTGTGATTCCTGTTTCCCGCCCGACACAGCCCCCTGGCGGCGTGGTGTGTGGTCACAGACACCACCACACACCACCTCGACACCACCTCAACACCACACACCACCACAAACCAAACACCACCACAACACCAAATACACCACACATCACCTCACCATCACAACACCAAACACCACCACTACAACACCACACACCACAACACCAAACACCACCACCGCAATACTATTATGTAACCCACAACACAACACCAATACCAAACACACCCAACACACTAGATTCACCTATACAGTACCACCACGAAGCCAACACACACACACACACACACGAACACTAGCAGCCCACTATGCATGCCAGAATTTCAAAAAGCAATACCATCACCACTTTCACCATTAGTATATCAACAGCAAACATCAAGTGCCAGTTATAACACCACATCTTGATATCAACACAGACACCACAATAAAACAAATACAGACACAGCGAGTCCTCCATCACACGGCAACAAGTAACAAGTAGCAACAAACAAGTAACACACGCTTTAAAAACATGAAAAAATAGGTATTATATTCTACTTATAGTCAGGTTTCTTGTCTCAACTTTTTCCCTCTTTATATATGAGTTAAATTTTTCCTCATATCTTTTGCTTACGGTAATATCTCTCTCTCTCTCTCTCTCTCTCTCTCTCTCTCTCTCTCTCTCTCTCTCTCTCTCTCTCTCTCTCTCTCTCTCTCTCTCTCTCTCTCTCTCTCTCTCTCTCTCTCTCTCTCTCTCTCTCTCTCTCTCTCTCTCTCTCTTATTTTCATTTATATATTCCTATTAATTCACTCCATGTACCTCTCCTCAATTCGACACTATTTTTTCTCCTATATATAATCATCCACCTCCAATTCACTATCAACGTGACCTCAAGCTGACCCCGTGACCTGACCTTGAAAATACATCACTAAAAAACACTAAGATTGTCTAAAAATTGAATTCTTAAGTGTGAGAAAAGAGGAGATTATTAGACTGTGACCTCTATGCTATCTTATCACAAAAAAAAAATGGGGGAGATTATATGGCTAAGAAAGTGTGATGGAGTGTTCCTAATACTTTCATAGGGGTGAGATTTTCTATTAAGTTGATGGCATAATGTTAGGTGGCATTTCAAGTAGATTGGATCGTGTCAGGGCGATTATTCTGGGTATTTTGTGATTGATTAACCTCATTCATAATTTGTCTCCTTTAGATGACCCGGATATAGCCTCCATAACGCTACTCCTCCTTCTCCTCCTCCTCCTCCAACACCTCTCCTCCTCCTCCTCCTCCTTCTCCTCTTCTTCCTCCTCCTCCTCTTCTTCCTCCTCCTCCTCTTCTGCTTCCTCCTCTTCCTCCTCCTCCTCCAACACCTCCTCTTCCTCCTTCCACTCCTCCTCCTCCTCTTCTTCTTTTGTTATCTCTTAACCCCTTCACGCCCAGATCTTTCCTTTGCTATATAAAATCGTCTGTTGTTAGCCATAAAATTACGAAAAAGTAACTGAATATACCAAATTAGTTAGTGGACAAGGATACTAAACAGGTCATATCTATAAAATATTGCTTATATTCACTAAAAATTGTCTTATAGTAGCCTAATTACAATGGAAATTACGTTCTGGGTCTCAAGGGGTTAACGCTCCCTCAGTTTTAATCTTCAATTTTCTTCCTTCTGAACTCAAACATCTTATCTTTCTTTCATGTGTCTTATTTTCCTTCTTCCTTCTATCTACTATTTCTCTTTTCTTTTTCTTTCTATTTTCTTACAACTCGAAAATTCAAAGGCTATGGAAATTTGTACCTGGAGTAATGAAGATGGAAGGTGAGAATTACCTGCCCTAATCTAGTGAAGTTATTTAGTGGTTCACACAAGCTTATGACTCGACTTAAAACGCCATTAGAGGAAGGTAAGTAATGAGCCCACGGTAATAATGAGGTAATTAGAAAGATTAATGAGTTCAGGCGAGAGGTGATGGGAAAATTCCACAGCCAGGCAGCATGAGACCTGTGATTTCCATGGTAACTAGAGAAGATAATAGAAAGAATAGAAAAATAGAAGAGAAAGATAGAAGTTAGAAAGAATAGAAAGATAGAAGAGAAAGATAGAGGAAGATAGAAAGATAGAAGAGAAAGATAGAAGATAGAAAGAATAGAAAGATAAAAGAAGAATAGAAATAGTATAGTAATAATAAGGAAACTTGAATAAGCTTGTGAAAATAAACACCAGAATTGCACTAAGTCACCAACCCAATAAACTGTAATAAGGAGGAAGTAATAATAGAAACAGTAGTAGTAATAAGGACACTTGAGAGTATAAGCTTGTGGAAATAAACACCAAAATTGCTTGAATTAAGTCACCAACCTCAATAGAATGTACACATTTCATCAATTATAGAATGTCCTTTTTTTTGCACATGCCAAACAGAGCACGAAAATAAGCTAATAAAATGGAGTCAGATAATATAAAGCGATGATCAGACAGATATATTGCATGTTGTTTTTTCTTTTAGTCTTTTTTAATGCATGATTATACATTTATTTTATTTAGCCAATCAAAATCAATCATGAGGAAATAAATAAGTTAATAGAGTAGGTAAGATAATAAAACGATGATTCAACATAATTATTGCATGTTGTTGTCTTTTCTGTAGCTTTTTTTCACATGCGGAATTAAGTGAATAAAATAGAGGAAGATATTAAGCGACGATTAAACAGAATTATTGCAAGTTTTTTTTTTTTTTAGCCTCACACGCATCGCTGCCTTCACTCGGCTTCGTGTTCGGTATGTCAGTAATCAATTATATCAGAGAGGAAAACAGTAAGTGTGGATCAGTCTCTGCGGGGCATCGAGGTTAACTTATGACTTACGACTTATAACGTATGACTTAAGACTTATAACGTATGACTTAAGACTTATAACGTATGACTTAAGACTTATAACGTATGACTTAAGACTTATAACGTATGACTTAAGACTTATAACGTATGACTTAAGACTTATAACGTATGACTTAAGACTTATAACGTATGACTTAAGACTTATAACGTATGACTTAAGACTTATAACTTATGACTTAAGACTTATAACGTATGACTTAAGACTTATAACGTATGACTTAAGACTTATAACGTATGACTTAAGACTTATAACTTATGACTTAAGACTTATAACTTATGACTTAAGACTTATAACTTATGACTTAAGACTTATAACTTATGACTTAAGACTTATAACTTATGACTTAAGACTTATAACTTATGACTTAAGACTTATAACTTATGACTTAAGACTTATAACGTATGACTTAAGACTTATAACTTATGACTTAAGACTTATAACTTATGACTTAAGACTTATAACGTATGACTTAAGACTTATAACTTATGTCTTAAGACTTATAACTTATGACTTAAGACTTATAACTTATGACTTAAGACTTATAACTTATGACTTATAACTTATGACTTAAGACTTATAACGTATGACTTAAGACTTATAACTTATGACTTAAGACTTATAACTTATAACTTAAGCATACTATTACATCCACGTTTGCAGATAGACTCCCATATATATTTGTTTTATGCTAGTTAACCCCTTCACGCCCAGATCTTTCCTTTGCTATATGAAATCATCTGTTATTAGCCATAAAACTACGAAAAAGTAACTAAATAAACCAAATTAGCTAATGGACAAGGATATTAAACAGGTCATATCTATATAATATTGCATATATTCATTAAAATTGTCGAATGGTGGTTATATTACAATAAAAATTACGTTCTGGGCCTCAAGGGGTTAATAGAGCGGCTAAATTTCTCCTCTCAGATTTCTCAGATTGAAGAAGCTGTTACAGTTATCTTTTATTAATGCTCGCATCATCTTGTCTTATTTGTTTACTGTTACTCGTCCTTGCCCCGCTCTCTCTCTCTCTCTCTCTCTCTCTCTCTCTCTCTCTCTCTCTCTCTCTCTCTCTCTCTCTCTCTCTCTCTCTCTCTCTCTCTCTCTCTCTCTCTCTCTTACTCGTCCTTGCCACTATCTTCCTCCTTGCGCTCAAATCTTTCTGGTTTAGGCAAGTTAATCATTTGATCTCATCTTTGTTTAGAGAAGGAGGGAAGGAGGGGAGAGGGAAGGGAGAGGAGGGAAGAAGGGAGAGAGGGAGAGATGAGGTAAGTCATTTGATAATATTGTGTTGTAAATTTGTTTGTCTACTTTTTTATATATTATTTTATTGGTTTTGGCAAGTTAATCATTTGATCTCACCTTTATTTACTTATTTATATATATATCTTACTGTGATAGATGCTGGGAAGAGTTAGGACTGAGTGCCCAAAGAGAGTACTGAAGACAGTTTAGGTTAGTTGACCAGATGGAGATACAGGAGTGGAATGACTGATGGAAGCATTTTTTATTTAGATATACTGAAATGAATGGTTGAGCGGCACAGAAACCAGCGATGAAGTCCCTCTCAAAGCAAAACAAAACCTTAAAATCGGTCTTGACAGCATAGCAAAGTGTGGTTGTTAATAATGGCGCTTCGTAAACAAGTGTCGATGTGTAATTACGTGATTACATCTGATGGACGTTGACGAGAGATCTGGCTGGCCTGCAAAACTATTTATTCTATAGCTAAAAAAAAAAAAAAAAAAAAAAAAAAAAAAAAAAAAAAAAAAAAACCTAACCTAACATTTTGGTGTTTTTAGCTAACCTAACACAATAGTACACCATTCAGTCAGTAATTCAGTCAATCAACCCATCAATCAGCCAATCATTCAATAACAGTCTTTCCTACCTGACAGCATTCCTCCTGTAACCACAATAACACCTTATATAACTACGATAAAAAAAAAAAGTGTTTCCAGTGTATTTGATTATTTCACCCCAGGATACAATACACGTGTTATTTCAAAGACCACATACATCATTATCATCAACTATTGAGAGCCTGAAGAATCTGAAGCTAATTCTAATCAATAATCGTAAATAAAGTCACTTATTACTCGTTTAAACAGGAAGGGTTAGACGCCACAAAAAACATAAACTTTTTTTCCTGCCGAGGTGAGCGCATTCTTCCTCCCTCACACCGAGACAGCAGCGCCAAGAACCACCTTTATTTTTCTTTCTCGGTCACCTTCCTCTCGCTCCCTTTCTTCCTTTCAATATCTCTATCCCGCGACACAAGCAATTAGGCAGCGCTTTGATCGGGTATTCAGGTGAGGACAGGCCGGTCGGGGGTCCTGCTGGGCGGCCACTCAGGTACCATCATCCTTGGCGAGCCGAGTTATTGATGCCGACAGCTCCCGGGGAAGTTGAGGCCCCTGGCCGCTGATCTGCCGTCTCGCTTACAGCGTTTGCTTAGTAAGGTCGATAATAACAAGGTGTCGTCTGATGCCCGGGTGTGTAAACATTCAGTTGTACGACTTAACGAGGGTAGTTTACGGGAGGCTTCACTCTGAGGGGGCAAAGTAAAGTGGCCCCTGTGAGGCTCTGGGCGTGGGTAGGAGATCCGGTGCAGGGTGTTGTTGCCGCCGCCGCCGCAAGATGGCCACACCGCGCCGGGCACCGCATGCCATATGTGGATGTCGTAAAGACGGAAAATTGATGTCAAAATAATGAAACAACTACCAGGTCGGTGCACATGTAAGAAGTCTTCGCCGCTCATCACCGGGATTTTACCTTTGGTCCGGCGCGGCGGCCCCGGGAGTCTGCGGCGAGACAGATGGGCGCAGGTGGCGGAGTGTTTTCGCCCTTGTTTATGGCGGGTTATCACTGCCTTCACAAATGCCTATCGGGTTTCATCGCCGATTTCGATAGCGCCGGCGTGAGGGACTGCCCGTCTGCGCCCCCGCCCGCTACTTGAGGCCGCCAAATCTCCGTGCATTCCCCCATCTTAGCTACGAGTGAGTGTTAAACGTCCTCCACCCCGGGCCTCTCTCCTGACGGGGCACGCAGCCATAAGGTCCCAAACAGCGTGCCACGGCCGCGGTGTAACCCGTTAACGGCTTGCATGTTGTGTGCCATCCCTCACAATTACCTATGCAAATACGCTGCATATTTAAGGAGGGCGACCGTGGAGTTACGAGAGTGTAAGTACCTGACTCCCTCGTTCTCGACGCTCCGCTACTGCCTCCCGCCCCGCCCAACCAATCATCGCCTCATTACCTGATCCTCCCTGCCCACAGCCGCCCCTACGCATGGCCACCAAGGGGACCGTCGCCAGGACCTCCCCTGTGACCCCTCGGCCGCAAGTTGGGCGGCAGCGGCGACGTGGCGGTGGGAAAACGAGGGAACAGGTGCCGGTAGCCGCTCAGGGTGAATGCTGGAAAACCTGGATCACCTGTAAATAATGGGCGGCGAGGGTGTGGGACCTTTAGGGATCATGAGGGAAATTAGCGTCTGGAGCACTGAAGGCAACACAGGAACTACCACGTATAGATCTCACGGCCTCTTGTAGCTTCCTTATTTTCTTATGTTCTTTACACTGGTGGGCTGAGTGACTAGTGTGGCCGCGGGAGGACAGGAAGCGGACACGAGAGTAGTGCGGACGGTGAGAGACGGGCGGACGGACGGGCGGACGGATGGGCTGCGAAGTCACGTGTTCAGATGATATGTGTCAGACGTGCAGGCTTTTCATTGCCATTCCCTTCACGTGTTGCCCGATTATTCTAGTTGTGAATCTTGCCTTTAATTTCCTGGACCGTAATGCTTTCGTGTCTATCGTACCTCCGCTCTTAGATCATAAAACAACGAATAAATGACATGGGAAACAAGAGGATAAAGGAAATCATGCCATATTATAATGTCATATTTCCTAAACATTGCAAATAACCTTCACTGTCTGGACTCTCTACGTGCTTCTGTAAGGCCCGGGGAAGAGGCCTCGGTAATATATCAACGTATAAATGCAATAAAAGACAAGAGGAAAAGGGAAATCATGCCATATTACTTTCCTAAACACTGCAAATAACCTTCACTGTCTGGACTCTCTACGTGCTTCTCTACGGCCCGGGGAACGCACTGGCCCGTGAACAATGGCAGGTTGGCTCTGGACCGGATTCTTTCTCATCTCGTTAGTTTCAACAACCAAAGCGTTTAGGAGAAGTCATAAAACAAAGAGGGTGGAACAGTCATCACGGCAAAACACCGCAAATAGCTTCAGTAGAACGGGTACGGTAGTGGTGGTAGTATTAACAGTAGTAGTAAACATAGTAATGGTAGTTGTAAAGTTGTTGTTGGTTGTGGTTGTGGTGGCATCACAGTAATGGTAGTAGTAGTAGTAGTAGTAGTAGTAGTAGTAGTAGTAGTAGTAGTAGTAGTAGTAGTGGTAGTAGTAGTAGTATAGTAGTATTAGCAGTAGTAGTAATAGTAGCAGTAGTAATAGTAATAGTAATAGTAGTAGTAGTAGTAGTAGTAGTAGTAGTAGCAGTAGTAGTAGTAGTAGTAGTAGTAGTAGTAGTAGTAGTAGTAGTAGTAGTAGTAGTAGTAGTAGTAGTAGTAGTAGTAGTAGTAGTAGTAGTAGTAGTAGTAGTAGTAGTAGTGGTAGTAGTAGTAGAGAGGAAAAAGACGAGAATCAAGATCAGGATATCACACAAAAAGAACTAAAACGAGAAAGAAACGAAGCTGAAAAAAAAAGAAAAAAAATTACGGCCAGAAAACAAGACGAGCTCCGGACCGTCACGTGTGGTCGCCAGTGCCGGAAACACGACTTATCTTTTATTTATCATACTTTGTTACTAACCACTGCCTTCCGTTCTCCCGCCAGCCATCCCTCCACCTCTACACCCATTACTAACGGATGAAATAATAAAAAAAAGAGGCGAGAGAAAAAAAGGAATCTACAACAGACCACGAACGTAATGACTGACACCTGTTATTTCCAAGTCCTTCCCATTACTTTCCTCTTTATGCGTCGCCTTCTCATCCTTGCTACTTCTACGAGACAGGAAATGGCGGGGAATTATCTACCTCATTACCGCATAAGTTACCTCCTCTACGTCCTCAGAAAGAGTACATTACGTGGACTTTCCGAGTGGACTTTCCGTATTTGAGTGGACTTTCCGAGTACTTGCCGTGGTGTGTTCTCTCTGTTCTCTTAACCCCTTGAGACCCAGAGCGTAATTTCCATTGTAATTTGGGTACTATTAGACGATTTTTAGTGACTATAAGCAATGTTTTATAGATATGACCTGTTTAGTATCCTTGTCCACTAGCTAATTCGGTATATTCATTTAGTTTTCGTAATTTTATGGCTCAACAACAGACGTTTTTATATAGCAAAGGAAAGATCTGGGTGTGAAGGGGTTAATGTTTAGGAAATGATGTCGCAAATTATATCAATGAGGGATAATATAAAAATGTGGCGTGCATAACACATTAGTAGTAATGGAGGTATATGGAAAGTAGAGCCAAACGTACTTATATCGTAAATAAGTAAAAGTATAGAGGGTAGAAAACTAGAAATACATATGATAAGGTTGTAAGTTGTTGGTAAGTTGAAGTAAATATTTTGTATGATTACGGGCAGAAATATAAAGGTGTTGGGCAGAAATATAAAGGGTTTGGCAGAAATATAAAGGGGTTGGGCAGAAATATAAACGGGTTGGGCAGAAATATAAAGGTGTTGGGCAGAAATATAAAGGGTTTGGCAGAAATATAAAGAGGTTGGGCAGAAATATAAACGGGTTGGGCAGAAATATAAAGGTGTTGGGCAGAAATATAAAGGGGTTGGGCAGAAATATAAAGGTGTTGGGCAGAAATATAAAGGGGTTGGGCAGAAATATAAAGGTGTTGGGCAGAAATATAAAGGTGTTGGGCAGAAATATAAAGGTGTTGGGCAGAAATATAAAGGTGTTGGGCAGAAATATAAAGGTGTTGGCAAAAATATAAAGGTGTTGGGCAGAAATATAAAGGTGTTGGCAGAAATATAAAGGTGTTGGCAGAAATATAAAGGGTTT
>JACEEZ010011927.1:352500-422582 GCA_016584305.1 Chionoecetes opilio | reverse complement strand
GAACCCCTTTGCACTTTTTTTTTTTTTAAAAAAAAAAACCCCCTTGTCCCCATTCCCCAAGAAA
The DNA here is from genome assembly GCA_016584305.1 of Chionoecetes opilio. NCBI lineage: Eukaryota > Metazoa > Arthropoda > Malacostraca > Decapoda > Majidae > Chionoecetes > Chionoecetes opilio. The sequence continues at coordinate 422,518 of JACEEZ010011927.1, read as the reverse complement.
GAACCTTTAATTGAACCCTTTTTTGGGATCCTTAGCAAAGCTTTGATTCACGAAGAACCTTCCATCTTTTTCATGAGCTTTTAACCTTTTTTAAGAGTCGCTCTTTGGGGTATTTTTGCGAATGCCTTACTAAAGTCCGGGAATTTTATATCTAATCCATTTCCCCTTGGTGAATCCATGTTGTCAATCTTTAAATCAAACTAGTTTTTCTAATTGCTAATGTGTTTTGCAATAATAGATTCCAAAAATTTTTATCTATCAGACTTAAACTAACGGGTCGATAATTTGACTTTAGTTCTCGTCTCTCTTCTTAAACATGAGGACACATTTCCCCTTCCTCCACAATCGGCACATCGCCTATCTCAACCGTTTTCCTAAAAAGTGCACTAACGACTCACTAACAACCTCTTTGCTTCCTTTAACTTTTGGATACACTTAATTGGTCCTGGCAAATTAAAAATTTCTTTTTTTTAATCTATACCCCCCCCAAATTTACGTAGTTATCAAAATATCTTTGAGTTTCTCCTCTTTGTTTCCCTTTTAACTTTCGTCAATTTCAGGTTTGGGACGTGTATCCCCCTGAGTAAAAAACTTAAGAAAAATAATAAAAATTTTTACACTTTTCCCTCATCCGTATTTAAAAAACCTCACCCTGCTATAATTTAAGGGCCCCCGAAAATATAATTTCCTTGTTGTTTATATTTGATAGAACCCCCTTGGGTCGCTTTTTGCCGCCCAGCTTTTTTAATTTTCATAATTGTTTAGCTCTTTTGTTAATCTTTTCATGTCCTCGCCCATAAAGTGATACTGTTCTTTGCTCCCCGGTCCAGCCTTAAACCCTTTAAAGTACATGTTTCTTTTTACCCAATGTTTGTTTTTAAATCGTTGTTCCCTTTTCGGGTTCATCTTCCTTGATTTTATCGACCTATAAGGAAATTTTTTTTTCTGTCCGCTTTAAATTCCTTTACAAATTTTGGATAACCTCATCCGGCCCGACCCATTTTCCTGCTGTTTTTCCGCCTGACCTTGAACACCCCTTCCCCCTCTACCCCACAACCACAGTTACTCCCCTTCAGGTTTTTTCTTAATCCTGAAAAAATTTGGCCCTTTCCACTGTCTCGCGTGACCTTGGAACTCATTCCCCCCTTCTTTCACCCCCAGTTAAACCCCCCCAGGTGTTTCTAATCATGCATAATGGGCCTTTCTGAAGTCAGGACTTTTTGCTTATTAAAACCTATATTGCTTACGTCCCATTTTAAAAAAAAATCTGATTTAATAATGGTCGCTGTAGCCAACTGTCCCCCCAACCTCCACCCAGTTTAAAAAATCTTTTCCCTTTTTTCATAATACTCTGAAATTTTCTCCTCTATAGGCTCCTTTATTGTTTCTTTGGAAGTTATTATAAATTATATTTAACAATTCATCTGCGTCGTTGTCTCCTGAATTTAAATCCCAGTCTATATTCCTCAGATTAAAATATCCTACCCCGCATAGTCGTTAATCTACACAATCCTTGTTTTTTTTCTTGCCATATAGGACTGAATCCTCTTACATAAGTTTGGAGGCCTTACACTACACCCAAAACCATTTTTTAGTTCCCTCCGAACCTCTACCCATTTTTGACTATGCTGTTTTTCTGTCATATTGTCAAATAGAAAACAGTAAAATACTAAAGAAATTGCAATTATGAGACTGAATAAAACAGCATGAACTTAAACTCGCCGCAATATAAAGTGTTGCGAGACAAACTTTAAACAATAGTACTATACTAAACAGTAATACTAAAGTCCTTCACAAGACCAAGACCGATAATAGTTGTAGAAATTAAAAACCAAGACCACTATCAACTGCAACACAAAAACTCTGCCTACAGCTACCACACCAGCGTGTGGGACATGACCACTCTATGAGGTCGCAGGACACAAGGGAGCTGCCCGTGAGGGTCTCGCCTTCCCTAACAACAGTTTCCCACCCTTGGGCTGCTACCTTCAAACTAGCCCATGAGGGCCCCCTTTAGGTCACTGCTCTATGCAGTGACCAGAAGGTTCGCCTCCGGCTCAAACCAAGGGACGTTAAGGGCGACAGAATGAATCTGCACAACGTTGGAGCAACGCGGTAAACAAACAAGGACTTCCGGGCAGCCACTACACCCTGTGGGGAGCGCCGCGGTTCACAGGAATACAGACACAGTGTTATACTTCAGCTAAATCAGTTAACTCGCTGTTAACACAGAGCACTGGGACTAATCTGCTCACTGGGCGGTCAGGTCCCCCAAAGACACGTGAAAGACAGTGGCGAAACCAAGGCAGGCACTGTAGAGCACCTCAGGGACCACTGAGAGGGCGACCTGTTACACTGTGCGTTGCTGGTATGAAGCGAGGGCGGCAGAACCTTCACACGCAGCGGCGGGCCGAAGATTGGCTGCTGTTCAGGCTACAGACCTTCCATGAGCTCCGTTTGAACTTATCGTAGAGTCAAGTCAATTTTACCTAAATTCTACGTTACCCTAAATATCGGCTCGACCTTGGTATATGCGATTATAGTTATATATAGATATATATATATTATATATAATATAGATATATATATATATATATATATATATAATATATATATATAATATAAGAAAAAGTAAGTAGGGAAAAATCCATATGTTTTTTATGATAACAAAAACAAAATAGTAAAGTCTTAAGCCAGTTTAGTTTGTCTAGTTTTAATATTAATTTCCATTAAATTATATTTCCTAGGTTTAATAAGACACACTTTAACAACTAAGTATGAGAATAACTGACTACGACGTATATTGACCACGAATCTTTCAAACACATTAAAGGTAACAGGTACATATACATATTTGATATTTTACAGGTACATATAATATTTTATATTTAACATATTAACATATTACAACCTCTGAACACGCGCATCACTTTTGACATTATTGATTGTTTTTAGCATATTGTCCTCAAATGGTCAGGTTATGTGAAGATATTTTCAGCGTTCATGGATATAATTGCATGCATAAGCACTTAGGGTTTCATTTTTAAAGAGATCTTTGACAAGTTTTAGTTAAGATTTAGTTGCTGAAAAAACGCTCAACCGCTGCCATTTGAAAAGGGGTAGTGTAGAAGAGGGTGGATATGACATATGGTTTAAATTGGGATAACAGGGCAGTCCTGCATCATTTTTTTATCAGCACAATATCCCACTACTGTGAAGTGGAGTTGATTTATTAGAAAGGTTCTTCATCCAACAGTGCAGTCTCCATTCTTCATCCACAAGATTTTTATTGGCATCATTTGGTAATGTTGGCAGTTCATCAAAATATATGCGAAGGATGGAAGGATTCAGGAGTGATGCAGACCGAGGGTTTACCCAGCCACTACTCATGAATTTTGATCATTGAGTGAATATCTTTTCTGAATCTGGGATACAGCTTCATCAAAGGAAAGACTGACTGACTTATAAAACTGTGAAAGTTCTGCGTAGTTACGTTCCGATTGTTTTATATCCTTACTGTTGCTATGCACTCACTCCTAGATATACATTCTCAACAGAATTAAGGACACTTGAAAAAATATGTTGACCAGGACTAAGTAAGAAATGTCAGCATTCTTAACAAGCTCACATCCATGAAGTCCAGTACACAAGCTCGAATGAGTTTGCATGTCTCTGTTTTAGTGTGAAAAAAATGGAGCCCCTCAGACTGGAAGAACGTGTTATAACTATTGAAACTTACCCAAGTGTAATCCAGAAATTCGAGGTAGGCTTGCGGTAAGTTGTTTTTCAAGGCCAGTAACAATCATATCATTTTACATGGTTGGGTCACTAAATGTTAATTCTGTGAAATAAAGCTCACTGCATTCCCACTGTTCTACCTAGAATCTTTTCACACATGCCTGTACAGACAACACCCTGTTTGGCCTGGAGCCAGGATTTTAGAGGTTTCAATATCACCAAATTTTGAAACTCTTTGAATGCATGTTGCCTCTTGAGCTAAGACTAAATTAAGTGTGCAAAAAATGTTACGCATAAATCTAAACTATATTTTGGGAGTGGAGGCAAACATTTGATGCACATAGATGAATCATGTTGCATGAACATTTGACAATTAGACTTGAGGCCAAATATCTTTAACAATGTAGCTACTGAATGGTTAGGCTCCCATCATCACATTTGTCGTGTCAAAACAAAAACCCAAAATATTATAAACAGGAATGTTTTTGATTGGAAACATTCATTCATGGCATGAACAGACCTACAGCTGGCTATCATTAACCTCTATTAAAGCGTACGAAAGAGTTTTCAAGTTTATCTTTCTCAAAATATTGTGCTAATACGCACAATTGTTTAGTTGTACTCCTGTCTGTTGTCTCATCTATAATTACAGAAAAAAACCTGTCACGTTAGATTTCCAAAGAGTTCATGCCCGATCGAAAATGCTTTCCAAGACACTGGGTCTTAATATGTTTGAGGCTCTTTGCCTTCCCTAGTTTTACTTTTTTTAAAGACACGCATCAGGCAACATGCTTTTAGGAGGTCTAGTAAGGGTCACATAAGAAAATGGGCAAGTGATGTTCTGATAGAAAAGCCACCACACGAAGTTCAATTTTCCGTGGCATGACTTTTCGATGGGTCATTTGCAATAAATTAAAACTGGCAAACTGACGTTGTCTTTAGAAATTTCACCAATTTTCAGTCACCTAGTGAAAATTTTCGTATCGGGCAACACTAAACCCGCCCAGAGCAGAAACAGAAAACGTGATATATGAAGGGTTGAACACCAGTAGATTTCCGCTAGCCTTACATACATAAAGTTTCGTGTGTATAAAAATGAAAATTAAGCACTGATTTTACGTCAATGAATTATTTTGAATTTGAATTTTTAAAAATAATGAACGTAAACACCTGATTACCCTATAATTACCCTAGATTATGCATACCCTCAACCGATACCCTAGCAGGGGTCGGAATAACCTAGTTTAGGGTTATTTTACCCTCAAAATGGAAGCACTGGTGCTACCAGCGCTGATGAAAATTTCTTTCGAGATGGAAACTCAAGGATTTCTAATGTCAATTGCCACAAAAAATTGCAGGATTATAATGGACCGAGAACTTCGCGGTCGCTTTCAGAGGACACCGACTGTCTTTTTCCTGGCCTACAATAAATGTTTTTTCTAAGGGAGATAGTTTTTATTTTTTTCTTCTTTCATTCAGTTTTAAAATTCGTCATTCCGTCTATACCTTCTTCTGCCATTCCCTAGTTATCACAAAGATATTGTGATAACTAGGGATTGGTAGGAGATATAGACGGAATGAAGAATTTTAAGTCACCAGGACCATATGAAGTGTATCCCAAAGTACTAAAAGGAATGCAAAGGGATGTTAGTGCTGCGTTAGTGCATATTTTAAGTGCCTTTTAACTTGCCTCCTGCGGGTCCCCTTGTTGTCACTGGTCTACGCCAGTGACCAGCAGGGTTCAACTCCGTATCACACCAAAGGACGCGAAGGGCGACATAATGAATCTGCAACCAACGTTGAGCACGCGGTGTAAACAAAACAAGGACCTCCTGGGCAGCCACTACAGCCTGTGGGGCAGCGCCGAGCGCCTCGCCCCGGTCACAGGAATCACAGACACAGGTTACAGTCAGCTAACTCAGTTAACACGAAACACTGGAACAAATCCGCTCAGGTGGCCCCCCCCCCGGTCAGATCCAGAGAAACGTTGAAAGTGAACTGGCGGAAACCAAGGGCAAGTAGTGTAGAGCAACCTCAGGGACCCGTCACCCGAGGGGCGATCCTGTTACCTGTGGTGCGCACTGCGTTTGGTACTGAGTCGAGAGCGCAGAACCTTCCACGACGGCTGCCAGGCCGAGATTTGCCTGCTGCTATTTTTTTTTGGCCAAGTGGCCAGTTCCGAGCCAACAGACACATGGGAACACGTACACACGAGTATAGAACTTTGTACGAAAACGAGTAAATAAGCAAAAGACCATATGACGGTAACTAAATAGATTGTACAGATATCGTGTATTGACTTATGATGAACGTTGGACTCCAGGGTGGTTAAGACAATTATTGTTGACAGACAAAAATAATTATAAATATATTATTCCCAGCTTCCTTATAAATTATGGACAGTGCATTATTGGTCAGCATGTCCTCGTAGCCAAGGTGTAAGGTTTCGTACCCCTGGTGTACAGTAAACCAGGTAGAACCACTGCTTAGATAGTGTCACATCGGCAAGTATCCTAGACCACATAATCAGCAAGTGTGTAGATTCAGCAACCGTGGTTTAATATTAATAAGTACAAGGATAAATAGCTGGGACCACTAAGGAGTTGAAAGAACAAATGTTTATTGCGTACTTTATTTAGCCGTCATTTTTCGTATAATAATGATATATGTTGCAGATTTATGGCTAATATGAGGCAGGAATTTTCTCAGGAAAGACGATGGTGTCACTTAGTTTTTATTTCCAATATCAAAATTGGTGGTGTCGGAAAAACTAGTTAGGAATAGGTTTTGATAGCCAGATGGTCGCGCGCGAGGCGCGGGCGTCACTCATCAAATACAGCGGGATGCGGGGACTCTCTCTCTAGGTATATAACGCGTGTGAGCTTATATTCACATCATTATGTCGAAGACGCAGAATGTATACTAAATAAAAAAAACAAGTGAAGGGAGAAAGAAAAGATGTAAAAATAATGAAAACAGGTTAAATCCACCGCGAGTATATACGGGCCGACCGAATAATCAGATTAAGAAAACGTGGACTACAGGACTTATTATTGTTGTGTACATACACGCCTATGTAGTGGGCTTAGCAGTGAACATCAGCATGTTGCTTTGATGACGCTAAGATAGGTAGCATTATAGATCAGTCTGATATAAAACGGTTTGCCGGGAGACTAAAGTGCCCGAGTTAACAGGAAAACGCCCAGAAAATTGCCCCAAATGCGTAACATTGCGAAAAGAAATGTACATTTTTCAAAGTGGAATACGATTCCTACAGAAACTCCCCCTCCATCAAGACATAACATATGGTTAGACGGATGAAAGATAAGATTAGATCATAGAACACTGTATACATGGACTGCACACAGCGACAAGTTTTGAATTGCGGGGCTGCATAGGGCCTGCGGGGCGCCCGACAAAGAGATATATTGGTCTATGGACTATCATATAGACTGGTTTATCAGTATATATGATATACTGTAATCTTCGTAAATGTTTGTACTATAATATTATCAAATAAAAAACAGTAAAACACGCTAAAGAAATGCCATTACGACACTTTGAAGAAATATAAATGAACTTGATATTCACTTCAACTCTTCGCCATTTAAAACTTTGCGAGTCAACTTTTATCATGAAGGGTATCATCAATAGAAGCGCAATTATATTAGCTTTCCATTACTATATTTCGTTATCTGATAAATTAATTAGAACCATGCATAAATCAACGTTAAATAAATAAATAAAATAATTATATAATCAATCGGGTAATTTTCCCGATTGATGATGTTATTTATTTACTTATATATTTTCGTTTCTGATAAATGAATTAGCACCATGTATAAATTAGCGTTAACTAAATAAATAACCTCATCAATCGGGAAAATTACCCGATTGATGATTTTATTTATTTATTTAACGCTAATTTATGCATGGTTCTAATTAATTTATCAGATAACGAAATATAGCAATGGAAAGCTAATAAAATTGCTCTTCTATTGATACCCTTCATGATAAAAGTCGACTCGCAAAATTTTAAATGACGAAGAGTTGAAATGAATATTAATTTCATGATTAATTTAATATTAAGTTCATGCATATTTTTTCAGTCTCGTAATGGCATTTCTTTACCGTGTTTTACTGATTTTTATTTGATAATATTTTAGAACAAACATTTACGAAGATGACAGTATATCATATATACTGATAAACCAGTCTATATGATGCGTATATATATATATATATTAGGGTGGTTCAAAACATGAAAGTTTGAAATCTCTTACGGCACCCATGAATTATTGTGAGGAATGGCAAGAAACAAAAGCACAAAAAGTTTCATGTGAATCTTTTAAGATTTAGGGGTCGCACAGGGTAGTTGTTTTTTCGAGACAATACAAATATTCATTTCTCAAGTTTATTTATTCACATCAACTATAAATGCCACAGAAACGAAACTATTTGCTCGGAAGTGAGGTAACTAACTATTCTAGGAACATTTCACGATACAGCAGTGTATACAAGGATGAATATTACTTTGATACTATACAAGGAACAGTGATAGGAATGGCACATTTCCTGGACTCTCTTAAAACTAAAACTTCAAATGACTGAAATAACGATTGAAACGATTTGTATATTCTTCTGTAAGATTAGTTAGGGTTCAGGTTCAGCCGTCGGTGGCGCTCGACAGCTTGCAGGAGAGCTTGTCGATCGCTCTCGTCCTTGGTGAGGATCTGGGAATAATCAGTGATAAGTTTGATCGCCCGTTCCGCAGGATCATTGGTCACTGCCAGATGTTGGACGGTCTCCTTGCCCTGGTTGTACGCCTCGTTTTCCTTCCAGCTGAGCACAGGAGATTGGGAAGAAACGAGGCATCCAACTTCAGTTCCGTGAAGGAGAAAAGTGACTCCTTGGTGACAAGGTCACTCAAAGTGACCGAAGAAGGATCTTGGGGTGCTGTCGTCCATCGCTTCTTGTCGAGGTCCTTGTCAATGGCCAGCTTCTCCACCATCTTGGTCTTCTCCTCGATCGTGACTTTGTCGCTGAACAAGGCAAGGCCAACAAGGTCCGTTCCCAAGTACCAAAAGTGCCGCTTGAAGGTCTTCACCGTGGCCTCCGAGATCTTTGAGTTGAGGTCTCTGTACTTGTGGAGATCATGGAAGAGAGTGAGATCGTTGAAAGGAGCGTCTACGGCCAAGGGAGCCTCGAACCAGGCACGGGCGTAGATTAGGATGATGAACACACTCATCTCCTGGAGGCTACGCAGTTCCCTCGGCGTGAGTTCGAACTCGTTCTTGAACATCGTCATCTTGAGCGTGTAGATCGCCTTCGCCATCCATCTCGCGTAGTGGTGAGCTCCTGGTTTGCGGAAGGTGGTGGGAACCTCCCCCTTAATGGCCTTTGCGGTTAGTTCCGCTAACTCTTTATAAGCGTCTCTTGTCGTTGCGGCCGCCTTGGCAAGAGCCTCAAGGGTCGTCCTCTTCCATTCGTCATGGTCAGCCAATCGTGGGTCGTTGATGATCGTAGCATTGGCTTTTATGAGAATGGGCCACTTCTTTTGGAACCGTTTGAATAGTTGAACGTCTGGGCCGGACGTAGCGTCGCCGAAGGTGGCCTTGAAGGCTGAGGCCAGGATGAGCTCCATAACGTGGTGGCGGCACGCCAAGTTCAACAACGGACGACCTAACTTCTGTTCGAGGAGTGTGCAACAGCCAGCATGGACGCCCGTGTTTGAAGCGGTGGTGTCGAAGCAGAGACCTCCAACTCTGTCTTCGAACTTCCAGTGTCTGATGGTCTCCTCGACTTTGCTGGCCATTGCTTCTCCGGTGCCGGATGGCAAGGCAGGGATAGCCAGGAGCTTCTCTCCTTCAAGGGACGGACTGGTGACAACGATGGCCAAGCGATCGACATGACCTTGACTTTCTGATCCGGGCAAGAGTTTCCCGTCCCAATGAAGGATGAGAACCGCGTCGTGCTCCTGTACTTGGTTTCGATAATCCTTGACGGCTGTCTCCTTCCGCAACACTTTCCGATGTCGGCGAATGGACGAGGTGGACGGACTCAGCACTCCCTGGTCTGCAGCGATGGCAGAGAAGACGTGGTGGGCTCCGCGAGAGGTCAACTTGACCCTGTCAGCTGCTGCTGCCACCTCCTTCGTGATCTTCAGCCTTTTCGGACGAGAAGCACAGGCAGCGGTGCTTCCCCGAGCAGAAGAGTTGGTGTCGGACGAAGAAGTTGATGAATCAGCACATTCAGCAGTGGCGGAACTCCCGGTCACCAACTCAATCATCTCTCCCCTCTCCAAAGTCTCTGCTAACTCCTTCTCCTTCCTCCTTCTCTCAGCAGCCAACCTCTCATGTTTCCTGGACTCTTTTGCCATGCTCTCCTTGTCAACAGTACTTATTACCATTTTCCTCTGGCCCCTTTGGTCGTCGAGGAAGTCCTTGTCCTTCTGTTTGAGGTGGATCATGGAGGAAGAAGTGGCAGGGGCTGCGATTTCGAACAGTGACGCCAAGTGTCCCTGGAGGAGGGCGTCGGAGACCTTGTCCCCCTCGGATTGACGTTTTTTCGCCTTCTTACGAACTTCGTACTTCCCGACGAGGGTTTCCAGTTTTTTCATGATTGATCGCAGCGAGACAACAGGAATATGGGCCCGTTCCCAAACTCTGACGACTTCGTCGATGACAGCTTTTCGATTGTCCTTGCTATTCGATCCATGACAGAAGAGTCACCGCAGAACATCTTCCCCTGTTGGAAGGACAATCTGGCTGAGGGCTTCAAGGGGCTGTGCCAACAAAAACAGCTCAGTCTGTTTCCGAGTTGAACGCGCATTTTGACCTGAGGACAAAAAGATGATGTTTTTAGCTTACTTCTGGGTTTGACATTATAAATACAGAGCTATATAACAGCAAAAACTACGTCGGGGTATGCACCAAACGAGTTGCCATCGCCAAGAAGTATATCTAAAGGCATGGAGCCCACAACACTGTGTATGGTAGGTACACTATGCTAAGGGGAAGCAGAGCAAACTTTCGATCACTCGGTGCGACCCCTCAACATGCTTTTATTTGGACGAGACTCTGGATTTGGGAGTTTCTCAAGAACCCTCACAATAATTTACGAGTGCAAAAACGAATAGTTCACTTTGAATTTCTTACTCTATAAAAGTGAACCACCCTAATATATATATATATATATATATATATAATATACATATATATATATATATATATATATATATAATATATAATATATATATAAAATATATATATATATATATATATATATATATATATATATATATATATATATATATATATATATCCAATCTATATGTATATACAATACATATATCATATATATATACATATACTATATAATATCCATCGATTCCAGGTATTACAGTGTCATGGATAGATAATGATATTGTGCATCAATAAGTACTATTACTATGATAGCATAAGTAGTATGCGCATAATAATATATAAAACAGTTATAAATATAAATATCTGATATAATAGTTACAAAAAGAAACGGATAGATGCTTAGGGTAGATCTCGTTGAGCTAAAAAAAGTATTCATATCATTTTGGTCTAGGGTCAATAGTTTTCATAGTATAAAATTGGGTAACGCAATAAAATGTCGCCTCCGTGGTGCAGTTTGGCTAAGCGTTGCCATAGTACGAATATCTGCGGGCCCTGGTTCGATCCCGGGCCAGGTGCAAATCGGTGACCAGCCTACCCAGCTGTTCTTCCCTCCTTTCGGGGTTGATAAATGGGTACCTGGGGTTACCTGGGGAAGGTAACTGTGGTAACCCGGGAGTCACACTAGCCCTGTGTCCCGGGGTAACGGGTCCTCACCCACCACAGGCTCTAAGGGCTAATGCCACGGAGATGAGCACCGCATGCCACGCGCAGCTTAGTGTATGCTCCCATCTTTACCTTTTTTTAATAAAGGTAGTGTTTGACATTTTTAAGCTGCCAAAAATTGGTAGTTTTATTGTCCCAACGTACANCAACAGGCCTTTCCCCTTCTGCCAGTGCGGTTGATGCAGGTTTTGAAAGTCTACTAGAGGCCACAACGACCTTCCTTGAGCTTCCTGAATATGAACACGGATTGTGTTTCAAAGTGCGCGAAGAAGCGGGCTGGTGTCCTGTGGGTCCAGCCGACCTCGCAAAAAGAGTGAATAGCCCCTTCAACGCTTCCTCGGCAACCGGACGAAAGACGAAGGGCCCAAACCCCAGTTCGTCTTAAAGCTTGCCCGCCTCCACACGAAAGCTGTCTCTAAGAAAACAAAGGCGGAAGTCAAGAAGGTGTTGGAGTAGGAATAAATACTAAATAAACTAACAGATATTTCACATTCGTTTCCCTGTACCTAGGCTCTTCTGAACACGATGAGTGATCAGAATGCAGAAAAGGGGTCGAATCTTAAAGGAGCTGTCAAAACGTTCTTTTTCCACGACCATTAAATATTGCCCAATTTTCACAAAAATTTTGGGAGGGAAATCACTTTCATTTGACAAGACCAAGCAGCATGTGCTGGACTTGATATCATTATTTGATTTTCTACTAAAAACAAGCCTGGGACCCCTAATATATAACATATATATATATATATATATATATATATATATATTTTATATATAATATATAATTTAAAATTATAAATTATATATATAAATGTATATATATATATATATATATATATATATATTTTATATATCTATATAATTATATTATTATATTTTTATTATTTATATATATTATTATTATATATATTATATGGTTTATTATATATATATATTTTGGGTTTTTTATCTATATATATTTATTCTCTTTTTTTTATATTTTTGGTTTTTATTGGTATTATTATCTAGGTTTATATTGGTATTTTATTGGTTTTTTTATTATATTTTTATATTTTTTTTTTTCTTTTTTTATTTTTTGTTTATCTTTTTTTTTTTATTTTATTTATTTTTTTTATATTTTTCTTATTCTTTTTTTCTTTTTTTTTTTTTTCTTACTTTATAATGTTTTTTTTTTTATCTTTTTTTTTTTTTTTTTTTCTTATTTTTTTTTTGGTTTCTTTTGGTTTTTTATTTTTTTTTTTCTTATTTTTTTTTTGCTGCATGTTTGGGGGAATGTGTGGGAAGGCGGAGGAGGGATAGAGGTTTGGAGTCTTAAAAATTATGTACCTTTTTAGGGGTTTTGACCTCACTCGACCTTTGTTTCTTCAGAGGTCACCAGGGTGACCCAGGACACAGGAAAGGCTATAAATAGTGATGTGGGAATCGGATGTGGGAGTAAAGGAGTAGGGGAAGGAGTAAAGTTCAACGAGTGTGTGACGGAATGAAATAGGCGGGAAAAATTAAACGCAAATTTTTTTTTTCTCTTCGCTCTTTTTTTTTTTTTTTTCCGCTCTCTCTCTCTCGCTCCTCTCTCTCTCCTCCCCTCTCTCTCTCTCTCTCTCTCTCCTCTTTTCTCTCTCTTTTCCCCACTCTCTATCGCTCTCATTCCCCTCAGGGTCAATATTCTTCCTCTTCTCCTCCTCCCTAACCCCATGCTTTTCGTTTATATATGTTCCACTCCTTTAGATTCCCTAAAGTATTTGTAATTCCTTTATTTTTTCACTTTACGCCCTCTTTTTTCTATTTAACTTCATTCCCAAACCCCTTTGCTATTACATCCTCGATTTTTATGAAAATAACACTGGAGATCAAGCTTTGGAATTTTCGGTTTCCAAATTAAAAGATAGCATCCTTGATATTCTCTACCTACTTCTCCTTGTACCCGTCTGGGTGGCGCGGTTGGTAGAGCTGTTGTTATGCGTGCAGAGTCCCTGCATTCGGTCAGCAGTTCGAGGCCACCAAGTTCGTCCTGGTGTGGTGGCGCTGTGTATAGTCAATAACCTTGTAGTTGGTACTTGCAAAGTGTCTAGATAGGGTCAAAGTATCTTATCTTATCTTATCTCCTTGTCCATCTTCTCTATAGCCCCATTTTTCTTCGCGTCTGTCGTTGAAGCTCTCTTGCACACATTTTATACGAAAATGTCTATAACCGTCCCACGTTTTCCAAATTTCTAGTGTTTTTGTGCCTCTGTCTCCGCGTCACATTAATTTCAGAATGTTCTCGTTGTGTTTCCATTTTTGCCAAGGTCCCTGACATGGGTTTGGTGCTGACTTTTTTCTTTGATAACCAGCGAGTCTTTTGTCGAGTCTCGTCAGCTGTTTATGAAGCCAGGAGACGATAAAGGAGTGACGGGTGATGCGTACCTTACACACTCTCTCTCTCTCTCTCTCTCTCTCTCTCTCTCTCTTCTCTCTCTCTCTCTCTCTCTCTCTCTCTCTCTCTCTCTCTCTCTCTCTCTCTCTCTCTCTCTCTCTCTCTCTCTCTCTCTCTCTCTCTCTCTCTCTCTCTCTCTCTCTCTCTCTCCTCTCTCTCTCTCTCTCTCTCGTCTCTCTCTTCTCTCTCTCCTCTCTCTCTCTCTCTCGCTCGGTCTCTCTCATCACATCCTCTCTCAACCACCTCTTTCGTACAAACCACTTCTCTCGTAAACGTTTCGAAAACAATACTTCCTGCAAAACATACTCGTAAAAGAAGACAGAAAAAACATCTCGTAAGACTTATTCGACCAAAATCTTTTATTCAAGACAAATAAATTAATCACTAGCACATGTACAATTACATTCTAGACTTTATAATTCGCAAGCAACAAATTTGTACAACTAAAATGTGTTTAGACGAAGCGGACTGGATTGAAAAAACGAAACAGAAAAAACGGTCGCACTTAAAGAGGTGGACATGAGAGAAGGGGATTAACGAGGAAACAGATCAATTAGGTGGACGACATAACACGTCATGTTTGAGTTAAATGATTCAATTAATTGATTAATTGACGTAGAAGTAATTAAAATAGCAGTAGTTTCTTGGAAATTTATAAAGTCAAGACAATTTAAGTCAAAAAATGAGTCAAGCACATAACAGAGAGAGAGAGAGAGAGAGAGAGAGAGCGAGCGAGCGAGCGAGCGAGAGAGAGAGAGAGAGAGAGAGAGAGAGAGAGAGAGAGAGAGAGAGAGAGAGAGAGAGAGAGAGAGAGAGAGAGGGGGGGGGGCGGGTACAGGCGGGCGCAGCCGGCAGGTATCACTCACGTCGGTGAAAGCTCCCGACACAATAACTTTTTTCCCTAATAAATCGAATCCCTCAGGGCAAGTCGGCGACCAGCCACAAAAGCTGTTCTTCCTTCCTTTCGTGGTTGATAAATGGGTACCTGGGGTAACCTGGGGAAGGTAACTGTGGTATCCCGGGTGTCACACTAGACCTGTGTACCGGGGTAACGGGTCTTCACTCACTACAGGCTCTAAAGGCTAATGCCAAGGAGATGAGCACCGAATGCCACGCCCAGCATAGCGTATGCTCCCTCCGCCGTGAGATGGCTGAGAGATGTCCAGCTTTCGATGAAGATCTACTGACAACATAGTAAATAACATAAGAAACACAAATCAGAAGGCAGAAAGAGCAAGGTGAACCTTCGAAACACACCTGTCAACCGCTATCTGCTTTCAAACCGCGTTTGGGTCCTAATCTCACTCCACCTTTGTTACTGTGACCCTGCGTGCCAACCTGCCTCCCATTAACTTTCAATCTTTCTTTAACACTATCAACGCTTTTCCTTCGTTTTTTCTCCCCAAATCTCTCACTTGTGTACTGCCCAAACTTCCTGAAAGATCTGCAGGGATAACACAACACTGGGTGAATACACACCGACCAGCCTCCCGCTTGCATGACAGTACCTCTTCCCGCTCCCTCTCTCTCGACTGCCTGACACCTCATCATTGTGACTATGCTTTGTGATGTGAGTCCCTACCGTCTAATCGCCCAGCCCCCCGGCATACATATATACGCACCTGGTAGATGGTGTAGACTTTGTTACAAGACATCCACCAGTAAGTCAGTCGTTGAATGTTCAGCAGGTGACTGCCCCAACATCGCCCGTACCAGCTGTCTATACACCAATACAACACTCGACTGCTGTCAAGTCAGTGTTTTAAGCGCGGCCTTGGAGATCTCTGCCCCGTAGTCTTCCAGGAAACCGTTGTACACCCACCACATGGTGAGACTAAGCCTTGCCTCCACTGAATTTATCACTGCCGATGATGATGATTATGAAGACCAGCAGCAATTAGAGCCCGGAGCTGTAGTCAACCTCATCAAGGAGTTAAAAGTGGAGCTACGAAGAAAAAACAGCATCCGCAGCTTTTCTGATTAGACATCCCAGCGTATCGCCCAGCAAAGAGACGCTGTAGTAACCATCCTATAGTTCATTGACAACATAGCAGTGCCCAAATCCAGCCTTGAAGAGCTTGACACCAAAATCATTGTCACAACCGTTAAGCCTGAGTGGATTGACCGCCAGTGAGAGTAACACACTGCTATAAACCAAACTTCACAGGCCTGGTGGACGTCTGATAAGCCACGCCCATATAGGACTGTTGCCAAACAACACAAACGTGGTGAAAACATTACTCAAGAAAATACACCTACTCCTACCGCGAGCCCCGAGTGCCACAGCACACGCGTCTCACCTATCACGAGTCCCGAGCGCCGCGCTGCCCGCACCTCGCCTGCCGCGAGTCCAGAGAGCCGCGTTATCAGTGCTTGCACTGCCACACGTTCTGAACGCCGGGCTTCTTGCGCCCCACCTGCCCTGAGAACTGAGCGGTGGGCTACACGCGCTTCACAATAAACAACCAAAATAATCAAACAAATAACTTCAATTCCAGACGACAAGCGCGCCCTGCTCCCAGTCCCTCCCGACACCCCACAACTGCAAGGCGGCACGCTTCAACTTGGTCTGCTTTTTTTTTTTTTTTTTTTTTTTTTTATTTATTTACATCTATTACATAAATATATATACATATACATATACATATGCACATACATACACATACACATACATACACATACAGCCAGTAATAAATGAGCGGGCATCAGCCCGCCGCTGTAGCCGCAGCCACAGTCAGGTCACAGGTGGGCGGGGCGTGAGGTCACTCCCGCTCCTTAGTGTTCATCGGGGGGGTGGGGCGGCACGCGCCACCTCCAGCAGCAGGTGCAAATTTTTTTGAAACTGCCATACGAGGGCGGCCGCGCTTTCCGGGCCGACGCACTGTCTGAGCCGTTCTGTAGCGGGGCAGGAAAGCAGGTAGTGGATCAGGGGGTGGGGGGTCATATGAGGACAGTGCTCACACGGCCGCTCCTCAAACCCGTCCCTCAGCTCATCCAGGGTTACGTAGCCAAGCCGAAGTCGGTGTAGAACGACCTCCTCGGCTCGGGACAGCTGCTGGGCGGGGCGTAACGGCTCGTTGTTTTTCGTGGCTTGTTTGTGCCAGGCTGCCTGCTTCGATGTCTGCACCAGCTGGCGATACTGTTGTTCTGCGGCACAGATGGCAGCGCGTCTGGCCAGTACCTTGGCCCCTTGGATGCTGGGTAAGACAGTCAAGGCCACCGCTGGATGTCTGGTGGCCTCCCGGGCCGCCTCATCGGCCGCCTCGTTGCCACGGACGCCTATGTGGCTGGGCACCCAGTTGAACCTTACACAGCGCCCCTGCGCGGCGAGGCCCTGGATGTGGCCCAGGATGGCGGTGGTGAGCTGCACGTTGTCCATCGGTGTGCGGCGCTGCCGTAGGACCTGCAGGGCAGACATGGAGTCGGTGTGAATCACCACAACCTCCTCCTGTCGGCCCAGGGCGTTCTGTAGGGCGCGCTCTATCGCCACCAGCTCCGTCTGCAGCGTGGAGCAATGGTCGGGTGTCCTCCAGGACAGCACCTCACCGCCTCACTCGCGATAACGAGACAAGCACGGGCGCGCTGTAGTCTACAAGGGCGCGCACAGTGTGCACGTAGAAGAGGCGCAGCACTGATGACGTGGCCCCGGCGTGTGTCCTCGTCATGGCCCTCATGACGTTGAGCCTGGTCTCAGCCCTCTCCCTCAGATACTTGACCTGAGTAGTGAAGTGGAGGCCCCGGTCAAGTCACATTCCGAGGTACTGGAAGGCGTGGATCCAAGCCAGCCTGATGCCCTGTATCTGTAGAGGACAGACCGGGGGGGCAGCGGCCTTGAACACCATGGCCTTGGACTTCTCAGCCGATATCTTGAGACCCAGCTCTCTGCACTTGCAACTGACCAGGTCAAGGGCTTGCTGGGTCAGAGCCACCCGGTCACCCCGGCCAGTGACGACCAGGACCAAGTCGTCGGCGTAGCTGAGAAGTGCCGTGCCCTCCCGGAACGGCAGGCCGACCAGCTGCTCCATCAGGAGGTTGAAAAGGGTGGGGCTTAGGACCCCGCCCTGCGGCGTGCCGTTCTCCAGCTCCCTGTAGCTGGATTTGCGCCCCTGGAACCTGACCCTGGCACGGCGGTGCCAGAGGTAATCCTCAATCCAGGCGAGGAGTCTGCCCCGCACGCCCCGCCGCACCAGCGCGGCCAGGATGGCGTGGGCGTTGGCCAGCTCAAACGCCTTCTCCAGGTCAAGGAAGACGGCGACAGCAGGGCGGTTGTCGATTTGGGCCAGGAGGGCCATGACGCTGTTGGAGGTGCCCACCCCTGTGGTGAAGCCGAAGATGTGTGGGTGGAGGTCTCCCAGGCGCCACAGGAGGCGGGTCAGCACCATCCTCTCCGCCGTCTTGGCCGTGCAGCTCATCAGGGAGATTGGGCGCGGCTTGGTGGGTTCCCTGGGCTTAGGGATGGGCTGGATGTCGGCCTCCTTCCACGCCGAGGGCAAGCGGCCGGCCAGCCAGGAGGAGTTGATCAGGGCCAGGAGTGCCGCCTCCCCGGCCGCCCCAGCGTGGGCCAGCATCGAGTAGGTGATTCCGTCAGCGCCCGGAGCGGTGTCCCGTCCCTTCCTGGCCCTTACCAGCTCCCGGGAAGTGAAGGGCTGATCAGTGGCGTCGGGGCGAGCGCGAGCGGCGCCGATGACAGCCTCGCGCACAGGTTGAAGCTGAACCTGCAGCCGCTGGACACGGGCGGGGAGTTGGTCGCTGCTACCCCTCGAGACAAACATCTCCACCAGGCGCTCGGCCTCCTGTAACGGCTGAGGGTGGGCTGGAGGGCGGGGAGGTCTCTTTCCGGAGGCAGTCCTCACCTTGCCCCACAGCTCGGCCAGCTTGGTGTGTTGGTTAAAACCTGCGCACCATTCGAGCCATTTGGCCTCCCGAACCCGCCCCGTGACCTGCCGAGCGTGCCTCACAACCTCACGCAGCAGCTCCAGATTGTTGGGTGTCGGCCGCCTGCTGTACAACTTCCGGTGGATGTTAACCATGTGGTTCTGTTCCCGCACCTCCTGGTTGTAGAACCACCAGTTCTGGTTGTACCTGCGACCGGGGACGGGGACCTTCCGTGGTATGGCTGCCTCCGCCGCCCTCTCAATGGCCAACGTCAGTTCGCTTTCACACTGATCCAGATCCTCCGGCGGCTCGTAGGTGGCCCACCACTGGGCCAGGATGGCCTGAAACAATGCCCAGTCCGCCCGCTGTATATTCCACCGTGGCGGCGGGAGCTGTGGCAGCGGCCGGGTGACCTGCAGTGTTGTGGCGACTGCATAGTTGTCGCTGGTCAAAGTGGGGTGGACCTGCCAGGAGGCGTCCGGTGCCAGGTCACTGGAGATCAAGGTGAGGTCCAGCCTGCCACCCCGGACGTGGGTGGGCTCCCCGGTGTTTAGGAGGACAATTTCCGGCACCTCCTCCAGCACCGCGGCTAGGTGGCGGCCCGCACGGTTGGTGGGGGAGACAGACTGCAGCATCGGGTGGTGGGCGTTGAAGTCGCCACCCACGAGGACGCTGCTGTGTGTGGCGAGGGAGAGCAACTCATCGGCCTCCAGTTGCCTCCTCCAGCTGCTGTATATGTTGTATACAGTCAGTGGGAGGCCTGGAAGCTCCAGCTGCACTGCCATCACCTCCACGCCCTCGCTACAGTCCACGGGGTCCTCAATCCGACGGTGCGGGAGAGCGCTGCGTACCACTACCACACAGCCTCGACGACCATCCTCGCCACATGATAGGGAGTGCACCGTATATCCCGCTATCCTCCACTCAAAGTGCTCCGGCGTCAGCGTTTCCTGCAGGAGAACGAGGTCAAGGTCCTCCTCCACTATGGCCTGGAGGACCTCAGGTCTCTTGCAACGGAGCCCTTGAATGTTCCATTGGAGGACCTTGAGCCTGCCAGCGGTGGGCGGCGGGTGGGGGGAGGTCACGGGTGCCTCACCATCACTTTCTGTTTCACTCAGCTCGTGATTCATTTATATCGGTGAACAGACCCGGGAGGGGCTGTGTAGTGGGGGTGGAAGGAAGGAGGGACGGGGGTGATGAGGGACTGTCGTGAGTGAGGGAAGGGGACGAAAGACGCAAATCCCTTTCAATCTCGGCCCAGAGGAAGGCCACAAGTTCCCCCTCGTCCCTGGGGACGTCATCCGGCCTGGCTAGAAGGTGTGAGATCACGCCTACCACTCGTCGCAGCATCCCGAGCAATCCGCCACTATACAGGGCAGACAGAAGGGCGGGAGTACTTGGCCTTGGGTCAGGGGAGGAGGCTGGCGCGACTCCGGGCCGAGAAAGTGTGGGGGTGGCCGTGGGCGTCGCCGTGGAATGCACAGGCGACGCCTGATCGGGCATGGGCATAACTTCGGGTGGCGTGGAAGCGATGGGTCTGGAAGGAGTGGGTGACACGGGCGCCAGTGTGGGGGAGTGGGGGGGGAGTGCCGCAGATGGCGTGGGAACAGGCGAGACAGTGACAGTGACAGGCATGGGCATGGGCGGCGTGGGCGGCGAGAGTGTAGCCGGGGTGGGAGAGGGATGGGGTCCCGCAGCCTCCTGCCCTAGACTATGGTGTGCCCTCGCCTGCACCTTCCACCTCCGCCTCTGTCGCTGTGTCGGCCTATCGTGGTCCACAGTCCCCCGGGAGGATCGGGTGTCAGAGATATGGAAGAGACTCGCTAATCCCCTCGATCCCTCGGCGTCGGTGTCCAGTGCCCCCGCACCCCCCCACGCCGGCCTCGTAGGAGGCGGAGCCGGAACAAAGGAACCTTGCGGCCCCGGCCGATCACCGCCGCCCTGTAGGCGCCTTCCTCCTCCAGGCAGTCGTCGCAGGCGTTCAGGGCAGCGGGGGTTCCAGGCGTGGTGCCCCCCGAAGCAGTTGGGGCATCTGGCGGTCGTGAGCTGCCGGGCCTTATGACGCCTTATGCACTGCTCGGATGGGTGCGCCTGGCTGCACACACCACACCTGACGGGGTGTTGACAGCGCCCTTGCAGGTGATTATACCGCTGGCACCGGTAACACCGCAGGGGCTCCCTGTCGTAATGTCGCAGGGAATATTTACCCCAAGGCCCCAGGTCCAGCCTGTCAGGTGCCGCGCCAATCAGCTCCACCAGTACCTGACGGGTCGGGGCCCTGTCCCGGACGGCACGGAGGCGCCCCGCCGAGATCACGCTGGGATGATCCCGCACCGCTTCAAGAGGCATGTCGAGCGGGTAGCGCTGGAGGACAGCTTTGATGTGTCTCTCGGCGGGATCAAGCAACACAAGTCTGGCCGGGGCGTCCCGCTCCTGAGCCAGGCCACACATCCTATCGGTGGAGGCAAGGTCCTTGGGGGTCAGGATGTATTCCCCCTTCAGGTTGGGCCTGACATCCATCTGCAGGCCCTGCAGGTCCTGCTGCAGGGCTAGCACGGCCAGGTAGTGGTTGGCATAGCCTGTCGTACAACCGAGTTTGAACCTCGGCCGCTTGCTGCCCGTGACAGGTGCTGGCTGACGTCTTGCCCCCCGGCGGTCCACGGTGGACCAATTACCTCCCTGGTCCTGAGCGGCGTCAACAGCACTGTCGGCGTCTCCTTCGCCTTGGCGCAGCTCATCCCCATTACCACCACCACCACCCTGTTCCTGAGGGGCGTCAACAGCACTGTCACTGTCGGCGTCTCCTTCGCCTTGGCGCAGCTCATCCCCATTACCACCACCACCACCCTGTTCCTGAGGGGCGTCAACAGCACTTGGGGGCACGGGCGCCGTACCGTGAGACCGCAGCACAGGTACCATATTGCAAGTTAAGTCAAGGAAGTCAATTTTCGCCACGACACACGAAATTTTACTTAGGGAGGGAGCCCCGGGCACACCCTCCCAGCACCGAACACCCCTGACCTGACTTTACCCGTATCAGGAGCACGCAGTCGCACGTCTTTCTAGAATGACCGACGGAATGACACGGCTTGGTCTGCTCCAACAGCCCCGGCGCCAATTCGAAGGTATTGCCATCATTGCAAGAGAAGTGGGAACACGGAGAACGATTGCTCCAGGAAGGTGAAGTGCTTCTACTGCTAGCGCCACGGTGGTCCCATCCAGGAGTGCCGCATGCACCTCGATCACAAAAGGGAGGATAACTTTTTCAACAGCTGTCTGTGGAACAATCAAGAAATAAAGCTTGGCTACTAAGTCTTCACTCTCTTAACAAGAGCTTTGCATTTCCTGCTCCTACTCCGGACACCTCACAGGTAGGACTGGGCACCACCTCAAGCCTTCCCGCCCCTTCAGCATGACAGCCAACATCACTACACACCCCGGAGCTACGCCTCCCCACAGGCAAGCTCTTGGTAATCTTAGCATAATTTCAGCTAACGTCAGAGGTTTCCAGACTAACGTCGGTGACTTAACGTACAGCCATGTTTTGTCACACAGTCCTGACATCATTGCCACTACCGAGACCTTTCTCAACTCCTCAGTACCAGACAGCTTTGGGCAAATAGGTGGCTACTCCAGGTGGTTCCTGACACTTTGGGGGTGTCGCTGTGTGCTTCCGCGACAGTCTCCCTGTATAAGCTCTCCCGTACAAGCTTTCTGCTCACATGGAGATACTGTTCTTCAGATCTTTGG
Source organism: Chionoecetes opilio (assembly GCA_016584305.1). Taxonomy (NCBI): domain Eukaryota; kingdom Metazoa; phylum Arthropoda; class Malacostraca; order Decapoda; family Majidae; genus Chionoecetes; species Chionoecetes opilio. The sequence continues at coordinate 399,874 of JACEEZ010011927.1, read as the reverse complement.
ACACACACTCAAGACTCCATCCTGCTGTGCGTGTGTTTCTGTCGAGAGTGGCAATTTTGGTGAGCCCCTTCACTACCTGATCACCAACTTAGATGCCCTGCTCCTCCAGCACTCCCGTAAGCATATCATCATTGTGGGTGATCTCAACCAGTACCTTGTCCAGATGCAGTTTGACGAGCTGCTGACGGTATTTGGACTCCCCAAATCACGTAAACTTCCCCACCCACATCTCAGGGTTTTCCCCTTGACCCTGTAATCACCGATTTGCCAGCAGTATAATCACTTGCGCCCGCTAAAAAACAGTAGGTTCCTCTGACCATCTGGCTGTTCTCACTAAGATCAAGCCGGCCATCGACCGAGATGAGGCAGTGTTTCCCGCACCAATGGCAAGGGGACAAGAGGGACTGTGGTGCAATGGAGGTAACACTTGACAACATTGTGTGGTTTGTCGTGCCTTACAGGTGACGTTAACACACAAAAAAGGGAAAAATTTCACTGAAATGTTGATGTCCTGCTTAAGAAGATTTGTGCCTTGCCATATATACAAGTCCGGTAGACCAGTCCTGGTTTGGCTTTTAATGCAGGAAAGCATTAGAAAAGAAGAGCAAGGTTTGGCTGCACCTTACAATATGCTATATACGAATAATACATACCTGAACACTAATACGGGCCAGCACCAGGTAATGGACGTGAGGGCGAAACACTTTTCAGGTTATCCATTTTTGCTGTATTATCCAATCTACTAAACGTGTCACACCGGTTAATTTCGTGAGAGAGACTACCATGGTACCAGCAACCCTTTGTGGTAATTTTGTGGTCAGAGCCGAGACCACCAAGTGTTCTATTACGAGGTTGATTCTGACTGCCAATATTCATCACGGCGGTATGCGCCATGTTGTTAAAATATTCTAGCAATAGTTTTTTTCCACTTTCTTGACTTTGTGTTGGTTTACTAATTACCTGCGTTAAACTACCTAGATCTTCCGTCTCCTCACAAGACGCTAAATGGACCGTACCCCTGACATATGTTTTTTCGAGCCTCAGTTCATCATCCATGTATTCTATCACTTGTGGCTCCTCAGTCAGAAAATTTACCAACTCTTCAAATTTCTCATCATCACTTAAACCTCTAGCCTTACGTGTCCACTCTCGCTTTAGATCTACTGGGAGCAGTCGTTCAACCTTTGTTAAGCTATGAGCATTTGCAATTTCATTTACCTTACCAATTTTTTTCAGGTCCAACCATGCTTGTTCACTACATTAATCATATGAAGCAATTTTGCCTTGTTTCCCACTGGCACTGGTTTAAGGGCACAACTTTCACCAAGCACTGCATCAACTATCTTTGTTGAGGAGCAGAACCTTTCAGTCAGTCTGTCCTGCATTTGGTCAAATTCATCTAATCTGCCTATAGCTTCTCTAGCTTTCCCTTGTAAGGATTGCCTAAATATGAAAGGGTCTTTGCCATGACGAGCTATCACCAGCCTCGTGTAATCCTTCACAAAAGTTATTGAATTCCCGTGCAGCACCGTTGAATATGAGATGTTCTACTCTCTTAATCAATACATTACAATTATCATTCATTACTCGGCCTATGTTTCGGGTTACTCTTGAAATTCAGTAATTTACACTGAACGTCACACTTCACTTTTTGCAAGCCACCAATGTATTCCAAATGTCACTTTGTGAATTTTCATCCACCTCCTGAGGTATCTGCTCGTTTATGTTCTCTACATTCTCAAACAAATCACAAATCTCACAAAAAATACCATCTAAAACTTCCATTGGACTATTTTGAAGCAGGAGGTCGTTAAAAATTCTTACTTTGCTGGTGAACCTCCCTTTGATAACTCCTCGTTGCTTCTTCAATGACGGGACTTCCCATCTGTTTTATGTCCCGTTAAGCTGCCTCGTCCGGATCCCGCTTTGTCCCCTTTCGTATCAGGCATTGTTGTTGGATTGTTTCGTTAACACCAAGTCCTTGGAGATGAAAAGGCCATGCGTTGCATTCACATTTATGAATTGATCCAACCTGCAAACATGAATATTTCAGAACACGCAAAAAGTAATTTCAGTACCTAAACCCTCTAAGACAATAACAAATACTCATTAAGCATAATGCAGGGGAAAACATAAACCCGGCCAATGGCCCTTTGACATATATACAGTCATAAACCAAATAAACAATAACATATGCTCCACTTACAACATTGGCCTCCATACAACTAGCAGCTTCAATAGCTTCACGATGAGCAGACATGTACACCATCAACCAACAGAACAAGAACAACCAAGCCCGGTCCCCCCAGTGTTCGCAGTGACAGGGCTGCAAAATTAATTTAATACTCATATATGCCACAAAGACTTAAGATGTAGAACAGTTAAAACATGCTTCGTTGGTATCGCCAAACGACCCAGAACTGCAGTTCACACTGTGCATTTAACACTTTACAGTGTTCTATGTACGTATAATACACACGCACCTTGAACACGAATACGTATATTTAACACTTTACAATATGGTATTAAACGAATAATACACACCTGAACACGAATACGGGACAGCACCAGGTAATGGACGTGGCATTAGAACAGCTGATCACATCAACCACCATGACAAAAACGCAGCGGCTTACGCTACACTCAAGACCGTAAATGTTTAAAACCTAAAACTATATACACTTTCTACACACAATAGTTCAATAAATACAAGAATATGTTTGCCCATCCATAAACAACAGCATTAAGTGAATAAAGGAATCCCACCGAGCTAGGTATTTAACTCGAGCAACAGCCATGGCCGGGAAATGAACTCGGGCCATACGAACTACGAGCAAAGCACCTAATTACCAATCTTTTTTCAACAATCATTGGCGAAACAAGTACAGTGATAAGAAAAAGGGAAAGCAGGCAATACAAAAAATACCCTGGTTTTTATGTTGTTGGTGATAGGGCAGGCATACTTCTATGATCCTTCAGATAAAATTGCCGATGATGGTATGTCACTGACTACATTATGCAGATTTGTTTTATTCAACTCTTAACAGTTACTTAATTCTAGGAAATTACATAATGCATAGAAACCTATATGTAAACTGGATTGACAGTCAGAATATATAGTGATATTATATAAGAAAAAATACACATAAAACAACAGCAAGCCTACACATTATCAGAAAAGAGAAAAATGACATTGTAAAGGTAATAGTGGCTATACACTTTATAGGGTCGAGGATAAACGCACGCGATGATCATCCTGGACCCATAACAGGAAAGATGACCACTTCCGGCAAATACAACATGCTCCATGACCATTTACGTTATATTAATGAGCACATCTGCCATTTTTCTATCAGGTTAAATAAGGCGTCTGCTTCTCTTTACTGCCTGGTAAATAACGCGGTACACAGGTAAAGAGTGATAGGAGTGTAGCTTGTGTGCAATTCACCCATGGCCTGACCACGCGCTAGACACGCAATCTCCAGCAGTTTACCTCTCTAAGAGAACTTAGATCTCGTAAAGGCCGATCTTTGGGTAAACCTTGGACCTCACGCACAACACACACCACATTATCTTGCTCAAGTTGGACGGTAACTTGCCAGCATCTCATGTCAAAGTTTCCAATTGTGAGTCGGGCTCGAACCTGTGCACGTCAAATAACATATCAGAGCCTAAATGGAGCCTAAAACACCAAACGATCAGTGTTATTTACCAATGGTCTTGTCCACGCGGGTCGGACTCGCGGTCGCAGTTTCACCCTCCCGGTGCGTGCTTGGAGTTCATTATTACCGATTTTTGGGTAATGCTGGGACCTCCTCCACACCCACACACCCCATCCCCTTGCTCAAGTGGGCCAGTAATGGCCCGAGTTTGGTCAGTGAACAATCACCGGGGAGCAGTGAGGATTCGAACCGGCTACCACAGAATGGCAGGCCAGAACCCTATCCACTTGACCATATGGCGGTTAAGGTTGTGTGTGTGTGGCGTGTGTCGTGCGTGTGTGTGTGTGTGTGTGTGTGTGTTGTGTGTTGGTGTGTTGTGTGTGTGGTGTGTTGTGTGTGTGTGTGTGTGTGTGTGGTGTGTGTGTGTGTGTGTGTGTGTGTGTGTTGTGTGTAAGTTTTTTTTTTTTGTGTGTGTATGTTTTGTGTGTGTGTGTGTGTGTGTGCGTGTGCGTGTGAGTGAAGAAAGATAGTGTATGTATAAGCGAAGAATGAAAACGCAAGCACATAGGGTACCAAAAACGTAGGCTATATAAGAGAAGGTGTTACAACTTTTCATATTAGGATGTAATTTGAAACCAAGTGATACGTAGATCAGAATAAATAAGCAAAGATATCCATATTTCGAGGTCAATAATCACCATATAAAATAAAAGAATATTATATACAAAATTTGACATAATACACTACAATTGACAAATTAACTACTGGTGATTAGGATGATGTGATTCTATATACAGTTCTAGCACACTTTCCCATTAACAATATTTTCATAACATTGCAATTGAATGTTTACTTTTCAAACAAATGCATACATATTACCAAAATTTAAGATAACGAAACATCCATAACATCTCACTTTTATGTTGTAATGAAAATATTCAGGATTGCCTATAAAGGCTGTAATTGCATGAAAGACACTATAGCACATTTTAACAGGAGCTCATACGAAACTTTTCTCACTCTCTCTCTCTCTCTCTCTCTCTCTCTCTCTCTCTCTCTCTCCTCTCTCTCTCTCTCTCTCTCTCTCTCTCTCTCTCTCTCTCTCTCTCTCTCTCTCTCTCTCTCTCTCTCTCTCTCTCTCTCTCTCTCTCTCTCTCTCTCTCTCTCTCTCTCTCTCTCTCTCTCTCTCTCTCTCTCTCTCTCTCTCTCTCTCTCTCTCTCTCTCTCTCTCTCTCTCTCTCTCTCTCTCTCTCTCTCTCTCTCTCTCTCTCTCTCTCTCTCTCTCTCTCTCTCTCTCTCTCTAAAATAGCCACTGTGCTAGGAGTTTGTGCCTGGGAAATAGAGAGTCCCATTGGTAAACTAGACCTACTGATAGGAGCAAACTATAGTGTCCTACTTCTGCGATAGTTGATAAAATGGCAGGAGATCTGCAGTTGATGAGTCAATTTGGTTACTGTGTTCGCGGATATTTAGGTGGGATGGAATAAGGTTCAGAGGGATTCAGTGCAGCAGTAAATACCGTGCGCTGTATGGGAGTAGATGATATTGTAATCAAGGCTAGATCAGAAACTCATAAGGCTATGGAGTTATCTTTTACGACGGTAGAATTAGGAGTTGCTTGTTCACCTCAGTGTGGAGTCTGTCGTTGTGGGAAATGATCATTAAAACAGAGAAAAAATTGAGAGTACTGAGAGGTGGATGGCAGAATATCCCTGAATAAAGGATCCAAGTGAGCTACCAAATAACTATTCTGTAGCATATGCCAGATTGTTATCAACAGAGAGGAGACTAAACAAGCTAGGTAACGATTCTGCAAACCAATATAGTGAGCAGATACAGGACATGATAGATAGAGGAGTTGCACGTAAATTGAAAGATTCAGAGATTGTGAGAGCTCAAATTCAGAAAGATTCCTTCAGATTTAACACCTTTGTTGCTAAAGAGTTTCTGAGATTCAGACCAAAAGCAAAAGTAATCAAAGTGAATGGTATTGGGTTCAGTCTAATTTGAATGTATGATTGGTGCACCAGAAAATGTGCACCTAGTTCATTTAATGAGAATTTTGCTTGGCAGATGGGGCCCGAGTTCCTTACAAGGCCTAAACGGGAGTGGCTAATCAGTCAGAGCTGTAGTGTGCAGGTAACTGATGAGTTGTATACAAAAGGAGGAGAGAGCTTGCTGGTTGTAGCTACCAAGGAATGTGGTGTGGACATTAACCGATTCAGTGATTATGACCAGCTAAGACCATTAATGACCATTAAAGACCATTAATGACTATGACCATTAATGTGACTGCAAGAGTTTTGAAGTTTATTTCTGAAAGATCATTGTTCAAGTTATGTCAGGAGCCAGAGGCAGAGGATTAACACTTAGCAGAAATCTTTTGAATAAAGATTTCGCAAATGGATATTAGTGAAGACTGGCAAACACGGTATCGAAGGTTGGGGCCTAAGTTGAATAAGGAAACTATAATTACCATGGGCAATATAATAAGTATATGGCTGAAAACAAATTGAAATAAGGATGAGTATGTTCTTCTGCCAACCAACCATCCATTTACCAAATTATTTTATCCTCTATTTTCACAATCGTAACCATTCTGGCGTTTAATCCACACTAGTAAAAGTACAATTAAATAATAATAATTATTATTATTATAATATATATATTTTTTTTACATTAAATTTGTGCCTATAGCGCATGTAGGCAGTGGTAAGCCAGGGCTCGGATGGTAGGCTCTGGAGGTTAACTTGAGGGCTGTGATGGTTGGTTCTCGCCTGTGGTGGCGCAGGCAGGATTTTATAGTTACGCCTGTGATTAGAGGCTCATGCCGCCCCCCTGTGTCCTCCGTTGCACTCACAATCGAAGGTAGAGTTAATGGGCAGGGCATGTGGATGTTCTTGGGCCACTAGACGGTGAAGAAAGTTGTTTTTTTTCGTCGGGGATCGAACTCGGGTCACCGAGAACGCCAGTCGGAGACGCTAACCATTCTGGTACCGCCTCCCCAAAGGAGGGTACTAGATATTAGACGGCTAATAAAGAGTGCTATTATTAATTATAATTAAGTGACAGTTAAGAGTTGAATAAAACAAATCTGCATAATGTAATCAGTGACATACCATCATCGGATATTTTATCTGAAGGATCGTAGAAGTATGCCTGCCCTATCACCAACAACATAAAAAACAGGGTATTTTTTTTGTATTTGCCTGCTTTCCTTTTTTCTTATCACTGTACTTTTTTCGCCAATGCTTGTTGAAAGAAGATTGGTAATTAGGGTGCTTTGTTCGTGGTTCGTATGGCCCGAGTTCATTTCCTGGCCACGGCTGTTGCTCGACTTAAATGCCTAGCTCGTTGGGATTCCTTTTTTCACTTAATGTTGTTGTTTATGTATGGGCAAACATATTCTTGTATTTATTGAGCTATTGTGTGTAGAAAGTGTATATAGTTTTAGGTATAGACATATACGGTCGTGAGTGTAGCGTAAGCCGCTGAGCTTTTGTCATGGTGTAACCAGGCTAGCTGACACACATAAGAGACAAAATCATCCAATCCCAGTCATGGAGACTTTACAAAAGTCATCCAATGTAAAACTTGAACTAATCAAATAGCTGAAAACGTCTGATTGGGATGACGATGATGAGAAAATGAACCTATCAGCTGTTGGGAACTTTTTCGTCTACCTACACCATCATGTTTGTTTTACATCCTTCAACAGCAAACAAGCATCAGATAAAAAAAATGATTTGCTCCAACAGATACCCTGACTGAATTTGCTTCCAACTTTGAAGACTCATCTTCTCAACCATTGGGAGCATACGCTGGGGGGCGCGTCACCTCGCCCACCTTACGACGTCACTCCCAGGCGTCACCACGCGCGAGTCCCCATGCAGGCTCCTTTCCCATACCAAGCAGCTCTCGACAAGAAACATCAACTTAACCCAGCCACGAGCCTTGTCGTCGCGTGGGCATCCCCTTGACCTCTTCCACGCCGGATTGTCTCTTTCATATACAACCCGGTAGAAAAGATCGGTTTCAGAATAGTGTACCATATGCCCATATATCAGAGGTAGGGACTAATGGCCTATGCAGGTAATAGGCCTCGATTCAGTCTCACGGCGCAATCGCTGATTTGACACGAAATCATCCAAGCGATACCCCATGATTCTACAAAGACTCATGTTACCAAATGCATCGATTCGCCTCTTCAAGTCGCTATTTATCTATACGCTATCCATGTCTTACATCCATAGAGTTAGACAGTGATCACAAGCGATTTGAAGATCTGGATCTTTGTCTTTCTTCAATTTTTCTTCTTTCTTGTAATTGCGTGAGTGCTTGCTTGCTTTCCTTGTTTTTTGTAAATGCGTGCGTGCGTGCATTATTGTAGTTTCTTTCTTGTAAGTGCGTGCGTGAGTGCTTACTTGTCTTCTTTCTTTATATGTTATTTTAAGTACGTGCATGCGTTGTTTGTCTTTCTTCTTGAAGGAACGTGCTTTTTTAACTTTTCTTCTTTCTGTCTTCTTTCTTCTTTCTTGTAGGAGCGTGTGTGGCAGTAATTAAACAAGGACTTGCGTTTTCTCTTTACTTAAGAATACTTAAGAATGGACAGCAGCAAAACAAGAGTTAACAAGGTGCACTGCTAAGTAGGCGGGTAGGCGTTGCTTGCACAGGGTGTGGCAGCCGTCCGGCTGTGGCGGAGTGGTTACGTAGACTTCCTCCTCCACCTTCCTCCGTCACTCAGCCCACCTCGCTTGATCAGCCCTACGATCAGCGACGCCTAACACTTGTTTCCCAAAGATTAACTACCCAACACTGATTACAGGCCCAACAGTCATTAAGATCTAAACTACCCACTGAAGGTACACTTCCCCTTGATATACTAATCAGACAGGTCGCATACTCGAGCCCTTCTGATCCTTGAGAAATGCCTCGGCAACTCACGGTCTGGCTCATCTGCATCATCCTCTGAGCCAGATTCTTCTCTCACTTCAACTTGAGCATGGAGTTAAATAAGAAGCTCCTCGTCCCCGCCGTCCGTGGTGACCGCTTTTACTTCAGAATCGTGTGACGTGCAACGGTTAAGATATCTGACGTGACGGGGGATTCCATAGACTTCAACCGCCTGGTCAGACATAACTCTCGTGATTACAACGCTTCTGTGACGTCCATCACATCGAATGTTTGGCGGTCTTACCCACGCTTCATCCCTAGCCTGGTAAGGGCTGCTCACTTCCGTGGCCTCCTCCTGTCAGGGGTCCACTCCGCGTACTCTGACAGAGTACTGGTACAGCACATTTGCAGTAGCAGTTGACGACGTGCATTCATCTCGAGGCATCAGGTTGTATAGGTACACTGCTTCCGCTACAGAACAGCCCTTCCTTGCAGCAATGACTTTTATAGTACGGTGGCACCTCTCTACTATTATGTTTCCGGGAGGAACATGAGCACATCGAAAACAAAGACTCACACACCACCGAGATGCGAAGTCAACAAACATTCTGCAGCGAAAAGCAGTGTCATTATTTGTTAACAATTCTTCTGGTGCCCCACGTTCACAGAACACTGCTTCCAGCTGCTTGATGATGCTTGCGCTGGTCTGAAGCCTCAGCTGACGCCAGATGGCAAATCTCGATGGACCACAGTCTATCAGAGTCAAGTACGGCCGACCACTGTAGTGGGTAATATCCATACCAATCCTCTGCCATACTTTTTCCACATCCAGGCTTCCCTTCCGCCATTTCACGGGTGCTGTAGCGATGGACTTGCACGCCTCACAGTCGGCGACGACAGCCTGCACCTGCCGCCTGGTGACTGTTGGGTTGGCTCTCTTCACAAAATAAAGAGTACGTTTCACGCCAGGATATCCTGCGCTATTATGTATCTCTGCGATCTTTTCAGTCATTTCAACGACGTCTGCACATATAGTTTGCACAGCTCTGGTGTAGACAGAGGGAACCTTCAACCAGCGCTGTGGCTCGCGTGTTAGACTGTCAGCCTTGTTGTTAGTGGAAGGCACGAGGGTGACTGAAAGCTGGAGGCCACACTCCTCGATCAGCGACAGCACAATTCCTTTTCGCCTCCTGATAAGCATCTCACTTGCAGCCTTGGTCTTGAGTCTGCTTCTTCCCGAGAAGCTATCTGTGATCCACCGATGTACTGTCGAGGAATCAGTCATCAATTCCACTTCCTTGATCTTCCAAGCCAATGCAAGGTTCAAACCTTTTATGACTGCGTCCAGCTCAGCCATATTGATGTGGCAGGAGTCTTCCTTACGCAGCCAACTGGCGTCTTTGATGACGCGGCCGTCGATCTCAACTGCGACATAGAGTGCTAGAGAACTGGCGTCCACCCAAACCTTGGCCTTGTCACCTCTCACGTCCCATCGTCCTTGCACTGGGTCGTTCCTCCTGACTTCATCCAGAGTCTCTCCCAAGCATCTTCTCAATTCTTCATCGGCAACGACTTCATACCATCTCTCCGTGAGGTGATTGACTCTTCTCTTGATGAACGCCGTTGCTACTCGCAGCCAACCGTACACAGGGTAGTGGACCAGCTTGTCGCAGTACGAGAACACTGTCCGCCGCGTGATCTCACTCGGCACGTCACTCATTTCGTTATCCCTCCTCCAAACGAGACCTCCCGGCTCCCCCCATACTTTTAGTCCCAACACTCGTGCTCCATTAACTACTCTTATAGGTGGCTTGCTAGTTAATCCAAATGTCCGGAGATGATCTTCCACACGGCTGGTTTTAACAACGTCCTCGTTCACAAGGATGTAGTCAATATATGCTGACGTCCCCCTCCTTACATCTGGGTCTTGTAAGAGCACGCAGTTCAGTACAGCCTTCATCACTAGCGGAGCAACGCTCAGCCCGAATCCCAGTCGCGTCAGATAATACCTCTGACCTTCAAAGGTGGGCGCGTGCGCTCCAAAAATCTGAACGAAAATCGCGAAAATCTGAACTGATAGCGCAGAGCGCGGAGCGCAACTTGAATTTCGCGCTCCTTTCTGGCGCTCCAATCGAAGACGACTTTTCCTAAAAACCCACAGAGAAACCCCCATCAAGAAGGACCTTTTCCCCAGCTACCACAGGGAGGTGTGGGTGAAACTTTTTATCAAGTACAACACCCCCCTCCCTAGCTCTGCAGCTGTGGAGAGGATGTTCAGCTCTGCAGGGGACATCCTGAGGGCCAAGAGGTCCAACCTGACAGCCAGCAACTTTGAGAATTTGGTTTTCATGCGTGGCAACATGGAGCTGCTGGGGTTCAAGGAGGAGGAGGACCATTAGTTGGAGCAGGAGGAGGACTAAAAAGGACTGATGGAGTGACCACAGACTACTTTAACTTGTGATTTTTTGGCTTGACAGTACAGTTTTTTCATAATATATAAGGTAAATAACTTCTCGAAGCAGTTCTTTTATTATATAGTTATTTTTTTGGAGCGGTGAGCGCAGAGCGCGGAGCGCACCGGGCCGACTGAAAAAATAGAGCGCGGAGCTCACAGGGCCAGCTGCGCGGGTGCGCAGAGCGCAACCGCACTACCGCGCACACCGGAGCGCGCCCACCATTGCTGGCCTCTAAACATCACGGTCTAGTAAGGCCACAAAGAGTCGTGGATCCCAATTTACAAATTGGTTTTCACCAAGTCCACCACAGACACATTCACTCCTTGTCTGCTCCACTCTCGTAGTCTGACTGCACACACGTCAGAATCTGCCGAAAACACGTCAATGTAGGTGTTGAGCTCCCTGAAGTCCAGCACGGGCCCCACTTTCATTTTGTTGTTGATGCTTTGTTGCTTTGAAGACTTTATAATTGTAGGCGGTCTGTGTGTGTGTAAGGCGGGGGTATAGCTTAGTGTCCTTGCTGTCCCTTTTCTGTTCCTGCTCCTCTTCCCCTCCTTCTGCTAATCCTCCTCTTCATCATCATCATCATCCTTATCCTCTAATTTTGTAATTTTTGTCGCTAGCACGTAGCAACTTTTGTTGAAGAGAGTAGTCAATCAGGCATCCGTGTTTGGCCCAATATGGCTATTGCTGTCTTTCGTCCATTGTATTCCTTCGATCTCTTTGTATCCCTCCTTCTCCTCTTTTTCCACCTCTTTCTCCTCTCCCTCCTGCTCTTCCATGGTAATCAATAAACAATTTCCCTCCACTGACAGGATTCCAGAAAGGGGTTGTGGCGGACTAGAGCTCAATTATCTTACTTTGAATGATGCCTAATATCTCTCTCTCTCTCTCTCTCTCTCTCTCTCTCTCTCTCTCTCTCTCTCTCTCTCTCTCTCTCTCTCTCTCTCTCTCTCTCTCTCTCTCTCTCTCTCTCTCTCTCTCTCTCTCTCTCTCTCTCTCTCTCTCTCTCTCTCTCTCTCTCTCTCTCTCTCTCTCTCTCTCTCTCTCTCTCTCTAGTCCTGTCCCAGCCTTGGCGGGGGAGGGTGTGCGATCCATTCGCTCCAGTGGGATGCCAGGCAAACGGCTTCCCGCATGGGAGGTAACTGACAATATGGAGACGGGTGACGCCAGTGATGGCTTTGCAATACTGTGTAATAATAATAAAAAGAACAAACGTAGCAGTGCAGACAGTGGCAGTGAAGCTCCTGGTGACAGTGACGCACCTAGGGCCGCTACGAACTCGGGCCAGCCCGACACCGGAGCCGCCCGACTTCCTGCTCCTGCCCCGATATATCGATATATCGAGTGTTAACTACGGACAGGTCAATATGGCTAGCGGAAGTTGCCGGCAAACATCGCAACTTGTCCGTAACCCCTAAGATGACTACCAAGTCCATCATGGCGGTCACGAGGGACAGAGAAACTGCCAAGTTTTTGACGTAAGTGGGCCACCCCTTTCGAGGCAGCGTGATGAAACTCACCAAGGCAACGGAGGAAAACCGACAAATCAAGGTGAATATAAGGAACTACCCATCCTTCATGCCCATTCGCCATCTCGTGGATCACCCAGGCATCCTCTGGGCCAGAAGGGAACGGTCATCGTTGGGACTTCCGCTCCAACATGATGGTGCCAATGTGCCACGTGACGGCGATGTGGGAGGGTAAGCCGCCACCAATGATCGCCCTGCCTGGGATGAGGCCATGCAGTGTGGAGAGATTTGTCGGGAAACCAGCGTTCTGTGGAAAATGCGAGAAGTGGGGTCACCGGGAATGACAATGCAACAACAGGGTGCGTTGCGGCCTCTGATCCGGGAGGCACGACACCAAGCTGTGCAAGGACCGCATAATAAATGGGGAAACCATCATCCCAAGGTGTCCCAACTGCCTCCAGGAGCATAATGCTTGGAGTGTAAAATGCCTCATGAGACCCGATGCCCCCCACTTCCGGAAACCCACATCGCCTCTGCCACATGCCGCAGCTGCCCTCCCCCCCCATCAAGCCTCGACACTGCAGCCTTTCCGTCCTTCCCAAGGGTGAGACAGGCCTGGCTGCAACCCTGCTCGCCACCACAGCCGGCTGTCAGTCACCCGACACCGCTCCCAGACATCCCCCAACCTCCTCCGCCCCCAACTCACGCGTCGGTGCTGAACGCTCTACCCCCGCTGCTCCCACCCTCGAACCCCTCCCTCCCCTCACTCCCCCAACCTGGCCGCACACAGATCGACCACGCACGTGATCAGGCCGCGCGCCCATCTCCTGGTCCAAGCCAACCCTCCCCCCCCTCCTACCCTCCATATACCTGCGGGGTGACTGCTCCCCCACCTCCCCCTCGGCACGCAGACCACGGCGCCACACACGTCAGCGAATCTGGGTTGATTGTTATGACATTGACCAACGAGGTGAAGATGCTTCAGGCGTCGCAGGCCCTTATCCGGGAAGTGAGTGGAGACATGCGTGCCCAGATTGCATCTCTACAAGAATTGAAGGGGGAGGTGGCGACCCTAAAGGGAGTCTCTGGCGACCGTGAAGGGCGTGACGGATGAGCTTGTACGAGTGAAGGTTGGGTTAGGTACGAGTTGGAGAGCGTGAAGGGAGAGATATTGAGCCTAAAGACTATGTTGACGGAGATGACACAGCTGCTTCACGACACCCTAGGGTCAAGGCGGCAGCAAGATATGGCGCCTAGTGGCGCCCTGATGACCCTGGACACGGACATCCCGGGGTGCCCATCCCCAGCAGCCCGGGCTGGACCCTCCTATCACCCCCCCCCCATGGAGCCCAAAAAAGCTCGCGCGGCAAAAGGGAAGGTCAAAGATCAGTTTTTGGGAAAAACAGAGATGTGCCCGGGTCAGCTCACAGCCGGACTGACCCTCCCCCCCCTTCCTACCCAACCCCCTTCAACTGCCCAGGATCCTACGCCATAGCGACGAGGAATGTGCCCACCTTCCCTTCACCCCGGGAAGGTCCGCCAGCCACACACACTTTTTTTTGACTACGCGTCACTTAATCAATCTCCTCCCACATACACTGATTGTGCGTTCCGAATTTTTTGGCCTTTAGGTGATTCATCAAAGGGGAAAACAAAACTGTAATAATTTTCGACTGTGCCTCATATTATCTGCTTAGCTCAAAAAACATTTTCATTCATATCGATGTCCTTTTTATCATCAGCTAATACTATGTATACCGAGATAAGACTGTTCTCCTTAAACAGTCTTTTTCCCCAAATGACTTAATTGTGAATAAAAGTATTGAAACTGAATCTGCATCTCTCTCTCTCTCTCTCTCTCTCTCTCTCTCTCTCTCCCCTCTCTCTCTCTCTCTCATACCCGTCAGGGTGGCTCGGGTGGTAGAAGCGTGGGCTCGCGTGCAGTGTCCCTGCTTTCGATCCCACCAGGTTCCCCCCATGTTAATCCTGGCGTGGTGGCACTTTGTATCGTCAGTAACCTTGTCATTGGTACTTGCAAAGTGTCTAGTTAGGATCAAAGTCTCTCTCTCTCTCTCTCTCCCTCTCTCCCCCTCTCTTCTCTCTCTCTCTCTCTCTCTCCCTCTCTCTCTCTCTCTCTCTCTTCTCCCCTCTCTCTCTCTCCTCTCTCTCTCTCTCTCTCTCTCTCTCTCCTCTCTCTCTCTCTCTTCTCTCTCTCTCTCTCTCCCCTCTCTCTCTCTCTCTCTCATCTCTCTCTCTCTCTCTCTCTCTTTTTCTGTCGTTTTTTTACTTTATTGATTAGTGTAGAACAGGTGATGAAGGAGACGGGCTGGGAAGTGAGTACTTTATTCCTGGCTAGTTTCGCCTCTACTGGGCTTCTTCGGAGGAATCTTCCATTCCTCCGAAGAAGCCCATTACTAATAACTAGTCAGGAATAATGTACGTACTCACTTCCCAGCCCGTGTCTTCTTCATCACCTGTGTTTACATTTGTTTGTATGTCTACACATCTATTGATTAGATTTAGTCAGGATCTTCAGCTGGGTTACTAAGCACTATCGCTGACTTTACCAAAATGATGTGTAAAAGCATTCCTAATGTAACATTTATATGTATTACAATCATAATTTAACATTTCTATATTACACTATTTCTAATTGAACATATATACGTATATACTAGCACAGTATATAATTTATAGATAGGTACCTATTGCTAGGGCTGTTTTATCCAGGCATTCAGCATAACCTTGAAACTCTCTAGTGCCGTGTCAGAGTGAAGCTGTGTCCAGACTTTGAGTGTGAGGAAATGCCTCTGATCTACTCCTGCACCTTTACGGTAACGGTGATTACCACTTTCCCTTGCGCCAGCCGGCCTGCTTCGGGGCTTCAAGTACTACCTCGTCAACACTCTCACCCAGTGTCCAAGGGGAGGGAGGGTTAGTCTGACGCCGGTGCTGGGCTTCGCGTGACGACAGACAGCTAGCCCTCTCACCTCGACAAACCTGCACTACCTGCTGCTGTTCTCAACCCCTGAAGGGACTCGCTGGAGGATTGGGCTCTCCTCCAGACGGTCTTCACTGTCCCGACACCATTTTAACTCTCCCCGCTGTCTGAAGTGGTATCTATGGTGCTGAAGATTGCTGTTTGTAGTTCACCTCTCTCCAGGGGAGAGTTCCAGGGAGTTCTTAGCCCTTACATTACACCTGCTCTGATGTTACTATCATTGCATTGTTGTTTGGTTCGTTTTAATTGGGGGCTAGCCAGTTATTTTTTTTTATTATTATGTAAATATTCGGGGTAATCACACTCCTCGGCTTTTCTTCCCCACATCTCTGATGATTGGTACTGTTAATTGATAACCACCTCTGCCCTGATATTGAGTAATTACATTAGTTTGGGTCAATTCAAATTATAGCTACCTATCACATTACGAATTACAATTACATTTACAATTACATGGAAGGGAAAAAATGGTCATTACCATTACAAATATTTAATTATAATATTTCCAAACTACAGCTACAATGATTACAATTACAGCAAAGATACTGTTCAACTACACAATTTACTCCCTTTTTTCATAGTTAAACACGTGCTAGTGTAAACTGTAAGAAAAAAAACGTCAATATCAATCAATCAATCAATCATTGGGGGCATACACCAAGGGCGCGTCGCCTCGCCCACCCTACGACGCCACTCCTGGGGGTCGCCACGCGCGAGTCCCCATGCAGGTTCTCTTCCCATACCAACAAACTCGCGACAGGAAACATCAACTTATATCAGCCACGAGCCTTGTTGGCACCCCATTGGCCTCCTCCACGTCAGATTGTCTCTTACAAAGACAACGTGTGATGGTAAGGATCGGTTTCAGAATAGCGTGCCACATGCCCATATAGCCGAAGCTGGCGCTGACTAACTATGCAGTAATAGGCCTCAATTTAGTCTCTTGGTGCAATCGCTCATTTGACACGTAATCATCCCAGATATCTCTTTTGTTTCTGCGAAGACACTTATTAACCGAAGGCCTCGATTCGCCTTTTAAGTCGCTATTTAGCGTCCATGTTCACAACCATGGAGTAAGTTAGGATCACAACCGAATTGAAGATCCAGATCTTTGTCCTCCTGCACAGGTACCGACAACGCCAAATACTCGTGTTGAGTGAGCTCAATTAACTCCCGAGCGAGTTAATTGTTGCAGTCCTGACGGTTCCCTTTCCCTTTCCAGATAGGAACGACCAGCCCCCTTTCCAATCATGAGGAATGGTACCTGATTGCCACATGGCAATCAGGATAGCATGCAACCAGCGGATCATGGGCTCACCCCCAGCTTTAAGGAGCTAGGCACTGATATTACAAACGCCAGCTGCCTTTCCAAGCCTCAACTTTGCTACAGCCTCTTTGATTTCGTCAAGAGAGGGTGCGGTATCGTCAATGGCTTACAGAGTGGATCGGCATCCACTGCTCGTATTCCACTAAATCGTCAATATCGTTTACATACATATATTAAGAAAAGTACTGGACCTAGCACATACCTCTGTGGTACACCTCTTATAGCGCCTCGCCAGCTTGATGCGACATCAATTACGAGACGCTGCTTTCTATCAAAAAGCTAGTCTGTAAGCCAATTAGAGATTATTTCCCTATATGCAATGCAATTTAATTTTTTTAAGTAAACGCATATGGAGAACTTTGTCAAAAGATATTGAGAGTCAATATAAATCATATTTACTGCTTTCGTCTCCTCAAAGACGTGATGTATACTTCATTGATAAAGTATAGCAAATTTGCGAGGCAAGAACGTTTACACATTACGAAAGCCTTGCTTTGAGTTTTTGATCAGACTATTTTCTTCGAAGAAATTTACCACCTTGTTTCGTTTTACAATTTCCATTATGTCCATTATTACAGTTTTCATTATTGATGTTGGAATTATCGACACCAATTGTGATGGTCGACAACAAACCGTTAAAATAATAATGTTGATTAACGTGAACTCACCATGCGATTAACACCAATTCTACCTAATCTGCTATGATACCCTATTTAGCTCTAACTAAGGTTATACTCAGCAGTGGCAGGTGGGTTGTAATGTGCTTTGGCTTGATCTCTAGCTTTGGAGAAGTATTGTAGTTCGAGGTAGACAGAGTCGCAACAGGCTGGGAGTGGAACTTGTGACGGCGTGGTGACTGGGCTGAATGATGCACGTAATGGCCGCGATTGGGTGGGCCGACGAAGCCTTTCACAGCTGAGCCGATATTATCAAAGTGTGTTTTACAATTCGTCCTTTCTTAACCGATTGATCGGTTAAAGTTTACTCATATATTATGAGGTTGACTACACCTTAGTGTATAATCAAAACGCTCACTACAACTTCATATCGTAGTGGCTAACTGGTTACTGAATTACCTTCACTGAGAAAACCTTTCAGGTGGCTCGTGACTGCCACGTATAATGTTCCAATAATATTTACTCCCATACGTGAGTCACTCACAATTCGTATACTATGTTAATCCGTTGATTAATTGTGGTATTTAAGATGAATACCACAAAATTATATCTAATTACATCTTGATATGCCCAAATCTATTATAAAATAACATAGGTGGAATTTGTGTTCGTATCCCGCACTCCTGGCGGTAGGCGCCAAATTCCACCATTCAAATTATACCTTACTCAAAATTAGAGCGGGTTTAGTGGATAATTTCCACAACTGGGGGCCGGCGAAAAATGAAGGGCTGCTTCAGGTAATTTGACCCCCTTAATGAGGTTTCTCCAAGTGGTTTGCACTTTAAAGCAGCTTGCCTCCGAGGTCGAGAATCCCCTAAGTTGGCCTGCCAAGACGCAGACTTAAAGTCTTCATTTCTCTCTTCAGCTAGCTCTAGGGGGATCAAATTATTTACCGTCCGCACACATCGTTGTCCCCTTACTAGTAACTCCACAGACCTCACAATCCCCTTTCCATCAGTATGCAATTTGGCTATTTTTCCTAGAGGCCATTGCGAACGAGGCATATCTCCCCTAAGGATTACTATATCTCCTACTTTGATTGGACTTTGATTTTCTGGCGGTTGAGCCCCATAAATGCTTATCCCACGATCTTAAAATTTTACTTAAGGTATGATAACCTTCCCGAAGATGTTGAGCCGGGTCTTTTATCGTAGGATCTTGTATATCTTCCCTTGTATCTATCAAAGGAAAGGGTTCCAGTCTTCTCCCATAAATTAAATGTGAGGGAGTAAGAGCTTCTATATTTACTGATGAATCATCTAAGTAGGTTAAGGGTCGGTTATTGATACGGGTTTCAATCTCAGTCACTATGGTTTTCAAGTCTTCTAGACCTATCTTTGTCTTGTGGAGAGTTTTCCTAAGACAAGACTTGACAATGCCCATCATTCTCTCTGTGAAACCATTTTGCCAAGGAGCTCTAGGAGTAGTAAAGGTCCATGAGCATTCCCTTAACTCTAGAGATCTTTGTACTGATGGATGATTTTATTTCTAACAATATGGGGGAGGCTCCTACGAAGTTAGTAGCATTATCGCTAATCAATCGCCGAGGACACGACCGCCGAGCCACAAACCGCCGGAACACTTGAATAAATGTTTCGGCACTTAAATCATCAGCTATTTCTAAATGAACAAGCCCTTGTAGAGGTGCAAGTAAATAAGCAGGACATATACTTTCTTGGGGGAGTATTATCTCCTGTAATTATTATTGCCCCAGTATAGTCGACACCAGCTACCTCAAATGGTTTTAGGGAGTTGTACTCGATCCATGGGGAGTTTGAGGGGGCCTGGGATAGGTGATCAGTCTTCCCTCATATCTCTTGCATTTGATACAAGATTTGAGGTAGTATTTAACTGCCTGTCTACCCTGCGGTATCCAGAATTCCCTCCTGATATAGGTTAATGTATCAGCCATTCCACCATGTAAAGAGTTCCCATGAGATTCATCCACTATCAATTTAGTAAGATGATGACGCTTGGGAATTAGTATGGGATTGCAGGTTTTATCGGGAAGATCAGCATTCCAAATTCTTCCTCGACACCTAATGATGCCCTCCCTCATTATCTAGGTACAGACCTAATGATTTGATAAGTTTGTCCCTACGGGGGCGGGCCGAGGCTAAGATCTGATATTCCTCAGGAAATTCCTGTTTTGTATTGTTCTAACCCAAAACTTCAAAGGGTCAGAACTATCCCACTTTTTTGAATTTAAAGACCAATTTAGTAGTCCTTTAATAGTTTGCTTAATTAGGAAAACCTTTTATATCCATAACAGGCAGGATCTGGGATCAATATAGGTTCATGAGTATATCTTCTGATATGTCTGACTTACTATAGACCTTTTGATTAGGCCATTCATTATTATTTTTCAGCCAGGTAGGACCTTTAAACCAAAATCCTGTATTTAATTTGAGGATAGTTGTTCCTCTGGACAAAATATCAGCTGGGTTTTCCTTGGTAGCAACATGATTATAGTGAAATGTGGAACCTAAGTCATTTATCTTACCAACACGATTCCTGACATAAGGGATTTTAGTGTTATTTTTCTCTAACCAGTGTAGGCAAATTTCACTATCGGTCCACATATATACTTCACTAATTTGTAATAAATTGCTTAGATATTGAGCTAATTTAGTGCCTAATTATAATGCAGTCAGCTCCATTTGAGGCAATGTTCTAGGCTTAATTGGGGCAACCGAGCCTTAGACATAATTAATTTACATTTTTCTCCTGCTTTAAGATAAACTACTGCACCGTATGCACTTTTTAAAGCATCACAAAATATGTGTAGTTGCTGGGGTTGTCGCCCATCAGCATTTATTCTCCTACTTATGTGAACTTCATTTATCTTATTGAACTCAGATCTTATAGTCTCCCATTCTGTTGTATATTTCCCATCTAGGGGGGTATCCCAATTGAGGTGTTCTCCCCAGGCCTTTGTATTAAACATTTACCCCTTATAGTTATTGGTGCTCACTATACCCAAGGGGTCAAATACTGGTTGACCTGACTTAAGAGTGTTCTCTTTGTTAGGACCACATCAGAAAAATCTGAACACTTTAATCTCAGTTCATCAGTTTTTACATTCCACCATAATCCTAATACTGTTGGATCTCTGGTGGCGTATAATTAGGAAATCTTTCCTGATTATCCTTCTAGTCTTGGAGAATTAGTATTCCAACTCTGTAAGGGGAGGCTGGCCTTCCTGCACTCTTTATTAGCTAGATTATAAATTTGTATTAGTTCTTCCTCATAATTTATTGTCCCCTGCAAATTATCCATATAGAAGTTCCTCCCCAATTCTGGGCTATCAGTACGCTTAAAATGGTACTGTAATGTTTTATTTAATAGAAAGGGGCTTGAGCAAGAAGCAAACAGAACTGACTTTAACCTATAGGGTGTAACACGAGTTTCTGCAAATATTGATACAGGTGAAAGAACATGTAATTCTAAGCACAAAAGAGTCTATAACTATATGCTTTTTGAAGCTTCCTTTAGACGTGAGATGAAGTTAGAAAATTAGGCGCCGCCAGTAATTTCACCATGCAGGCGGTTGCCGCTCGGTGACATTTTGAATGATTTAATCATAATGTTTACTAGTAATGGAGCATTACATTATCTTAAAACAACACAATTGGTATTAATGGACATGTTATTACTAAATAAGCAGTACATGAGAACAGCAGGGCTGTAATAAACAATACTGTAAAAGGCTAAGTGGCAGTGCGTCGGGGCAGGGGAGGAAAGAGGGACTAGGCTGCGAGGCCTCACGCCGATCAGCTGAGTCACGTGTTCCATCCTACCCCTCCCTGACACAATGCCATGTACCCTTTTACAGTATTGTTTATTACAGCCCTGCTGTTCTCATGTACTGCTTATTTAGTAATAACATGTCCATTAATTCCAATTGTGTTCTTATAAGATAATGTAATGCTCCATTACTAGTAAACATTATGATTAAATCATTCAAAATGTCACCGAGCGGCAAACGCCTGCCATGGTGAAATTACTGGCCGCGCTAATTTTTCTAACTTCATCTCACGTCTAAAGGAAGCTTCAAAAAACATATGGTTATAGACTATTTTGTGCTTAGAACTACAGGTTCTTTCAACTGTATCAATATTTGCAGAAACTCGTGTTACACCCTGTATGTGGCTAGGGGCTATCTTCCTGAGATATATTTGCAGGCCATAGGAATTTTGTGAAATTTCTATCCTCTGCTTTTACACCTAATCTTAGGAAAGCCTTAGAGATATCAGCCACATAGGCGAATTTATCCGTTCTGAATTTTACTAGGACCTCTCCTAGATTAGACAAGAGATTCGGTCCTGTCTGCAGACAGTCATTTAAACTAGCCTCATGTTTAGTTTTGGAACTACAATTGAAAAAACTATTCTGATGGGTGGTTTTATGAATCTTTAGCCACTGCATGGTGGGGTAAATAATGTCCTATATTATGATTTACTGCTCCTTCCAGTTTTTCGATAAAATCATCCTTTAATTGATCTTGAATGATCTTATCATAGCACTCCAATTTAGACAGATTTTTATTCAGTTTTCTTATTGAACTATTTAAGAGGCTCTTAACTATGTGATAATTGGAAGGTAACACAGGGGCATTTATTTGCCAAGGTAGACCTACTTCATATATACCATTAACATAATTGACAGTGTGATCATAGTGATCTAGAGTATTTTGATCCTCTTCAGGTAACTGCTCGGGTATTATACCGATAATTTCTAGATCCCATAATTTGTGCACGGGGATATCCCCTTCTTCCATTAACTCATTAATTTGAGTGGGAACTAATGAAGTCCCTATTCTAGCAACCAAGAGGGGTTGTGCATGACTAGGAATGCATTCCTCTTGTTTTGGCTGGTGAGTAGTTTGTGGGATAGGTCCCATTAGAACTTTACCACCGGCACTGGTGAACATGGAAATGTTATGTTTTATGATGACATTACTTAGGAATCGACCAAAATAATCAGCGCCTATTATTAATTGGTATGGGCCATCAACATCTTCATAGGTATTTCTAACTAGTCTAACACCTTTCTGTTTCAAAGTTTCGGCTGTAGATTTAAGTCCTTTTACCGTTAAATTTATACCAATGTCATTAACTACAGCAGCCACCCTACATTGATAGCTACCCAATTGAACTAGGGGTCGCACAATGTCAAAACTTTGAGCTTCTTTATTGGCCAGAAAGCCCGAAATGGCTAAGTTCATCTTGCTAATTACAGGGAGTTGCAATAAAGCAACTATCTCTCCACTAATAAATGATCTTTGTGCCCCACTGTCAAACATTGTTTTAACTATGGCGGATTTACCGTTATTGTTCACCCTTAACTCTGCCGTAGGGACAGCGGATGAACTACTCATACTAGTTACTGCCATTTTAACAATCGTAGGGTCTGTTCTCCCATCACCATTAGGACATAATGCTACGTGATGAATGGATTTTCTACACTTCCAACAAGTAGTTAGGCTAATAGGACAGGCTTGTATGGCATGTTTACCACTAAGGCAGGTTAGGCAGTTACCCAGGTCTTTTAACCTTTTGTTCCCAGTGGAATAATCTGGGTATATTTTACAAGTGTCGGGTTGATGTTCTTCCTCGCAGAAAGCACATTTTTTTCTGAATTCACTTGTAATAACCCTATACTTAGAAATGGCACCTGTTCTTTGAGTAGGTCTTGGCGATGGTTTACCGGCTGGTCTAGCTTGACATTTATTTACCGGTTTTCTTCCCATCGTAATTTTAGTAGGAGCGGGATAACTACCCACCAATGAGGGCTCTCTAAACTCGAAAGGTGGTTGATATCGCTGATTAACTTTAGGTCTAGCTATCTCAATCTCCCGGTGGGGTTGTTCCTGCTCAATACCTTGTAAATGTTTGCACTCTTGTAATAATCCCTCTTCTATTTGCTTGACCGTGAAGTAATTACTATTGTACCTTTGATTTAAGCGGTCTCGCATCCTGGTTGGTAGTTTTCTCCATATCATGATACTAACCATCCAGTCTGATTATGTCAAGGGTTTATGCGCTTCAATGGCCCTTAGTGTGCAACTTAAAGTTATTCTGAACTCTTCCAATTCTCTGTGATTGTGGGAAGGGCTCAGTAGATCCATGAACTTCAGAAAAGATTCTTTGTTATCTGATTTTTATCTTCATAATTATCTCTAAGAATCTTGAGTGCCACATTATAATTGGCATTTTCTACGGTTAATTCCTTTACCAGCAAATATGCAGGACCTCTCAACTGACCTAACAAATAGGTTAATTTATGCACCTCTGCTAGATCAGTCCTATTATCAATTAATTTGAATTTATCCAAGAAAGAATAGTAATTCTCACCCTCAAAATGAGGCAATGACAAATCTGGTAATTTAAGTTTGGGGTAAAAAGGCTTTGGCTGTGGATTTCTGTTCACGCACTAAGTTTTCATATGTGAGTACTGTTTTCATATATTTGGTATATTCTTGTTCATACTTGGACTCATAATTAATTAATTCGCCAGCTTCTAATAATTTAAAGTAAGCCTTTTCATAATTATCCCATATATTTTCTAGCATTAGCAGACTTGACTTTAAACTATTATAGTCTATAGGGTTAGTCCCAGCTGCTACCTCACACTTATTATATAATCGTGTCAGCCAACCTAATTTAGCAGCTAATGATTTAGTCCCTTCCGCCATGATTTTAATTGATTAAATGATATGAAAAAAAAGAAAAGAAAATAAGTTGGATAAATGTTTATGAGTTAGGGTTCCCTATTAATTTAATTGAATACTAAGTGTGGGTGTGCTGTTGGCTGGCCTAACAAGGCGCATAACCAGGCCTATAACCACCCATCACTTTATTTAAACTAACTAACTTCATAATCATTGTTGGCGGATGGAATCTTAAATGCGGCCTGTGTCGTGGCTAACTTGTGGCTCAGCGGGCAGGTACGGCGGGCAGGTACGGCGGCCTATTTATGGCGGCCAATTCTTTGATTGTTTAAGCCAAAGGGGGCGGGGAAGCTAGTGTTTCCTCTGTATCAGACCAGTATCCACCTAGTGCCTGGATACCATCCCACTCCCCTTTCTTCAACTTTATGAAATTTATGAATTTGGCTTTTACAAAGTAACAACCTCGCCTAGTCCAATGCACGCCATCTCAAGAGAGATCTGCCTCAAAAGGCTGTGCGTTAAAATGAACCACTGCATAGCCTTTCAATTCTCTCTTCAAGGCCCTATTTATAGAATCTTTGACCCTATCATAGCTGAGTTGGCTCACCAGGTGATGTCTAGGAGATCGATTGGTCTTCCTAGACTCTACCAAACACACTCCTACAAGACTGTGACACTTCTCTTCTATTTTCTTCACAATACCTTTGATATTATTTGTGATGAATCTGGGGCTACATTCATCATCTATATCATTGCCTCCCAGAAAAGGATTGTGAGGTCATGAGGCCACTCAATTACTGCATTGAGACGCGTGTCTGTATGAAATTTATCAGCCCTGCCACCCGATGCTCGAAAAATCCTGAACTCCACATCTTCCACGACCAGCTGTCGCGGACGTAAACTGTGTCCGACCACACTCACCTTATACATTCCCAAAGATAATCCTCACGCGGGGCACCAAACTGTTGGAATTATCGACCACCAATTGATGGTCGACAACAACTGTTAAAATTATAGTGTTGATTAACGTGAACTCACCATGCGATTAACCCAATTCTACCTAATCTGCTATGATACCCTATTTAGCTCTAACTAAGGTATACTCAGCAGTGGCAGGTGGGTTGTAATGTGCTTTGGCTTGATCTCTAGCTTTGGGGAAGTATTGTAGTTCGAGGTAGACAGAGTCGCAACAGGCTGGGAGTGGAACTTGTGACGGCGTGGTGACTGGGCTGAATGATGCACGTAATGGCCGCGATTGTGGGGCCGACGAAGCCTTTCACAGCTGAGCCGATATTATCAAAGTGTGTTTTACAATTCGTCCTTTCTTAACCGATTGATCGGTTAAAGTTTACTCATATTATTATGAGGTTGACTACACCTTAGTGTATAATCAAAACGCTCACTACAACTTCATATCGTAGTGGCTAACTGGTTACTGAATTACCTTCACTGAGAAAACCTTTCAGGTGGCTCGTGACTGCCACGTATAATGTTGCAATAATATTTACTCCCATACGTGAGTCACTCGCAGTTCTTGTACTATGTTAATCCGTTGATTAATTGTGGTATTATAGATGAATACCACCAAAATTATATCTAATTACATCTTAATATACCCAAATATATTATAATATATACATAGGTGGATTTGTGTTCCTATCGCGCACTCCTGGCGGTAGGCGCCAAATTCCACCATTCAAATTAATACCTTACTCATAATTAGAGCGGGTTTAGTGGATAATTTCCACAATTGATATTGTGATAACTTGGAAAATGGTAGAAGAGGGTATAGATATAATGAATATATTTCAAGTCACCAGGACCAGATTAAGTTTATCCCAGGTTATTAAAAGAATGCAAGGAGGTTGTTAGTGAGTCCTTAGTGCACATTTCAGGAATTCGGTTGATCGAGGGGAGGTGCCGTTAATGTGGAGGAAAGGAGATGTGGTCCCAAAATTTTAGAAGGGTGATAGAGGATTAATATCAAATCATATACCCGTTAGTCCGACGTCAGTGGTAGGTACATTATTGGAATATGTTATTGCAAAAAATGTTAGACAGCATTTAGGAAAGCATAGTTTAGTAAATTATTCACAACATGGGTTCACCAAGGGTAGATTATGTCTCACTAATTTATAGAGTTTTTATATGAAAATTTATAAGACAACAGATAATGATGAGGATTATAATATAGTTACCTGGACTTTAGTAAGGCATTCGGCAAGGTACCACATGTGAGACCCTTAAATAAGGTTAAGGTACATGGAATAGATGGGAAGGGAAAGATCTTCGTTGGATTATATAGTGGCTAAGTGATAGGCAACAAAGGGTTACAATTAATGGTTCTAAATATAAATGGGAGCAGGTAAGAAGTGGGGTTCCACAAGGGTCTGTTTTGGGTCCATTACTATTTTCTATTTACATCAATGACTTAGATAGTGGGATTAACAGTGATATCAGCAAGTTTGCTGATAATACTAACGATTATTAGTATGTAGGATTATTAGACCACGGTCTGATGTAAACATATAGCAGGGAGACTTAGATAAATGAAATTAGTGTATGGTCAGGTGGCAGATGGAATTTAGTATTGATAAATATAGCGTAATTAAAGTTGGTAGAAAAAATCCTGGTAATAGATACACTATACGGAATGTATCGCTGAAAAGATCAGAAGGTGAAAAAGATCTGGGAGTGTGGGGAAGCTCAGACCTCCGTTCTAGGAAACAATGTATTGAGGCTAGAAATCGAGCTAATAGGGTGTTAGGATTCATTACCAGGAGTGTTAAAAATAGAAGTACTGAAGTTATTATAAAGCTTTATTTGTCTCTAGTCAAACCTTACCTAGACTGCCTACTGGAGTGTTAAAAATAGAAGTACTGAAGTTATTATAAAGCTTTATTTGTCTCTAGTCAAACCTTACCTAGACTTACAGTTTTGGTTACCGTATTACGGGATGGATGTAGCCTTGTTAGAATCAGTGCAGAGAAGGATGACCAATATGTAGCCGGGGATGCATAATTTTAGTTATGAGAATAGATTGAAGCAATTAAATTTACACTCACTCGAGAGGCGTAGAGTACAGGTTGATCTGATATAAGTTTTAAAATGGTTAAAGGGATACACTAAAGGAGATGTAGGAATAGTTCCTACGGCTAGTACTGAGGGTAGAACTAGAAGTAACGGATTTAAACTTGAAAAGCATAGATTTAAAAAAAGATATAGGGAAAAACTTTCACAAATAGGGTGGTAAATGATTGAAATGAACTTAGTCGTCAGGTAGTTAGTACGGAGTCATTAGGAAGCTTTAAAAGGAGGCTAGACAATTTAATGGATGGAAATGAAAGGTGGATGTAGGTAATATTATGTAACAGGAACTACCACGTGTAGGTTTCACGGCTTCTTGTAGCTTCCTTATTGTCTTATGTAAGTTCTTATGTTCTTTGGCAAATTTTATTGTCGCTGTTAGCTTATTTCTATAACTTTTAAAGGAGGCTTCGTCAGTGAGGGGCCATTTGGCAAAGAGTGTTTGTAACCTCTTATAATGCTTGATGGAGGTTTTTATAGCTGAAGTTATAAAAGGCTTACCAATATGTTTTTCTCTGACTGTAGAATGTCTAATGTGAAATTTTGAAAAGAAGAAAATGTTTGATGTAAGTCTCACTACTGTCATTAACGCTTTTACCATTTACTTCAGTTATCCATTTAAAATGCATTAACTCTGTTTTAAATGTACTAATACATTATTTTTTAAATATTTGTTTTGGTTTTTGAGATGTATGAGGATCCAGCATTATAATGGGGACCTGAAAAAAAGCTAAGAACTGGGAAGTGATCACATATATAGGTGTACATAATACCACTGGCCTGAAGGTTTTACTAGTCGTTGGTCCAAATCTGATCAATTGTTAATAATGCTGTATTTGGCAAACGGTAAGGTTTTGTAATTACAAGAAAGAAGGAGTAGGAATACAGTAAATTCAGTAGTTCTTAATTGTTTATACATTATTGAATTTTTGCTTTAGTATAGTTATGTTTAAGTCTCCCATTAACCCGGGAACCCTAACCCTGGGAAATGTTGCATATTACTAACCCCGGGTGAAATATACCCAATATTTAGGATGAAATAAACAGTATTTCTAATATTTTTTCATTAAATCAGGCAATGAAGTGAAAAAATATAACTCTATAACGTTATTTTACTGTAAAAAACATTTAACCTAGACTGACATTTTATTACTGAGGTAGGACTGTAGAAAACAACAGTAAAAAGTTTTTGTTTTCCTTACTTTGTAA
Organism: Chionoecetes opilio; assembly: GCA_016584305.1. NCBI lineage: Eukaryota > Metazoa > Arthropoda > Malacostraca > Decapoda > Majidae > Chionoecetes > Chionoecetes opilio. Next base: position 371,417 of record JACEEZ010011927.1, on the reverse strand, counting down.
TATAAATTCCAGAGACAGGTTACTAGTGATCAGAATGACTTTATAATTACTTATCAATCACACTCATGGGTCCCTTCAGCTTCGTACTGGACCACCAATGCCCCCACGGCCTCATTCATTGATTAATATGCATGTATATAATCGGCACTGTGACAATACTACGCTGTTCCTAACGGCGGGAGAAATTCACCCAAAATAGACTCCAGAGCTAACACAAATAGAGACACGAGAGAACAGCACCTCTCATTACAAGGTCCTGACACGCACTGAGGGCTATTGGGGGAGACAGATCACAGATCTCCATGCACCATGTGACAGTCACGCAGCGACGGCGTGTTGGGTAAAAAATACCCATGGATAGGGTTCCCGGGTTAAGTAAAAAGGTAAATTTTGCTGCGATGTAATAAGCTCTACGAAGTGTTCAAGAGATAATGTGAAATCAAGAAAGCTTTCGTTATGGGGCAGATATATCAATCGAAATAAAAAAAAAACTGTACCTGTTCACTATATGAATAAGGATTCGCTATGACTCAAATAAAGAGCTAATACCAGGCATATTACCCATTTTAATTGATTTAGTATTTAGAGAGCAATACCTTCAACTTTGCTTGTTTTGTTTTCGAAAAAAGCATTGTAACCGTCCATATGGAATAGTGCAGATATGTCATCATATAGTCATATTTCACAAAATCCTATTACATTGAAATTATTTCACATTATATTTAAGCATTGCTCACATAAAGTGTCTAGGTGACGTGCCAAACTACTTATATTGTGAGACAATAATTTCAAATCAAATGATGTAAGGGTAATATTTAACTCAGAATCATCACTGCAATAATAATTACATAATGGTTCTTTTAGGCTATGGCAAATGATATACTTGTCTAATGCAATATTGTCATTAACATAAAACAGATAAAAAGTCAGATTGCTAAGAATAATCAAAGGAAATATATGTTATTTTTCATAGCTTAAGGTTTGAATTACTTCTTTGTCATTTAGTTCACTAAACGGTACAGAACTTGCATTACTAAAAATACATGATGTTCATAATTTACGTTGAACTGCTAAATTTGGTATATAATCAGTTAAACACTCCCTCAATAATATTTTTTGCCAAAATGATATCAAATGTCAAAAGCCAAAATTTAAGGAACAATAACTAATAACGACCTCCACAAGAATGGAAACTTCTGCTAAAGGAAAATGAGATGAAATGTGTTCAACTTTGAATGTTAAAACGTCGAAGAACTTTACATAGTCTGAGGAGTTAGGTGAGATATATACATAACTGATAAATTTAGTAAGAGAGAGTGACATTGAAGTCGAAGCCGGTTAGTAGAAAATTCATAAGACCGTGGGCATGAGAACATGTGATGTCGTTGCGCAACATCCGGATTGCATAACAGCAAGGTTAGGATTGAAAATGGTAATAGAGAGAGTAGGAGGAAAGATAAGAAGGACTGCTGTTAGTGCTCGCAGACACTTGGTTTGCGGTGAGGAAAATTAAATGGGGTCTAGAGGAGGAGAGGTGATGTTCCACATATTGGAATTTAGATCTAAGACCGCGATCTAAGCTTCGTAGTTTCAGCCCCTTTTGGTGTTTACCATTAATTCAAATGATCTTGAAACCCCGAAACAACAATTCCAATCAATTTGTTACCCCAAAAACAGCTGGGATACATATGTAACTATTTTAGAAAATGCTGGTTAGAAAATGGCGTTGCATTCAGTCTTAAGGCCCGTTCACATACACGATCAGTCACGACTTGCTGAGTCATTCATGCTGTAGTCGGCGCCGGTCGTCATGTGGGTTGACGTCAGGCCCAGACTGTCGCCGTCGGGTCGTGGGAGTCAAGAAGGAACGCGAAGGGGGTCCCGTGTCCACAACTGTGTGATGCATGCTCTATACACTCGGGGCTGGTCTGCGAGTCAAACATTTAACGGAAAAAGTCGACTCCGTGCTGGGACTCATCGCCGAAGGGTCCGAGCCTGGTGCCAACCAGTCGGGACCGTATTATGACCAGTCGGTGCCGTGCTGCGAATAATCGTCATGAAATTTCCGTTTGTTTAGTTTGGGAGAGAGAGAGAGAGAGAGAGAGAGAGAGAGAGAGAGAGAGAGAGAGAGAGAGAGAGAGAGAGAGAGAGAGAGAGAGAGAGAGAGAGAGAGAGAGAGAGAGAGAGAGAGAGAGAGAGAGAGAGAGAGAGAGAGAGAGAGAGAGAGAGAGAGAGAGAGAGAGAGAGAGAGAGAGAATTTTTTTTTTTTTCCGGAAATTGTGGAAATTTTAAAGATAATTATTGATATTATCATTATTATTATTATTATTTTCGTTATCATTATCCACTATAACTAAAGCAGTATCTTTAGTGCAGTATCTTTAGCGCTATACTGCTTCGTTAGTGTATCGTTAGTGTCTTAGCGATTGTTATCAAAATGTCGTAGTCATTGTGTTCAATTAATAATATTTGGAGGCACATAAGTATTTGTGGCCTAGTCAAGGTGAGCAGCTGTGTTGACAACAGTGTGACCAACTACAGAGGCGTGGTTCACTACACAAGCGAAGATTGAAAAGTCGCGTGGGGGATGGACCAAAGCGCTGCCCACATCTTCAATCACTCGGCGTCAGTCGCAGCACGGTTGGGCATGACGGCATCCGTGGGTTAGCGTCGTGCTGCAACTGTCGCCAAATGTCACCGCATGACGCCGACTCAAAGGTGACCTTTAAATTTTCAAATACCCCTATAGTTTGCGACTATCGCCGACACTCGCAGACTAGTCTCCGATTAGTCACCTAACTATGGCAAACCGTTGGCTAACCGCGCCGACTACGGTCGGTGGAGGAGCTTGCCATATCCGGTGTCAGTCGCAGCACGGCTGGGAACAGTCGGCGCATGACGGCAACCGTGGTTGCCGTCGTGCTGCGACAGTTTGCGACTGCCGTTGCATGACGGCAACCCAATATTGGCGGTTAAATTCGTTTTAGTCCGCAATTGTCCGTGACTATCGCCGACAATCGCGGACTACTCGCCGACTAGTCGCCTAACTATGGCAACTCGGGCCAGCCACGCCGATTTTGGAGCTTCAGCCCCCACTAAAATCGACTGCAGTCGGCACCGACTGGATGACTCAGTAAGTCGTGACCGGTAGCCGACGCGAGTCATGGAAATGTGAAGGGGCCTTTACCCCTGTCCGCCTGCCGCCATCTTTAATATCTATTTACGTGTACTAGTAACCAGAATTCGCTTGACTAACAAAGCTTGTCTTGCAGCTTGGACATTAAAGTTACTGTATAAAGGGTGGCAGGTACAAGGAAGGGGGGGGGGGGTTCTCGTAGCCCGTGGTCTATATGGAGCTCAAGTTTCCCCCTCTATCGGCTCTTATGATATGTAATGTAATTGTAATCTTAATTTAATTATTGTTACTGCCTATTCTTACGGATGTTTCATTCACTGTTTCTTTGTTTCACTAAGCTTCATCATGTTGATTCGTAGATTTCGACTCAACTTGATTATTCTTACTGGCCATTTGGCCTACAGCTCTCCCCTCCTGTGCACTGTCTAGTTTTAAGCTGAATAAAGTCTTAGTAAGGGGTTCACCTATAGTCTACTTCGCCTACGACAATATATTCAGCTTATTACTTCTACTGGGACGATCTAAGATGGAGACGTTACTCCGTCCTGAGAGGTTTGCAGGTTATCCTGACACCAGCCCTACGCAGTGGAAACATTGGTTCAGAACGTTCTCTAACTTCCTCGAAGCCATCAAGGAAATGTCTGACTGTAGTAAGCTCCTGCTCCTCATCAATTACGTTTCTCCCTCTGCGTACTCTTACATTAACGGCTGCCAGACTTATAAGGAAGCTATGAAGATCTTGAAATCAGTATTTGTGAAACCTACTAGTGAAGTGTTTGCTCGATACCAGTTGGCTATCAGAAAACAACAGTGCAACGAATATATAGACCAGTACGCTTAAGAGGTTGTGTGCGACTCTTTTATCGCTGGTCTCACCTCTTCCTTCATCCGCCAACGGTTGTTAGATAAGTTGTGCCTCACCCTTGGGGCCTTGAAGAAGCGGTTCAGCAAGCCTGCAGTCTGGAACTGGCTCAGCATAACGCAGAGATGTATGCTTCACACTCTTCCCCGAGCTGCCATTCCGCGGCTGTAGCTGCTACCCACCCACGAGTGCCAGGAGACTATAAAGAGGAGAGAAGTGTTTCGACTGGAACTATTGCTGCTACCAAGACTTCATGCCTTTACTGTGGTCTCTCCTTTCATCCTCGTTACAATTGCCCGGCTCGGAACGTTGCGTGCCATAAGTGTGGGAAGAAGGGGCAGTTTGCATGTGTATGTCGTTCACAGGGCTCCGGAGCAGGGCGTAACAAACCTGTTACATCAGCGGCTACCATGTCTTTTATGACAAAGGCTTCGATAGCGCCCCTTTACAGTGCCACAATACTAGCACTCATCTACTAGATAAGAGTTGAGGTTCTCGTTGACAGTGGAAGTACCTCCAGCTTCATTAACCTTAATGTTGTCACACTCCTAGACCTCACAGCTGCCTCCTCTAAGGAAACTAGTTATATGGCCTCTTCCCTTCATGCCGCAGTAACTAATGGACATTGTTTTGCAAACCTTAAGATAACTGGAAAGGAATACAAGCAGTTCAAGCTATGTTTGCTCTCTGATCTATGTGCAGATATTATTTTAGGTCAAGATCTTATGAAGATGCACCAATCTGTTAAGTTTACTTTAAAAGAACCTTTACCTAAATTAAATATTTGTGGAATTGCCAAAATGAATCTCAGTGCAACTAGTCTTTTTCCTAATCTGAGTCATGACTGTAGACCCATCGCCACTCCTACTAGCCGCCACTCTTTGTCGGATTCTCCTTTCATCCCCAATTAGATTGCTGCTCTTTTACGCGAGGACGTCATAGAGGAAATCCGGTCCCCATTGGCAAGCTCAGGTATTGGTTACAAGTGATGAACGGCATAAAAGGCGTTTGGTAATAGACTACTCCAGGATCATTTACCGCTACACATTCTTGGACGCTTACCCCATACCCAGGATCGACGAACTAGTCCACAAACGGGCCAACTATCGTGTGTTTAGACCTGTAAATTAGACTTGAAAAGTGCTTACCACCAAGTACCACTGAGAGAAGATGAAAAGCTCTACACTGCGTAAGAAGCAGATGGTCAATTAATCCAGTTTACTAGGAAACCTTTTGGTTTGACCAATGCTGTTTCTGCTTTTCAGTGTACTATAGATAACCTAACTTCAGGTAATGGGTTGACTGATAGTTTTGCTTACATCGAAGACCTCATTATAGGGAGAATAGATCAAGAAGATAAGAACCTGAGGTGTTTCCAAGCAGTTGCCGATAAGTACAACCTCACCCTTAATGAAAGTAAGTGCTTGTATCGAATGTCTGAAATAAACTCCTTAGGGTATTATATATCCAATATAATCCTGAACCCCGAACCTGAGCAATTGCAGCCCTTGAAGGATGTGCCTGTGCCAACAGGCAAATTCCTGCCTCAGAAGAACACCTGTACTTTTCTCATACTACTACTTTGATTGAACCTCTAACTATTCAAATAAGATTATTACACTTCTCACCGTAAAGACCTTCCCTCTAGTTAGCGGGGCGTGTCAGTGCTTGCATGACCTCAAGGATGACATATGCCGTGCTTCTGTTGCTGCTGTACTATGAGATCATACCTATGGAAATATAAGCTGATGTCCAGTGTCGCACCTGCTGCGAATTAAAGCCTAGGTTCTTCAAGCCGCCTGCTGCCCACCTAATTCATGCTCTACGCCCTTTTGATTTAATATCTGTTGATTTCATTGGACCAAACTTTCCTCCTCCCGTAACAAGTATATCTTGGTCATGATGGATGAATATTCAAGGTTCCCTTTTGCTTACCCATGCCCTGACATTACTGCTCAAACTGTTATTAATTGTTTCCTAAAGTTATTTCCTTTAATTGTCTGTCCCTCATCTGTTCATTCTGACTGAGGAGCTCAGTTCATGTCATCAATCAGATGTACCTGATTTTTTGTCGAATCATGGTGTCGTAATGACCCATTCCACTCCGTACCATCCACAGGGTAATGGCCAATGTGAGAGGGAAAACGGCATTATCTGGAAGGCAGTTAGGTTAGCACTTAATTCTCGTAAACTACCTGAAGCACAATGGGAACTGGTACTTGATGGTGTTTTATATTCCATTAGATCTCTCCTTTGCACGGCTACTAACCAGACTCCTCATGCAAGACTGTTCTTCTTCCCCAGGAAATTATCCAACGGTTATTCTCTCCCTACTTGGCTATCCCAACCAGGACCTGTACTAATCAGAAAGTTTGTCCGTAATTATAAATCTGATCCCCTTGTTGAACCAGCTTGTTTGATCAGCGCTATTCTCCACTACGCCCGGGTACGCTACGATGACGGACGATAATTTACTGTTTCTATAAAAGACCTAGTCCCATCCTACGAGGAACGACTTCCCCCTCCTGTTATTGAACCTGACCCGAGCAGCCTATTTTCATCACAAGAGAACCTCATTAACCCTTTAACTAGCTAAGCTCCGACCAGAAGGAACCACGCTCGGAGTCGGAGGTCTTGAAAACTGATGTTCAGCTCGCGACTCCGGACCACTCTGCAACTATACCAACCACCTCCTCGGATACTATGGGCTCCGATCTGAACAATTTACAACAAGCATATGGTCACCGCCAGTGACCATATGCGATCAATATTGGTTGCCTTTCTAGATACTTTTGGTATGTCTTTGATATTTCCTGGCACAAATTCACGATTAATGACTCCTCTTCCTTTAGGTTTGATAAATAGTGCAAGTTTTTGGCAACTCAAGAGATTATTCAACTCTTTCTGGCGCTTACTAAGCACTCAGTCACGTATATTCAAGTCATGTTATATGCATTTTTCCCGGTGTTCATTCTGGAACAGAACTAGAGGTCTAGTATATGAACCATCAATGCCGGACTTTGTATCCTATTTATGGTCAAAGTTATCCATGGATACACAAAGTACCTATCACGTGCAAAATGTGGTGAAAATGGAACTGCTATTTTCTGCGAGTGTCACTGAACTTGCTGCAAGAAAATGAATGGTTCATTCTTTGAAGACTGTCATAGCTGCTGCACACACCAACGTGGTTCAGTGATGTAAACAAAGTTCTCGATATGAATGTTTCATGCATTGCTTGTGCAGTACATAGATGAAATGGAGTTTTCTTCAGGCCATTATGAAAAATGTAATATATAATCTGGAAAAGTTTGTCACTCTTCTTTTGGATATATTTATGATCTCGAATCTGATGATTCAGTGACTTGAAGAAGATGTCCCAAATTTTAGGTCTATCTATTGTTGTCAAAGTGTGACAGGCTAATTTTCAAGTTCATTCACATCATATAATTTATCCTCAAGTTGGAAATAAAAGTTTTGAAGTTCATTTGCTAGTTGCTCTGCCCCATCTGTTAACTGTTAAGGGGTTTGATGTCCAGATTTTTTTGACAGTTTGTGCTACAGTCGTCTTACTAGAAAACACGAGTTGAGATTTTGAGCGCTCTGTTGGATATGTAAATGTTATATCCTCTCCAAAATATTTTAGTGAATCAGAAAAATGTTAAACTGTTTATTCGAAACTGAGCCCTCAAGTTGGCATTCAGAATTCATATATAAAGAAAACTCTGACAACTCGTAACCTTTTCGGGAAAAGTCAATTTTTCAAAACATAGTTATAGTAATTTTTGAAAAGCTGTTTTAAATGTGGTATTTTTTTTAAGTGTTTTAAAATGTTCAGTATTTCCGGGGTATTTCATTAACTAATTGCTCATACATGCTGAGTAATACAAGACAGCAGCTGTAAATCGACTCTTTACATTAGCCAAAGTACTTGTCCTTGAAAAATAACTTCATCCTCAAAGCAATGTGCTGCTAACAAGATTTTGTCAGCACTTGCCTTTTCTCAAATCCTTAACAGTCTTAAATCACCATTGTTATTTTTGTTGTCACATATATCACAACATTCACCCTCACGTGTTAGCCTAGTTGAGTGCCTTACCAAATATTTTATGTCATCACTTTCATTAGTTAAAATGTCCTTAACAAAGTTTTCTCTTTACTTTGTTCTTTGTGCCTGCAATATTTCTTAAAATAGTCTAGACTAGATGCTAAACCACTTCCCCTCTTTTTTATAGTGTTCCATGTAGATCGGTCGGTATCATCACAAGTCGAAGCTTTGAAGCTTCATTTCTTGTTTTCCTACTTTTATTACTCCCGTATGTTTTCTTTCTGCTATCAATTACTCCACATATGAGTCACAATTTTGATGTACTGACTTATTTCTACGTTTTGGTAGCTGGCGTAAGTTCCGCTCCCTCCATGATGTTTTTAAATTATATATATCATCAAAGTACCACATAATCTGAAAGAAAAGCAAAAATATAGGTATTTAGCACATAATTCATTCACGGTAAAACAAACGAAAACTAGGTAAAACATCTTAGAAGTACAATAATAAAGTATAAAAAAGTGTAGTGAACAATTTTTGTTCTCTGCAATTATAGCTAGAAGCAGCCATTACATAGATATAGGCAATTTACCTACACTAGTCGATTTAGGCTAAACGGCCATTTTGTCGGTAATATTGGACAAATTATCCCCATACCAGAATTGCGTACCCATGCTAAAAAAATTCCCTTGGCATCAAAGACACATTTTGTGAAGAGAACAGCTGTATACACTTCCGTGCCATGGTCACCTTCTCTATAGCTCCTATACTAACCGTAGAGTGGCTTAACAACACCCACATGCTGCCCCATTAAAACTTACCTTCGATTGCGAGTGGATCGGAGGACACAGGGGTTCGGCATGACCCTCTAATCACAGGCGTCAGTATAAAAATCCTGGCTGCGCCACTGCGGGTGAGGGCCAACCATCACAGCCCTCAAGTGAACCTCCAGGGCCTACTATCCGAGCATGGAGGCCATTGCCTACAGGCGTTATAGGCACAAATCAAAACATAAAAAAAGATGGAAAATTATATTTGAAACAATCTTTTGCCAAATGAAAATCACCGATAAATACACCATAAAAGACAGCATAAACTCACCATCTCATGCCACTGTTCTACTCTAACTGGGTAAGCATCATACAAATAACATTGTAATGAATATCAGGATATTTTCGCCTCCACGCCTATCTTTGCCAAATATGTTGGTGGAGAAAGATACGCTTGCTCTGACAATTCGCCCGTCGACATCTAATACAAAAAGTATATAGATTTAACTGATGATTATATTCAAAGAAAGCTTACGTTGCAGTCATTTTATATCATAGGTTCGCATAATTATACACACTCTACTTGAACGTTGCAAATATATTGGCTTGGCTACAATCGCAGTTTAAGATATTATAACTGTAAACTCTTCTGCAACTTTTCTGTCCTGATAGTCGTCCAACCACCGCTACCTTCTCCTCCTCCCTTCCTAAAGTCTCCCATACTTCCTTTCATTGGTTCCATTTTCCAAGCGAGCCAGTCATTCCGCGGTCATTCCCTTTCAAAAAAGACTCGTGTGCTGAACCAGGTTTTTCTTGGCTCGCGGCTCCTGTCGGGTCCACCTAATATTTATTTTATATTATTTTCTCGAAAATTTTATGTCGTCTTTGTCTTTCTGGAAGCCAATGTGACAAAAAGAGAGAGGGAAAGAAAAAAAAATGCGAGAGAGAGAGAGCGAGAGAAGGACACACACACACATACACAGTCACACGCACACACATACACAGCCACATACGCACACACAAATACACACACTGTCCCCCTTGAGCAAGGGGATGGGGGTGTGTGGTGTGTGAGGTCCCAGCATTGCCCAAAGATCGGTAATAAGTGAGCGTCTAAGCCTTCGCACTTGAGAGGGCTGAAAACTGGCGAATCGCGCGAGCCAGCTCGCTCGTGGACAGAGACCAATCGGGGGGGGGAAATTGACACACCACACAGCACACACACCACACACACACCACACACACAACCACACACACACACACACACACACACACACACACACACACACACACACACACACACACACACACACACACACACTGCCTAAAAAGCTCGGTTGGTTACCGCATCTGGCACCTTTATGTGTTCTGGCGTTCAATCCACGGGTTCATTCATTACCGGGGATTTTTCCACAAGAAAACTCGGGCGGTTCTCGTCCCCCTTGAGCAGGGGGACGCGGTTGTGTGTGTTTGAGGGTCCCATTATTTCCATATATCGGTAATAATGGTCTAAGCTCGCACCACGATAAGGAGAATGGGATCGCCAGTCTGACTCGGCGTCGAGCAAGATACAGTATACACAAACATTTACACATATCATAATAGTATAATAATTTATATAATATAGAAGGATATATATTATAGTTATATATTTATATGATATAATAGTATTAATAGGGAGATATCTATAAGAAGATTAGATATATTAGATATAGACATATAGATATATATGTAATATATATATATATAGTATACATATATACTATATATATATATATATATATAACTATAGATATATATATACATAGGATATATAAGCATCAGACAAAGCTGATTATAATATATATATATAAGGTAGAGATATATATATACATATTATATATATATATATATATATATATATATATATATATATATTATAATACTATATATATAGTATATATACATATACAGTGATATATATATAACATATATACATAAATAGTATAGATATATATACATATATATAATATATATATATTACGCATGATAGCAGTATATAGTAAATAATTTTTTTTTTTTTTTTTTTTTGTTTTTTTTTTTTTTTTTTTTTTTTTTTTTTTTTTTTATTTTTTTTTTTTATTGTTTTTACATATAATATATATCATACAGATATATATACTATATTATATATATACATAACAATTATATATAATATATATATATATATATATATATATATACATATTAATATATATATAATATATACATACACATATTATTTAATATAGTATACTAGAAATACATGTTAATATATATATATATATATATATACTATACATATATAGATATATACATATATATTATATAATATATATATATATATACATATATATATATATATACTGATACATATATATATATATAATATTATATAAATATATAGTATAATATATAGATATACATAATACATATATATATACCTATAATACAGTATATATATATATATATTATATATAATTATACATAATATATATATATATATATGTCTATATATATATATATGTATAATATAATATAGACCGATACTATACATATTATACATATAGATATATATATATATATATATAACCTAGATGATAGAGATAGACTAGAGAAGATAGAGATATATAGATAGGCGAATAGATATAGATAGGGTCAGAGATAGAGAGTAAGAGAGAATATAGGTAGAGCGATAGATATAAGATATAGAGAAGCTAACGTATAATATACATAGACTAGTACATATTACAGTAGAGATAATATATGAGATATACGTATATATATATATATTAATATATACCAGGTGGAGACATTATACATCTTACATATACATATACACTATATTATATATAGATATATAGTATAGAATATAAGGAATATTCTACATTATACATATACATATATATATATATATAATATCTATATATATATATATATATATGATATGATAGTATTATATATAATAATAGTATGTATCATATATAGTAGTACATTATATATATATATTAAATTAATATATACTATATATATATATTTATAATTATAATATATAATATATATATATATTATATATAAGTTAATATATAATATTAGATATATCTAGATAATGTATGTATATATATATATATATATAGAATGATATATAGAATATATATTGATATAATATATATATATATATAACAGTATATTATATATATATTAGTAGATATAGTATAGAGATAGACATGTATATATATACTGATAGTGTAGTATGTATATATATATATATACAGAGATTTTATTATAGAGATATAGTAGTAGAACATTACATATACATATACATATATAGATATCTTAATTATATAGATAATATATATATATATATATGTATATTAGATAGATAGATATATAGAATATTATATATATGGGTGGAGATATATTATCATAGATATTCAGTATATATAAGATGAGATTGATTCAGATCTAAGATATATAATATAATATATATCTATATATATATATATATAGCTAGATATATATATATATTATGTATATTAGTAGTATATATTATAGAGATAGATATAGATAGTATATAGAGATATGAGAGATTATATATATATAGATTATAGTATATATATAAGAGCATATATATATTATATTATATATATATCATAGAATATATTAGATATATATTAATATTCATATATAATATATATATATAAGTAATATGATAATATATAATATATATACTATATTATATATATTATATATATATTGATAGTTATATATATTCATATATATTATATATATATATACTTATATATTATATATAATCTATATATATATATTAGTATATATATATATATATTATAGATATATTTATATATATATATTTATAGTATATGATTATATATTTTTATATTATATTACTGATATATATTTTAATATATTATATATATATTTATCATATACGTATATATATATTATTATATATTTTATATATATTATTATATATTTTTAGATATATGTTATATATAATTTTTAGATATATTATAATATAATTATATATATGATTAGATATATTAGTATAATATTATATATATATTTATGATCATATATTATATATCAATAGTTATATTATGTATATATATTATATAATATTATAGATATTATATATATAGTATATATATTATATATACATAGATATTTTTGAAACCATAATTGGATTGCTAAGGGTCTATCTGCTAACAAATTTCATATGATCGTCAGTTATGGGTTCCAGTAAGGATCGGAGTCTAATGGAGATTTATAGCTTTTCTAACTAAAATTGTTCATCTACATGTTTATTACAGGATTTTGGGTTGCAAACGTTTGATGTTGCCTTTGACACATCAAAAGCTTTTGATAGACTATGGTATAAATTTTTGTATTATAAACTAAACTCAATCTGTTTTTAGCCCTTCGACTGTACCTACATCTTAAGTTTCCTTTTTAATCATTAAATTGCAATTTATGTAGACTGTCATTTTTCTTCTCCCATGTCTATAAGTAGTGCTATTCTTCATGGTTATGTTATATCACATACTCTGTGGAGATTATCCACCAACCACCCACTCAATAATTGATAGAGTGGTGGTTTGTTTCCCCCCCCCCATGTGTATTATCCGCTCATCAAAGGGGTGCGTAGGGAATGATATAATATACATTATAATGGTAAATGTGTATAATGAAGGTAAGTTAAGTAAATGATAAGTAATGGGATAAATTAAATTAGCCATTCCAGGTGAGTTTATTAAGCATTGACATCTTACATTTGGACGCGAACCGAGTCATTGGCCGCCGCACCTTAGATCCAGGACACCTGGAATTATACACCTGGCGATAGGTATTGGTAGCGGGGGACTCGCCGCCCACGGAGATATTAGTACACTCCAGACATCCGAGGGAGTAACATCTCTTATTAAATATACGTGTCTGTAAATATCAGTACACTTCCAGCCCTCACGGGATTAACATCTCTTCTCTGATTATAATGAAGAGATTTGTAACATTCATTCATGTCTGTACATATAAGGTGAAAACAATAGGACTTGTCTCATCGAAATAGGCGAATATACAGTAGCACATGCTGCATCTATTATAGCCTAGAATAGCTTCTTGACACGCCAACCACAATAACGCCTCCACTCCGACAGACTTCACCTGCCGGCCCGATAGATGGCTTACCGACTTCGGATCACAAGACAGGCAGTTATTAATCAAAAGCCTAACAGCGCGATTTCAACCACTTAATCCACAGATAAGTATCATAGTTAGTTGATTAGCTGGGGGTATTGCACGTTACGGGATGAGATAGACGATGGGTGTTGAATGAGGTAAGACCTCACATTAAATATATGTTATGTGACATAAATTCCCACAATTGGTGCCCCGATGTTTATTCATTGGTCCCCGATGGAAATTGATGTTAATGTGATCAAAAAGGTCGTGATGAGGCGTAATATGTGAGCCTACCACAATTGGCTGGTTCTGGGAGCGGAAGGCGAGGTGTTTTACGGCGTCGAAAACGATCAACAGCCGGTCAACTACTGTCCCCAGGTAGTAGAGTGACGTCAGAAGATACGTAGCATTAGTGTAGTGATTAATAGTATAAGTGCTGGTGATCATAGGCCTGGTGTATGCACCTTGACAGGCCAGCACAACGGCGCTTCGCCATGCACTGATGATATAATTAATATTCAACTAAACACCTTATATATGTAGTGACGTAATCTGACATTTAATATTTTATTTGACGTGAGTTATTAACAAATCATGGGCGAAAATTAGTAAGATCATGTTCGGCTAAATTTGCAATGCTTACACGAAATATAATAAGTGTGAGGAGTCAAATTAAGGCAATACCTATTGATATATTAATTTAAAGACAGGTACATTGTAATATGGAGCAAATGGATATATATGAGGCGGTTTACTTCCAATATGAAGTTACAATTAAGACAGCTGGTATTAAAGAATGATTCACCATGTTGGCGTCGACCAATCCATGAACACGTAATGTCAAAGATATCTCGATAGAATAGTTGAATAATGAGGGATTGCTGGAGTGTGCTTCACTATTCCATCAACAGCCTAAAGCTGCTGTAACTCAAAATTTGCAAGGAATTGAACAGGGAACCCCCACAGGGAGAAAGGATTATTACACCTAGCGGGTAATCAGCTATAAAGCCACCCTTAGAGTTCTTACAGATCCCCTTGTTAGTGGGTCTTTATCTTGACGCGCTGTGACGCAAATCAAACAGCCGTAATTAAGATTCAAACTTCTCAGCCCTACCAGTAAGCCATTCAGACCTAACTCAAAATAGACATACAATCCCTAATTCAGGCTGCTAATATTGAAGTACGAATAATAAATTGTGTCTTATGTGAGTGGAACATAAACCCTCCACCAGCGTAAGATATATTCAGATTGTTACACGAGTTGAACGGTAATGAGCCTTGGTCATTGCCCTAACTGGTCTCCTGGTAAACATGTTCAAATTGCATTCCCTATAAGCTAAGAATTGTGGAGAAATGTAAACAATCGTTATAAATCGCTCTGTTGTCATGTATAACAGTGATAATAACCAGACCCTACAGTAGTTAAAATGGCAGTCACTAATAAAGAGTATGTTCGAGCAGCAGTCTCCAACAGCAGAAGAATGTGAAGGTCAGCCAAAAATGACAGTTCAGTCATTGTAAAGACAATGTTTGACAAAGTGGGCACAAAGCATCCGATCTAAGCAGGAGATAGGGGGGGGGGGGGGGGGTTAGCTGAATGATTACAATACCCAATAATTAATAAAGTGAATTTAGGCCATATCAGGGGGTTTCTTGGCCAATACAGAGGTTTGAAACAAGTTGATATAGTTGCAACCCCTAGTCCAATTAGGAAGATATAAATGTAGTTTAGGGTGATAGCTGCTGTAGTAATGAATAATATTGGTATATTAGTTTAACTGTTAATGGACTAAAGGACACAGCTGAAACTGCTGAGGGCATAATGGTGTTAAACAGTTAGTAATGCCTTCAAAGACGTTGTATGGGTCCATTCCAATTAATAATAGGGCACTGATTATTGTGGGCAGTTACCTAAGGAAGGTCTATCAAAATACATAAACGTCTCTATGTTCACCAGTGCTGGTGGTTAAGGTAATAATGGGACCCCATCCACATACTCACCAAGCCGAACCAAGGAGAGAAGAGTATTCCTAGTCATGCACAACCTACTGAATTACTAGGAAGGAACCATTTCTTGCCACACCAATTAGTGAGCCGGTAGTAGAGGAACGTGGTATTCAGTCATAATCAATACATCGGCCACTAATGAAAATTCCAAAATAATGTGTCGCGAGGAAATAAAATATATCTTGAATGAAACACAGGATTATGGTTTTTTAAAGGCCGCTTACTGGCTGAAAGGAGTGTAATAATAATCCTAAACAGATTCCAACTCAGCCCAGACATAGTCGGTAGAAAATAAGGGAATCTGAATTGATCACGATCTCTGTGATAGACATAGAAAGGGTTTCCTTACTGAGCAAACTAATTAAGATACTAATTTAGTCTTACAATTCCATTAAAAGGCGATAGCTCGATCCTTTGAAGTTCTTGGATCAGAAACAATACAAAAGCAGGTATTTACTGAGGATATCAGCTCTTGGCCTCAGCCAGCCCCCATAGGACACAAATGACCACAATTATTAGGTCATGTACCTAGAATCATGAGGGCATAAATTAGGTGTCACAAGAACGAAATTGAAAGCTGCTCTCCACCCAAATACCACCCGCCATACTAATACCCAAAACGCCATCATATTACTAAATTGTTGGATGGAAGAATATCATAGGAACTCATAACATGGGAATGGCTAAAATAGTAGCCGACATAGGTGTAAATTTTTTGGATAAATATGGTATAAACACGGCAGTCAAATATTACCTCAAACGTCTTTCAGTAAAATTTAATACGATTTGAAGGTAGGGAGACTAGTATACTATCTAGGTCCCACCTGAACTTCCCGCTGATAACAAACCTAAAACCATTTTTAGCAAAGGTGGGACTATACAGGGATATTATAACATCGAGTACTCTCCCCCCGATCAAGGGTGTATGCGCATATTCCCCTTGTACTCTAAAAGGGTGTTATTTCAAAATAGCTAAAGACCAAAGTGCCCAAACCACTATTAAAAATGTTCCGGCCATGTGGCCTGAGGTGATGTCACAGAGGGGGACCCTTTTTTTCGCCGCCCCCCTTTTTGGAAATTATCCCCCAACCCCCCACTCATAATTGGGAAGGGGTTTTTTTTTCCCCCCCATGTGAGGGGGGTTTTATCCGTACAAAGGGATCGTAGGGGTTATATATTAATAAAATATATAATATATATATTATAAATATATATATATTATTATAAATTATATATATATATAATATATATAATTAATTTTATAATTAATAATATATATAATATATAATATATAATATATTTTATAAAATATAAAAAATAATAATAAAAAATATAAATAATATATATAATTTTAAAAATATTTTAAATTTTATTATATAATATGATATATTATATATTATAAATTTATATAAATTTTTAAAATTATTTAAATAATTATATATATTTTATATAAATAATAAAAAATTAAATATATATATATATATATTTTAAAATATAATATTATAATAATATATAAATTATTAAATATATAAAAATATATATAATATATTAATTTAAAATTATAAATATTTATTATTTTATATATATATATATATATATATTTATTATATATATAATATATATTTATATTATATATATATATATTATAAAATAAAATATATTAAATAAAAAAATATATTTAAAAATTATTATATTAATAATATATATAAAATATATTATAAATATTATAAATATATATAAAAATATATAAAATATAAATATATATAATATATATTATATATTATTATAATATTATATATATAAATATATTATATATATTAGAAATAATAATAAAAATATATAATATATAAATATTTATAATTAAAAAATTATTTATTTTATATATAAAATTTTATATATTATATATATAAATAATTATTATAAAAAAATATATATATAAAATATTATAATATAAAATAAATATTTTAATATAATTTTAATAATAAATATTATTAAAATTATATATAAAATAAATATATATAAATAAAATATATATATAAATTTTATTATATATATATATTAAATAATAAAAATATTATATTAAATATATTTAATATTATATTTTTTTATTATATAAAATTTTTAATAATATAAATATAAATATATATATATAAATATATATATATAATATATATATATAAAATTATATATATTATATTATATTTTATATATTATATTTATATATATATATATAATAAATATATATATATATAATAAATTTTATAATATATATTATAAATAATAATATATATATAATTATATTATCTTATTAATCTATTATCATATTAATTTATAATATATATTATATTATATTATAAACTATATTTATAATATTATATCTATATATTATATTATATATTAATATAATATAAATATTATTACTAATATATATTTAAATTAATATATATCTTCATCCCCTCCTATTATACTAATTTTCTATTTTTTGGATATATATTTTATTATATATTCATATTTTTATTCATATATAAATATATACTATATCTATTTCTCTATATTACTTATATTTATACTTATATATTTTACATTTATGGTAATGGTTATAAGAATTAGTGTAATGACAGTCAGAGTAAAATAATACATCCCAGTGTTTACTTTGCACCTTAATGAGCGACCGGTCATTGCCGCACCCTTTGATCCAGGCCACCTGAATATCCAGGGCTATAGGTATTGGTGGGGGGTCGCGCCCACGAATATTTACCTCCAGACATCCGAGGGGGGTAACATTCTTATTAAATAACGTGTCGTAAATATCAGTACCTTTCCAGCCCTCACGGATTAAAATCTCTTTTCTAATTTAAAGAAGAGATTTTTTAC
>JACEEZ010011927.1:337500-340000 GCA_016584305.1 Chionoecetes opilio | reverse complement strand
CGGCGCTCGGGACTCCTGATAGGTGAGACGCGAGTGCTGTGGCACTCGGGGCTCGCGGTAGGAGTAGGTGTATTTTCTTGAGTAATGTTTTCACCACGTTTGTGTTGTTTGGCAACAGTCTTATATGGGCGTGGCTTATCAGACGTCCACCAGGCCTGTGAAGTTTGGTTTATAGCAGTGTGTTACTCTCACTGGCGGTCAATCCACTCAGGCTTAACGGTTGTGACAATGATTCTGGTGTCAAGCTCTTCAAGGCTGGATTTGGGTACTGCCACACGTTCTGAACGCCGGGCTTCTTGCGCCCCACCTGCCCTGAGAACTGAGCGGTGGGCTACTTGCGCTTCACAATAAACAACCAAAATAATCAAACAAATAACTTCAATTCCAGACGACAAGCGCGCCCTGCTCCCAGTCCCTCCCGACACCCCACAACTGCAAGGCGGCACGCTTCAAATTGGTCTGCTCCAACAGCCCCGGCGCCAATTCAAAGCTATTGCCATCATTGCAAGAGAAGTGGGAACACGGAGAACGATTGCTCCAGGAAGTTGAAGTGCTTCTACTGCCAGCGCCACGGTCACATCATCCAGGAGCGCCGCACGCACCTCGATCACAAAAGGCAGGATAAGTTTTTCAACAGCTGTCTGTGGAACAATCAAGAAATAAAGCTTGGCTACTAAGTCTTCACTCTCTTAACAAGAGCTTTGCATTTCCTGCTCCCACGCCGGACACCTCACAGGTAGGACTGGGCACCACCTCAAGCCTTCCCGCCCCCTCAGCATGACAGCCAATATCACTACACACCCCGGAGCTACGCCTCCCCACAGGCAAGCTCTTGGTAATCTTACCATAATTTCAGCTAACGTTAGAGGTTTCCAGATTAACGTCGGTGACTTAACGTACAGCCATGTTTTGTCACACAGTCCTGACATCTTTGCCACTACCGAGACCTTTCTCAACTCCTCAGTACCAGACAGCTTTGGGCAGATAGATGGCTACTCCAGGTGGTTCCGGCGTGACAGAGCCCAAGGTCCCTTTGGGGGTGTCGCTGTGTGCTTCCGCGACAGTCTCCCTGTATAAGCTCTCCCGTACAAGCTTTCTGCTCACATGGAGATACTGTTCTTCAGATCATGGACACACACTCAAGACTCCATCCTGCTGTGCGTGTGTATCTGTCGAGAGTGGCAATGTGGTGAGCCCCTTCACTACCTGACCACCAACTTAGATGCCCTGCTCCTCCAGCACTCCTGTAAGCAATCATCATTGTGGGTGATCTCAACCATCCCTTTGGGTCCAGAGCATTTTTGACAGCTGCTGAGGGTATTTGGACTCACCAATCACGTAAACTTCCCCACCCACATCTCAGGGTCTTCCCTTGACCCTGTAATCACCGATTTGCCCAGCAGTATAATCACTTGTTGCCCGCTAGAAACAGTAGGTTCCTCTGACCATCTGGCTGTTCTCACTAAGATCAAGCCGGCCATCGACCGAGATGAGGCAGTGATTCGCACCAACTGGCTAGGGGATAAGGGGGACTGTGGTGCAATGGAGGTAACATTTGACAACATTGTGTGGTTTGTCGTCCTTACAGGTGACGTTAACACACAAATAAGGAATTTCACTGAAATGTTTATGTCCCTCTTAAGAAAATTTGTGCCTTGCCATAAAATACAAGTCCGGTAGACCAGTCCTGGTTTGGCTTTTAATGCAGGAAAGCATTAGAAAAAAGAGCAAGGTTTTGGCGGCACCTTTCAAATGCTATATAAAAATAATACATACCCGAACATATACGGCCACACCCGGTAATGGACGTGAGGGCGAAACACTTTTCAGGTTATCCATTTTTGCTGTATTATCCAATCTACTAAACGTGTCACACTGGTTAATTTCGTGAGAGAGACTACCATGGTACCAGCAACCCTTTGTGGTAATTTTGTGGTCAGAGCCGAGACCACCATATTTTCTACTACGAGGTTGATTCTGACTGCCAATATTTATCACGGTATATCACGGTATTTAGCACGGCATGTTGTTAAAATATTCTAGCAATAGTTTTTTTCCACTTTCTTGACTTTGTGTTGGTTTACTAATTACCTGCGTTAAACTACCTAGATCTTCCGTCTCCTCACAAGACGCTAAATGGACCGTACCCCTGACATATGTTTTTTCGAGCCTCAGTTCATCATCCATGTATTCTATCACTTGTGGCTCCTCAGTCAGAAAATTTACCAACTCTTCAAATTTCTCATCATCACTTAAACCTCTAGCCTTACGTGTCCACTCTCGCTTTAGATCTACTGGGAGGAGTCGTTCAACCTTTTTTTAAGCTATGATCATTTGCAATTTCATTTACCTTACCAATTTTTTTCAGGTCCAACCATGCTTGTTCACTACATTAATCATATGAAGCAATTTTGCCTTGTTTCCCACTGGCACTGGTTTAAGGGCACAACTTTCACCAAGCACTGCATCAACTATCTTTGTTGAGGAGCAGAACCTTTCA
>JACEEZ010011927.1:310000-330000 GCA_016584305.1 Chionoecetes opilio | reverse complement strand
GTGAGTACAGTAGAAACAGCGCGTTGTTGGCTGATAATTTTAGTTTCATTTCTGAAAGTAAAGTGGAAAGCTCTTCCCCCTCTATTGGCACTAGTTTTGTAGATGGAGGTTTATGAGGTGGGTGAGAATGATCTCAGTCTGGACTACTTATTTAGTGAGTGGGACAACTTTATTGAAGTAAATGATGGTAATGATGTCGAAGTGATTAATGTTGATGAGCTTCCAATGACTTGCAAGATGTTAATTGAAGCACAAATAACTGATAACTCTCTAAATACACTGCGAAACGCAGCTGCCACAAAGTCTAAATTTAGTAAGTGTCATCAGGATTTTTTTAAGCGGTGGATTATTGATGAATGAATTTAGGTCTCCGAACGTTCCTGCAACGGATTCGTGGCATGAGGACCAACAAGTGGCTGTCCCAAGTTGAACCCAGACCTAAAGGAATCTGTTTAGCTCACGATTTTTCTGGAGGACATTTGAGGGTTAGAAAGGCTCCTAGAAACTGATGAAATAACAAGATATTCTTATTGGCCAGGTGTTAAGCCAGATGTAACTGAATACTGTAAAACATGTGGTATCTGCTAAGAGGTGGATAAACCAAATCAAGTCATTCCACTTGCACCCCTCATGCCTATTTCAGCATTTGAAGTGTCATTTTCAAAGGTCCTTATTTATTTTGTTAGACCTTAACCCAAAACAAAGCATGGTAATAGATTTTTAGTTACTCTCATGTGTGCCAACATTATATATCCTAGGGCTATTTCATTAAAGAGTGATACGGCTCGGAATATTGTCCCTGCCTTAAATAAAAAAATGTACACAGGTTGGTATGCCCTCTGGTGTCTGGTCAGGGTTGTCCCCTGCTACTGGTAACATGTAACCCAGTACAACTAGCCGTATGGTCGGATCGTCGGCGACTAAACCTGCTACCCCACTGGTTCTACCAGTGAGGAGGGTGTGCTGAACGGACTAAAAATAAGACCATATTTAAGGCCAGATGAACTCACTATTGATTCAATGGCCATCCAGCCCCAACTATGGGTGAAATAGTGGGCAGCCTGAGGTTAATCCCTACAGGGGGTTCTACGTCCCTGGCCACGGTGAGCAGTAAGGCCAATCCCCGAAATAGATTGGTTGGGGACGGGTTTGCATCCACTCCCTGTAAAATCTAAACTAGCCACAAACATAATAAGAGGTAGAGGCCGGGGGCATGGTAACCGGGCCCCCGACCCAGTTTTGCCGGGAGTCCCGACCACGCAGACCTCTCCAATGCCGACGCAGGGGGGGGGGGGGGGTTGCCTATGACGAGTGCGGGGCAAAGCCCTCGGGAATCCCGCACTCTAAATCGAGTGGTAGGGCCTCCTAGCCCATCTGTTTTTTATGGGGTGGCCGGGGCGGTGCAGAAGCGGCGCCTGCCCGTCAAATCACTCCTGGGATATACCTCCGGAGGGTTCTTAGTGTGGGCTCGTGGAACGTTCTGAGCCTCTCAGACGATCGTCGACTACTTCTTCTATCGAGCGAGCTCAGTAGGCTGAGGGTGGATATAGTGGGACTCCCTGAGACGAGGAGGCCTGGCAGTGGCGAGACTAGCAGTGGGAGTTACACCTACTACTGGTCCGGCATGAGCAATGGTCACCGTGTCCGGGGAGTAGCTATAGGCATCTCCAGCAAACTGCAGCCGTCAGTTGTTGAGGTTACTACGGCTGATGAGCGTATAAAGCGGTCAAGGATGAAACACTCTGGGTTTCATGTCTCTTGTTGCAGTGTACGCTCTTACCGAGGTGCGCGAAACTGAAGAGAAGGAGATGTTCTACGTCAGACTCGACTCAGTATTAGACCAGTGTACTCCACGGGACACACTCATTGTCTTGGGCGACTTCAATACTACTACTGGCACTGTGAGAGATGGCTACGAGTTATGTGTTGGTCTCCATGGCTCCGGTACCAGAAACATTAGCAGTTATCTGCTTCTGAATTTTGCGAGATCCAGAAGGTTGAGAATTGCAGATTCTTGGTATCATAGACCAGAGCTGCACCGCTGGACATGGTATAGTAATGCCGGAGGGGTAGCTAAGGAGATCGACTACGTCCTCGTTAGTACGTGTTGGAGGATCCTCCAGAACTGCAGGGTTTACCGGAGTGCTGAGTTCTGTTCTTTGGAACAGATCACAGACTTTTTGTTGCTATACTTATGATTCATGTGAAGTCCAGAAGAATCTCAAGAAGAGAGTATCTGTAAGAAACAATCAGGCGTGGAGGAGGCCGAGGGGCGCCCACAAGGCTCCTGGCTGGGGCAAGTTGATATTTCTTGTCGAGAGCTGCTTGGTATGGGAAAGGAGACTGCATGGGGACTCGCGCGTGGTGACCCCTGGGAGTGGCGTCGTAGGGTAGGCGAGGCGACCCGCCCCCCGGCCTATGCCCCCAATGATTGATTGGTATGCCCCGTGCTTTGCATTCCGAAAAGGGGAGTAATTTATATTCTGCATTGTTTCCAGAGGTTATGAAATTGCTATGTATTAAACAATATCATGCCACATCTAACATACCATAGAGGCAAGGTGCCCTTGAAAGACATCACCAAACCCTGAAATGTATGCTTACAAAATATTGTGAGGAAACTTATATTGAATGGGATTCGGGATTGCCTTTGATGTTATATGTTATAAGCTGTACAAAACTAGAGAGCTTAGAATTTTTGTTTTATGAATTACTTTTTTGGTAGAAACATTCGCGGAAACATGCAATTATTGTATGAATGCTGGGTTGGTATTCATAATTTAGACTCCCTCAGTGATTATACAGTCAATATGAATTCTAGGTTGCAAGGCATGCGTGACTTCGCACAAACAAAAATTGGAATCAGCCCAGAGTACTATGACAGAGTACGATCGTAATGCAGTTGAACGAGATTTCGCTGTCGAGGAGAAAGTACTACTGTTTCTACCTGTTCGTAAACAACCGTTGACAACTAAGTACCAAAGACCGTTTATTAATTCTAGAAAAGGTTAGTGATACTAACTATATAATTGCTACTTCCATGTGCATACTAAAGAAAAGTTTGTTGCACATAAATCTGCTGAACAAATATGTATCACCCATGCAGGTATGATGTGGCAGCTCCTTTGTGGGTGACCACTGGTACTGAGGGGCGAGGATATACTATTGTTTCTTCTGAATGTGAAATGCAAAATATCTGTGAAGTGGGTAATGTTGAGTGCAAGTTGCAAAACAGTGATGTATTGGAGGATCTATCATATAAACTCTCTCCTTTGACTCAGGAACAGCAACGAGATTTCAAATGCATCCTTCAGCAGTAGAATGACATTTTCGGCAATGTGCCTCGACAGACGAAGCTGATGACCCATGAAATGAAGCTGGTGGACGTAGAAACTGCTGTGAAATAATGATCGTTATAGAATATCTTCTCACAAATCGGCGATCATAGAAGCAGAGGTAGGTTTTCTGCTCAGAAACGGGCTTGCTAAATATAGTCAGAATGAATGGGCATCACCTTCTGCTCTCGTGCCTAAGCCTTATGGTTGGATGATGGTAACAGATTAATGTAAGGTAAATAACTTAACAAAAGGAGATTATTACCCATTGCCTTGAATATTATACAGTATTGTTGACATTGGGAAATCAGCCTTACTTAATAACTTTCCTTGATTTATTAAATTGTTATTATTATGGATATTTAAGTGACGAGGCTAAGCAGATATCAGCACTTGCAACTCTTAAAGGTCTTTATTACTAGTCTCTTACCTTTTTGATTGAAAACCTTTGGATTGAAAAATGCATTAATCTTTTTCCACGAGACTGATGTCTTCAGTAATATGAAAACTCATAAGCGTAAAGGTGAATATTGTTGACATATTTGTTTACAGTTGTAGCTGGGAAGACCATGTGGCAATTCTACAACCTCTCGCTCTTGTAGAGCACCTTCAAGATACTGGGCTAACTGTCAACGTAGTCAAGAATTTGTTTGTACAGTCAAAGGTGAGATATCTTGGTCATGAGATTGGCAGGGGTGTTATTGCACCAATCAAAGCCAAAGTATATGTCATTGATGACCTATCGGTCACTGGAAACAAGAGGGCAATCCAGAAGATTCGTTGGAATGGCAGGATATTATCGATGATTCTGCCAAACTTTCGCTGATGTTGCTTAACTTCTAGTGGATCTCTTAAGTCCAAAAAAAGAGTTACCGTGGATGGTAGAATACCAAAAGTCATTTAGGAGTTTGAAATTATTACTAAAGTCAGATTTATTTTGAAATATCCAGATTTTTATAAACCAATTACATTCATGTAGAATCTACTGATGTGGAGGCTGAATACGTTTTGTTGCAGGCAGGCGAGGGCGAAGTACATCCCTGTGCTACGCGTCTGTGAAATTCAAGCCGCACCAGATGTACTACAGCACTATAAAAAAGGAGGCGCTGGCACTGCTTCTGGTTATAGGAAAGGTCGACGTCTACCTAAGCTGCACGCCGCATGAAATGGAAGTTTTTAGTGATCAAAATCCGCTTTAGTTTGTAAAGAGGATGATAAATATAAACCAAAGTCTCACGAGATGGTATCTAACCTTGCTACCTCATAAAATTGTGGTGAAACACTTCAAGAGTCATACTATTGCTATTGCTGATAGACTGTCCAGACCTACTAAGTTGATAAACCTGGTGGTCTTATCTTTGCGGGGGGAGTGTTACGGATTCCTTATATATTTCGGACTATGTAAAGCAAAAGTCATCCTGTAAATGCGTGTATAAAGGTTTACCATGGTTTTGGATTAACCTTGGTCGTGTTTTTTTCTGTGTAGTGGTGGTGGATGAGTGTGTGTATGTGGGTGGAAAGCGTCGGCGGAGTGTGGACAGCGAGAGGTGGCTGGTTCCCTGCAGGTACACACAAAGGCATTCCCGGTACTCTGGTATTTGTATGTTTTGCTTTTGTTCTCTTTGTTTTAGTCCTAAATACATCTAAATGAGTAAGGGGTATTACTTGCATGAATATTCATTGTGACTTTAAAGATTATGCTGTGTTATGGTGATGTGGAAGTACCTATAATGTGAATGGGTGGTTACCTGCTACTGCCTGCTAATTTGTGATTCCTGAGTGTATATGTGCCCAAACTACTGTCCCGAATCATTTTACACATTAAACCAGCGTTTCTCAACCTTTTTATCCTTGTGGAACCCTTGCAATAATTTTCATGTCTCAGGGAATCCCTATATAAAAAGTCTTACAAATCATTACTAACATCTTTCTTTCTCTCTTATAAACATAAAGTTAATAAGGAAAACAATATATATATTTTTTTTTTCTTCTGGTAACTCGCTTAAGCAATAAATAAGTTACGTTTATCTTAAATATATTCACAATGAAAAAAAAAATGAATACATAACTGAAATCAAACTATTTGTTCAGGAAACCTCATATGGAGGTTTTCATTCACACAAAAAAAATCTACCATATCTGTAAACACAAAAAAATGTACATAAATAACCAATATCATAACACATAAACAAAACGAAAACAGATAATAACTACAACAATAACTTAATCGCTTATTGATAATGTTGAAAAGGCATAAGCTAAATGTAGGCAAAATGTCATATGAACAAATATATGGGTCAAGGAAATTTATTTTTGAAGCCAATTTAGATAAAGAAATTTGCTTCTCTAATGTGAAACCTGTGGTTGTCTTTTGGTACACAGATACTTAATTCGTCACGTACAGCTACTGTCCACTGACCATTTAAGGCGGTTTCACACTGGCGCCGTATAGACGTCGCTAAATATATTCCCTATGATTATTATCTTATCAAATGATATAACAGGTTGAAGACTTTATTATAATACCCAAGAATTTTCCAAGAATATGCCGTACGTGTATAGTAAAATTACGAATATAAAATTAAACACAAAAATGACATTTTAAATATAAAATGCATTTAATGATTAGCCTATTTGCAGACGCCTACTCATTAGCCTACTATAGACGGACATTGTTCTTCTCTTAAATCTATCAATAGTGGTGTTCTTTAGGGTTCTGTCTTATCACCTACTCTCTTTATATTATTCATTAATGATCTTCTAAGTCTAACTCAAAGCCCTATCCACTCCTACGCTGATGATTCTACCCTGCATTTTTCAACGTCATTTATTAGACGTCCAACTCAACAGGAACTAAGTGATTCACGGAGAGACGCCATTGAGCGCCTAACTTCTGATCTTTCTATAATTTCTGATTGGGGCAAAGCAAACCTTGTTTTGTTCAATGCCTCAAAAACCCTATTTATCCACCTATCTACTCGACAAAACCTACCAGATAAGTATCCCCGCTTCTTCAATGACACTCAACTATCTCCTTCTTCTACAATGAAAATTTTTAGACTAACTATCTTTTAATAAAAATCTGAACTGGAAATCTCACATGTCATCTCGTGCTAAAACAGCTTCTAAGAAGCTAGGTGTCCTGTGGCGTCTGCGTCCTTTTTTTTCTCCCTCCCAGCTGCTTGCTCTCTACAGGGGCCTTATGCGCCCATGTATGGAGTATGTCTCACATGTTTGGGGAGGATCCACTTATACAGCTCTCCTAAACAGGGTTGAGTCAAAAGCTTTTCGTCTCATCAACTCCCCTCCTCCAACTGACTGTCTTCAATCTTTAAATCACCGCCGAAATGCTGCTTATCTTGCTATCTTCTACCATTATTTTCATGCTCACTGCTCTTCTGAACTTGCTAACTGCATGCCTCTACCCCTCCCGCGGCCTCGCTGCACAAGACTTTCTACTCATTCTCATCTTTATTCTGTCCATCTTCCTAATGCAAGAGTTAATCAGTATCTTTACTTTTTCATCCCTTTCACTGGTAAACTCTGGAACTCTCTTCCTATTTCTATTTTTCCACCTTCCTAATACTTAAATATTTTCAAGAGAAGAGTAACAGACAACGGTGAGCCAATTTCTGATACCTGAGTCATTTGTACATGTGTTACTGCAACTAGTTTATGATGATGTAATAGCCGGTCAACCGGGAAAGGAGCGTACTCTTTCTGCTGCCCGCACTAGTTATTTGTGGCCAAAAATGCGTTTAGATATTGACGCATACGTGTCTAAATGCGCAAAATGTGCTGAGCATAAGGATACGGTGCCAAAGCCAGCACCAATTTTAGAATATCCACCTCCTGAGCGTCCCTGGGACATTGTTGCTATTGATCAATTACAGCTTCCTTCTAATCGTCCAAGGTTTAGGTACCTGTTAGTATGTATTGTTCACTTCTCAAGATAGGTTGATTTGGCCCATGTGAAGGATAAAACTGCCAAAGCGATTGGGCACGCTCTGATCGTAAATTAATTATGTCCATACTCAACTCCCCGAGTTTTAATGAATGACAATGGCGCAGAATTTTAAAATGCGCCTTCTTAATGAAATGTGTGGGCAGTTCAACATCAAAAAAACATTCACGGTAACTTATCACCCTCCAGTAACGGTTTAGTTGAGCGTGCGAACAGGAAAATCCTGGAAGCTTTGTGCGCAGTTGTTGGTGGCTTGTTTGATAGTAGGGAAGATTGGTTAACCCATGTTGTTGCATGCGGTATTTGAAATATTTGTGAGTCGACAGGTCAAATTCCTTGTTTTATTATCTTTGGTGTGGAGAAAAGACTCCCGTATTACTTGCTTAGTACCACTCAAACCCTGTGTACAATGTTGATGATTATGCTAAGTGTCAACTTAAGGTTTTCTCGGACTTATACACCGGAGTCAGAGATAAATTACAGGCTTCTAAGACTGCTATGTGTTCACCACAACACCGGCTCTTTTCTCCCGTTCAAATCCGAGTTGGTGATCTGTAATGATTTGAGTCCTAGAGAGGAACTCTAAATTTGCTCTTAAATTTGTGGGTTCGCGCCTGGTAGTTAAGCAGCTCCATGAAAATCAGTTTGATATTATGGATCCGTGGTTAAATACATTAGAAGTCATTCACAGTGACCGACTTAAACTGACCAGTGCCAAGCCTGATATATGCTTCGTAAAAACTGGTAAACTTAGCTATGCTACGCGGCTTGAAACTAACAAATTTAATTCTCCTGCTGACTAAACTCATGCTTATGATTTACACCCACGTAAATGATAGCTTTTCTGTTCCAGAAATGTCTGTCCACTTCCTCTTCTTCCTCCTGCATTCTATTTTGGCTCTGGATCCTGCTCATCTCAAGCCAGGAGCCCTAACCGCTCCCTTGGGAAGGATTACTTATGTGGAGGATGTTTTGTGGTTGCTTTACCCCTTTGCTACTTTGGTGGAAATCCCGGGTAGACTGAGGGAGGTAACGGGGCATACTTTTTGGTACAGCTATGAATGAGGATGTGGATGAACTTAAGGAGCAACACCAACAACTAGCCTCCTTGGCATCCTCTAATAACAAACTTATTCATTTAAATTGCATACAAATTGCCAAACTTGAAAGTCAAGTAGTAGATCTTACCTCTTTCACTAACTCCTTGAGGAAGACCTTCAATACTATACAATCCGAGCGCAACTTTTATAAAGCTTTTAATGTATTTGAGCAAGCACTCCCTGTTTTGACTAATTCGGTTAATTCTCTTGTAAGAACTAACAAACAAATACTAACAAATATATTTGTCGCAGCGCGTGGAATGGTCACTTCTTCACTCTTCCCGTTAAGGATTCTATGCATGCCTTGAACTTAGGAAAGAAGAAATACAAGTTGTAACCTTTGTTTGATTTAAGTGGTATTAAACACTATTACCCTCTCCTTGAATCAGTGCCAACGTCAGATGCCGTTGTTATACATGTTCCTTTCCAATCCCAACATGTGTTTGATGTTCACAGAATTAGCCATTTCTTTTTTCAGTGGAAGAATCTTTTTTTCTTTCTTTTTTTACATCACTAAAGACTGGTCAAGGGCACAACAAAAAGAGGTAACACAAAGCCCGCTTAGTTGTCAGTCCCTATAAATGAGACAGTAAGATAATAAAGAAAAGGGGGTGGGCCAATTTAGTTCCAGAGGTGTCTTGTCACTCTTCTCTTAAAAAGATTTAAGTCATAGGAAGGTGGAAAAATAGAAACAGGAAGAGAGTTCCAAGTTTACCAGTGAAAGGAATGAAAGAGTAAAGATATTGATTAACTCATGCATTAGGAAGATGGACAGAATAGGGATGAGAATGAGTAGAAAGTCTTGTGCAGCAAGGGCGCGGCAGTGTGGGAGGCATGCAGTTAGCAAGTTCAGAAGAGCAATGAGTATGAAAATAACGGTAGAATATCGATAGCAAGAGAAGGAACATTGCGGATGTGATTTAGGGAGAGAGAGATAGATAGATATATAGATAGAGAGAAAGAGAAAGAGAGAGAGAGAGAGAGAGAGAGAGAGAGAGAGAGAGAGAGAGAGAGAGAGAGAGAGAGAGAGAGAGAGAGAGAGAGAGAGAGAGAGAGAGAGAGAGAGAGAGAGAGAGAGAGAGAGAGAGAGAGAGAGAGAGAAAAAATATATATATATATATATATATCGTTAAAAGTGATAGCTAGTTCAGCGTTTATTATCTTCTTACAGATATTTTCTCTTTGTCTTAAGAGTGTCTTATTCTCTTTTGTAATCACTTCTATGACTTCGCCGTAGCTTGTCATGTTTGCTGTATCGCGATTTCGGGTCTAAGAACCCTTCTTCAGCAGCATATGGAAGATGTTTTCTCCTCAGGAGTTGAGGTGAGCATGATTAAGATGCTGTTGTTGTTGTTGTAGATTGTCACCTGTGTTTACAGGTGACATGGGCCCTTCGCCTGATGGCGGCCCATAGGTGTAAGTCGAGGGACAATGCCCATAGGTGAAAGTCGAGGGACAATGGGAGGGGGCGCAGCACTTATGGGCTGCGCGGCGGGGAAGGAGGTGGGAAGAGGAACCGTGGGGGGGCATGCATGGCCCGCTGCCACGGGGGTTAGCGTGTTGTCCCACCAGCAGCTTCTTGCGCGGCGACTGCAGGCTTCCTCTGGGATTAAGATGCTTTTTTTTTTTTTTACCCCTATTGGGCCTCCAGCATGGGAGGACCACGGGCTAACTTGAGCCCGTCAGAGAGGCAGCCTAGTGCGGCAGCGCGGCGGCGCTAGGCTGCGGGCAAAAAAGACGGGAGGCGAGGGACATGGCTACACTCGCCGTTCCCGGAAGAGAGGAGAGTGTTCGTGCTGCTGGCGTGCGGCACGAGGACTGGCTTGTCCATCCTGACGAGGAGTGCGGGGCACTCAGCAGGATACACTCTCCGTGTGGGGGACGCAGCAGGCTGCTACGCGTCGGGGATGAGGGGGAAGAGTGGCCATGGGGGGGCTGCCCGGCCCGCTGCCATGGGGGTTGGCGTGTTATCCCCGCCAGGAGCTCCGTTAGGCGGTGACTGCTGGCTCCAACTCTGATTATTAAGATGCTGTTGTTGTTGTTGTAGATTGTCACCTGTGTTTACAGGTGACATGGGCCCTTCGCCTGATGGCGGCCCATAGGTGTAAGTCGAGGGACAATGCCCATAGGTGAAAGTCGAGGGACAATGGGAGGGGGCGCAGCACTTATGGGCTGCTCGGCGGGGAAGGAGGTGGGAAGAGGAACCGTGGGGGGGCATGCATGGCCCGCTGCCACGGGGGTTGGCGTGTTGTCCCACCAGCAGCTCCTTGCGCGGCGACTGCTGGCTTCCTCTGATTAAGATGCTGTTGTTGTTGTTGTTGTTGTAGATTGTCACCTGTGTTTACAGGTGACATGGGCCCTTCGCCTGATGGCGGCCCATAGGTGTAAGTCGAGGGACAATGCTCATAGGTGAAAGTCGAGGGACAATGGGAGGGGGCGCAACACTTATGGGCTGCGCGGCGGGGAAGGAGGTGGGAAGAGGAACCGGGGGGGGGCATGCATGGTCCGCTGCCACGGGGGTTGGCGTGTTATCCCACCAGCAGCTCCTTGCGCGGCGACTGCTGGCTTCCTCTGGATTAAGATGCTGTTGTTGTTGTTGTAGATTGTCACCTGTGTTTACAGGTGACATGGGCCCTTCGCCTGATGGCGGCCCATAGGTGTAAGTTGAGGGACAATGCCCATAGGTGAAAGTCGAGGGACAATGGGAGGGGGCACAGCACTTATGGGCTGCGCGGCGGGGAAGGAGGTGGGAAGAGGAACAGTGGGGGAATACATGGGCCGCTGCCACGGGGGTTGGCGTGTTATCCCACGCGCAGCTCCTTGCGCGGCGACTGCTGGCTTCCTCTGATAATTAAGATGAATCAGAATCAGAATCAAGAGAAAGCAGGAGGGGGGAAGTGGGGACAGGGGGAAGAATAGATGGGTGAGAGAAGCGAGGCTAGTATGAGAAAAAAGACATGGGGCTTAACCCAAGCGCTGTTCGTGTTTTTGTATGTGGGTTACTCTGTGTACCGTACTCTCATCCCAACCCAGTCCGTCAGAAACCACGCTGGGGCGACACAGGAGGGCAGAGGGGGGGGGGGGAGAAGGTGCCCGTGACACAACCAAGGCAACACCAGGCGCCCACCCCCCGACGCCCGGACGAGGGACGGCCACGGACACGGCGCAGTCCCCCAAGCGCCCAGGGCCACGGCTCGGCGGTCAACCCCTCCACCACCGCCCGCCTCCTCAGCATGGCAATTTATTTATAGATATACATGGATATACATTGTTTACAAAATACATAATGTTTACATAGTTATTACATGGTTGCAATGGTTATACTGTGGCATACATAAGTATGATGTTGACTGGGGTGGGGGGAAGGTGGGCGGCGCGGATAGCCCCTATGTCGGCCTGGTTGCCGTGCACAGGTCTCGCCTCGCTAACCGCCTCAGCCTAGGCCCGTCCCTGGGCACTCCCATCCATGGGGTGGGGGGGAAGGGGGGCGGCGCGGAGAGCCCCTGTATCGGCCTGATTACCGTGCACAGGTCTCGCCTCGCTAACCGCCTCAGCCGAGGCCCGTCCCCGGACACGCCCATCCGTCAACACACGTACATAAAGTATAATGGTACTTATAGTTAATTTTTTATAATAATATTAGCATTGGTTTTGGTGTCCCGGGAGGAAGTTAGTGTTTTTTGTGTCGCGAGGTGTAGTGAGGGGTAGGTCGCGCTGGGCCACGAGACAGTGTTGGCGCCGTGATGTCTGGCTATGTGGTTGGTGCGTATAGAATGGGTAGGTCGCGCTGGGCCACGAGACAATGTTGGCGCGTTGATGTCTGGCTATGTTGGTTGGTGCCTGTAGATAGGTTGGGGGGGGGGTTTGGATTGGAGTCAAGAAGGTTGATGTGTGGTGTGTGATGATTAGCGGGAGGCAGGGAATCTATAAGGGTGTGAATTTCATCGTGGTATATTTGGAAGGCATCGAGTTGTTTAGAGATTCTATTGTGGTAAATAATGTTCAAAGGAGGTATGTTGGCTGTCTCGTGTAGCTCGCGACAGGTTACGAAGTCTTGCCATTTGACATTTAGAGCAAAGCGTAGGCCTTTGTTTTGAATGGTTTGTAGTTTCAAGTGGTTAGTTTTAGCTGTTAAGGAGAGGGCCAAGGGACAGTATGTTAAAAGCGGTTGTACCAGTGCTTTATAGAGATGAAGTTTAGTTTTCTCGTTGGTGTCGCGGAATCTATATAAACTACTGAGGACTGTTCTAGCGTGGCCTGCCTTCTGGGTGATATGTTTGTTGAAGCGGAGGGAATTATCTATGTTGAGTCCGAGAACCTTATTTGTTTTGTTATGGGGGATTGGTGTGGCGTTTGGTAGGAAAGGGTAGAGGGAAATTTGTTGTGGTCTCTGTGTCTTGATATTGAAGTATGTTACTGTTGTTTTCTGAGGGTGAGAAAGGATGCGCCATTTGAGCTCCAAAAGGCTTGTGGTGGAGAGTTCGTTTTGTAGACGACGCGTCAGATGATCGAGTGTCCGTGCGCGTGTGAGTTGTGTTACGTCATCGGCGTATTGAATGGTAAATGATTCTCGGTGTCTGGGGTCAGGTAAGTCTCGTGTGTACATGTTGTAAAGTGTTGGGGAGAGAACAGAACCTTGAGGAACGCCTGCGAGAGGGGAAAAGGAGGAGGAGTAGGTGTGTTGGCGTTTGAATCTAATTTGACGGTCCATGAGAAAGTTACAGAGAAGGCGTTGTGTTAAAGGGGGAAGATTGAAATTGTTGCAAATTTTGAACATTAGCCCCGTGTGCCAGACAGTGTCAAAAGCTTGTTTGACGTCCTTGGTCACGAGGGCTGTTCTGAAGTGGTGGGAACTGGATTTTAGATAGGCAAGAATGGTGTTGAGGGCGTCTTCCGTGGAGAATCCACTTCTGAACCCGAATTGTTTTGGGGAGAGGACTTCTAGTGTTTCTATAGGTGCGTCCTTAGCCTATAACTTATAATTCTCTCAACGGTTTTCCCCAGGAGGCTAATGGTGCGGTAACTGTCTGGCAGGTGTAAGTTTTTTGTGGTTTTGGTATGAGGATAGTGGTGGCATTTTTCATTGTTTTGGGGAAATATCCATTAGCAAGCGCTGCATTATAAATTTTGGTTAGGGAAGAGATGATGCATATTGGGAGTTGTCTAGTCATTGGCCATGTGATCCCTGTTGGGCCAGGAGCTCGGCGTGGGGTGTGTTTTAAGAGGCTGGCGACTTCCTCTTATCTTCCTCGATGGGGGAGGTGAGGAGGTGTTGGTAGTTGAGAATGGATGTGTCGATGTTGTTGAGCGGGAGGGTGTCTGCTTGGGTGTGTTGCATGTGTGTTATGATGGTGGTGATATGTGTTGTACTGGGTATATGTGGAGGGAGTGGGTGGGGTCGAAAAACCTGCTGCTAATGTTGTTTAAAAGTGTCGACCACTTGAAGAGGGTCAGTGACTCGTGTGTTGTGGACTTGTAAGTATTCAAAATGGTCCTTGTTTGTTCCTCGGAGGATGTGCATTTTACGCCAAAAGTGGGTGGGGTTTGTGTTTCTGAATGAAGCCGTGTTTTTTATCAGGTTTTGCCAATATGTGTTGTGATCGATAGTTAAGCTATGGAGCATGTGTCTACGAAGTATGTTTATGTCTCTATATACTGGGATATGGTTATGCAAGTTGTGTGAAAGGCGTGTTTTGTAGCATATGAGTAGGCGTTGTGTCCTGATTGAAGGTTTGAAATCGTGGTATATCTTGTGGCGTTTCTTAGGTATGTGTTGGTCGGCTGTCGTTAGGATTTCTCGGTGTATGGTATCGATGGCCGTGTCGATGGTGGTGTGTGACTGGCCTTCGAGTGGTGTTGGGTGGTGTGTGGATGTGAGTGTGTTTTTGTACTCGCTCCAGTTTGTGTTTTTGTAGTCTGGGACTGGGAATGAAGGTATGGCTATGGGGTTAGTGAATATACGGAGGATAACAGGTGTGTGGTCTCTGAGCCGCATAGCGGTCCTTGGGAGAGGTGGTGGTGGTAGTGTAGAGACAGTTTGTTACTGAATACTAGGTCTGGTCAGCCTGAGCTATTATAGGTGAAGCAGGTAATTAAGATGCGAAGTGAAGCGCTATTTATAGCCGGTCTGCCTGCCACGCAGCCTATTACCGATGTCGTTGATTGGTAGATAGCTTTTGCTTCTCGCCTTCTTGAGTGGGAGACGCTGAATGGTTGTTTGGTCTTCGCTTGGCTTTTCTGTGAGTAGGCTGTTATTTGCTTTTGTTCTTTTCATGCTGGGTAGAGCTTGTAGGTCGTTTGCCTGTACGTTAAGCTTGGATTGATCTCTTTTATGTACAGTGCTTCTAGGATGGGTAGTCGCCGCACATCTGCACACATGTCAACCAATTCTGTATTTTCTTCTAGAAATGTTCTTGTTATGATGATGCCATGTTGTTTTAATAGGTGACTTTTTGGGGCTCCGGAAGTTAGGTGGCAAGTAAGACGTCTAGACAGCTTCGTTGTCGTCATGCCGATGTAGGATGAGGGGAGGACTTCACAGTTTCCTCTTATGCATGTGATCCTATATACGACATGGGACTTTTGTTTTGTTCCCTTCGTCTGGCTTGGGCTGTTACGGAGAAGGAGTTGCTGGTGTTCTTGTTCTTGTAATAAATTTGTAGTTTTATTCTCCTCTCTTGGTCTGCAGGTTTCACATTACGGTGGACTATTTGTGATATTATTCTTTCTTCTTCCTGGTGAGCGGTGGAGAAGAAAGCCTGGTAGAAGATAGTTATGTCCTGACTCTTTTTTGTGGCGTTAGGGTTGTACCAGTTCTCCATGATTTTCTTAGTCTGACGGTTGATGTCTCTCTCGCTGAAGCCGTTGTTGATGAGGACTTGAGTGGATCGCTCGATATCTTTGTGCATAAGTTGCCATGTACTGCAGTGTGTGAGAGCTCTTCTGATGTAAGCACCGATTGTGGATTCTTTATATCTCTGTGGGCATTCGCTTTCTCCGTTGAGGCAGTGTCCGGTGTTCGTTGGTTTTACGTAGACGTTTGTGATGAATGATTCTTCTTCCTGCGTAACAAGGACGTCTAAGAACGGCGTTGATTTGTCTGAGCTGCTTTCTATGGTGAAGGTGAGGCCTGAAGTATCTTGTAGCCCACAAAAAAGCCACAAAAAAGAGTCAAGACATAACTATCTTCTAAAGGGCTTTCTTCTCCACCGCTCACCAGGAAGAAGAAAGAATAATATCACAAATCATCCACCGTAATGTGAAACCTGCAGACCAAGAGAGGAGAATAAAACTACAAATTTATTACAAGAACAAGAACACCAGCAACCTCCTTCTCCGTAACAGCCCAAGCCAGACGAAGGAGACAAAACAAAAGTCCCATGTCGTATATAGGATCACATGCAAAAGAGGAAACTGTGAAGTCCTCCCGTCATCCTACATCGGCATGATGACAACGAAGCTGTCCAGACGTCTTACTTGCCACCTAACTTCCGGAGCCCCAAAAAAGTCACCTATTAGAACAACATGGCATCATCATAACAAGAACATTTCTAGAAGAAAATACAGAATTGGTTGACATGTGTGCAGATGTGCGGCGACTTCCCATCCTAGAAGCACTGTACATAAAAGAGATCAATCCCAAGCTTAATGTACAGGTAAACGACCTACAAGCTCTACCCAGCATGAAAAGAACAAAAGCAAATAGCAGCCTACTCACAGAAAAGCCAAGCGAAGACCAAACAACCAATCAGCGTCTCCCACTCAAGAAGACGAGAAGCAAAAGCTATCTACCAATCAAGGACATCAGTAATAGGCTGCGTGGCAGGCAGACCGGCTATAAATAGCGCTTCACTTCGCATCTTCACTTCTGCATTCCAAGCGGAACTTGTGGCGCTGCTATCTGCCCTTCACCATGCTTGTGAGTCACCCGTTCCTGAAATTCACCTTTTCACTGACTCACTCTCTGGTCTTCACTCCCTTAATGCTACCACCTTTAAAGACAATGTCCAACTCCTGTCTTCCACCCACCATCATCTCCTGACATTGAATCGCCTAAACTCAGATGTTTTCCTTCATTGGGTGCCAAGCCATGTCGGTGTATCTGGTAACGAACGAGCAGACGGGGCAGCACGCAGAGCCAGCACAGCGCCGGAAGTTACCTTTCCCCTCCTCCCCAGTTACGCCCAGATAAAGTCTTCTGTCAACCGAGCTGCTCTTCAGGCCTCGCAACTTCTTCTCAACGACGCTATGGAGCAAGGCTCTCGTTCTTCCACATGGTACATCACAGCCACCAGACAAACGCCTCACCTCCACCTTTCCCGGTTCACTCCACCTGTAGTACGACAGCTGGTCCGACTAAGGCTCGGCTTCCATTGCTCCACCCAAATACTTGGTGACGACCCTGCCCCCTGTCCTCACTGTTTCGCAGAGCCACAAAATCCCCTTGAGCACTACCTGCTCCACTGCCCAGCATCCCACTCAATTCGCCATCTGATCCCTGCCTCCCCAGAGCCGGAATATGTACGGGCTGCACGTGTCGTTGCCTCCTCACCTTTACCTACGCTCGCTGCCCTTGTTTCCTCCTACCCTCCCCCCCGTTAACATTATTTATAAATACTGAACACTCTGACGGGCTTTATATTTAGCCCGTGCTTCTCTCTTCAGAGAAAGGAATAGGGAAAAAAAAAAAAAAAAAAAAAAAAAAGCATCTGCACTCAGAGGAAGCCAGCAGTCGCCGCGCAAGGAGCTGCTAGTGGGATAACACGCCAACCCCCGTGGCAGCGGGCCATACATGCCCCCCCACGGTTCCTCTTCCCACCTCCTTCCCCGCCGAGCAGCCCATAAGTGCTGCGCCCCCTCCCATTGTCCCTTGACTTTCACCTATGGGCATTGTCCCTCGACCTACACCTATGGGCCGCCATCAGGCGAAGGGCCCATGTCACCTGTAAACACAGGTGACAATCTACAACAACAACAACAACAACAGCATCTTCACTTCGCATCTTAATCCAGAGGAAGCCAGCAGTCGCCGCGCAAGGAGCTGCTGGTGGGACAACACGCTAACCCCCGTGGCAGCGGGCCATGCATGCCCCCCCACGGTTCCTCATCCCACCTCCTTCCCCGCCGCGCAGCCCATAAGTGTTGCGCCCCCTCCCATTGTCCCTCGACTTTCACCTATGGGCATTGTCTCTCGACTTACACCTATGGGCCGCCATCAGGCGAAGGGCCCATGTCACCTGTAAACACAGGTGACAATCTACAACAACAACAACAGCATCTTAATCATGCTCACCTCAAC
Organism: Chionoecetes opilio; assembly: GCA_016584305.1. Taxonomy (NCBI): domain Eukaryota; kingdom Metazoa; phylum Arthropoda; class Malacostraca; order Decapoda; family Majidae; genus Chionoecetes; species Chionoecetes opilio. Next base: position 312,303 of record JACEEZ010011927.1, on the reverse strand, counting down.
TCCTGAGGAGAAAACATCTTCCATATGCTGCTGAAGAAGGGTTCTTAGACCCGAAATCGCGATACAGCAAACATGACAAGCTACGGCGAAGTCATAAAAGTTATTACAAAAGAGAATAAGACACTTTTAAGACAAAGAGAAAATATCTTTAAGAAGATAATAAACGCTGAACTAGCTATCACTTTTAACGAGATCTGTCTCACGAGAAAATCTCCTGCCCGTATATACTCTCTCTCTCTCTCTCTCTCTCTCTCTCCCCTCTCCTCTCTCTCTCTCTCTCTCTCTCTTCTCTCTCTCTCTCTCCTCTCTCTCTCTCTCTCTCTCTCTCTCTCTCTCTCTCTCTCTCTCTCTCTCTCTCTCTCTCTCTCTCTCTTTTCTCTCTATATATATATATATATATATATATATATATAAATGTATATATATAGAGAGAGATAGAGAGAGAGAGAGAGAGGGAAAGAGGAAGAGAGAGAGAGAGAGAGAGAGAGACGAACAGCCACATGAAGACAATTACGTATAACCAATTTACATATAAATCATTCCTCCTATATTTTCTATGAATGTAAATACTTCAACAAACTATCACAATTGTGTAATATAAAAAGAGTAAAACATTAAAAGAGACGTAGGGAGGGACCAAAGACTACTCTATACTGGACTTGCTACTCGTGCCCCGCGCCAACCCGCCCATGACCAGTGGAGGCCAGTTTTGCGATTCAGGACATTTTCGAACATCACCCCCATTTCCTTTCCTGTGTTTTATCAGTATAAATGATATACTGTTATCTTCGTAAATGTTTGTTCTATAATATTATCAAATAAAAAACAGTAAAATACCCTAAAGAATTGCCATTATAAGCGAGTAAAGAAATATGCATGAACTTAAGCACTTCTCCATTTAATATATTGCGAGAAAACATTTTAGATGAAAACTATCAATAGAAGCGAATTTTCAGTAGCTTTCCATTGATATATTTCGTTTTCTGATAAATGAATTAGAACCATGCATAAATTAGCGTTAACTAAAAAAATAACATCATCGATCGGATCGGCAAGTAAAAAAGTGTTCCATGTATACAGTAGACTATGGTTTATCAGTATAAATGATACACTGTTATCTTCGTAAATGTTTGTTCTATAATATTATCAAATAAAAAACAGTAAAATACACTAAAGAAATGCTATTATGAGACTGAAGAAATATGCATGATGTGGGAATTTATGTCACATACATATATTTAATTGGAAGTCTTACCTAATCAAAACCCATCGTCTATCTCATCCCGACACAATACCCCAGCTAATCAACTAACTAGGATACTTATCGGTGGATAGTAGGGTTGAAATGGCTGTAGGTGTATTAATACTGCATGTTCTGTGATCGGAAGTAGTAAGCGCGTGATCGAGGCCGCCCGTGAAGGACAAAGGCGGAGGGCTGGAGGCGGTGTGCTTTGATATGGGCGTCAAGAGGTTTTTCATAACCCAGTTATCTTGACGCGGCGGATAATTAATCAGTGTGTCGTATTTAACACGTCCTTTGATTTAATACTAACAGAGAGAGAGAGAGAGAGAGAGAGAGAGAGAGAGAGAGAGAGAGAGAGAGAGAGAGAGAGAGAGAGAGAGAGAGAGAGAGAGAGAGAGAGAGACGAACAGCCACATGAAGACAACTATAACCAATTTACATATAAATCATGATTTGTATTGAATGTAGGAGCTCTTGCTCATATATTTTCTATGAATGTAAATACTTCAACAAAAAATCACTATTTTGTAATATAAAAAGAGTAAAACATTAAAAGAGACGTAGGGAGGGACACAAGAAAGGAAAGGAGAAAAACTTAATGATGTAACAAAAGAAAATGCTATAACGAGAAAAATGTGTTTAAGAATAATAAAATGTAGAACAAAATTCAGTGAGAGGAAATATAGAAAGAAAGAAAGAGAGAGAGAGAGAGAGAGAGAGAGAGAGAGAGAGAGAGAGAGAGAGAGAGAGAGAGAGAGAGAGAGAGAGAGAGAGAGAGAGAGAGAGAGAGAGAGAGAGAGAGAGAGAGAGAGAGAGAGAGAGAGAGAGAGAGAGATGAATACATATACGGATACACAGTCACCCGCAGGCAGGCAGCCACTGATAAGATACCAATGAGTGTTAATTTATAAATGCCCGGTATGTACCTTCTTTGAAAACTTTATCATTTACAAATTTTTGTGCATCCTCGTCTATGCCTGGAGCACTCCTGGAATCAAGGGGTGTTTTCGTGTTTGAGAGGGCCCCGATATCACTCACCTGATTTTGATAGAGGACCACC
>JACEEZ010011927.1:300000-302500 GCA_016584305.1 Chionoecetes opilio | reverse complement strand
GTGCATAGTTCCAGTTGTCTTCAACAAACTTTGTGTACTGCTCCTCCAAGGGACTCAATCTTCCTCACAGTTTCTGCCAACTGGGGTGTCCATGATGTCTCTCGTGTCAAGGACAGAGACTTGAGTGTTCTCTAGGAAGGGAGTCCCATCTCTTCAAACAATGCTGCTATAAGGGCACTGACATCCTCATAAAGGCTGCATCACTCCAGGTTTAGTGGTCATGTGTGAAGATGCCCGGGTCGTGAGCACCACCATGTCTCTGTCACCCTTGCCTACGGACACTTTGCCTCAGGTTTCACAGGAAAAAATTTTCTTTACTTGGACAAGTATTACGTGATAACCCTACATTAGATAAACAGTATAGCGCCAGCTGCAATAATGTCGCCAGGCGCCAAATAATTACTAATTATAGCATCACTATGATGTGTATGTGCCACTGAAGATGATTACACAGTTAGTTCATATCGGTGACAGGAACAAATCATAACGCGGACAATTAATACTGGCACAATTCATATCATGCAATTCATACCCGGAAAATTATACCCCGGACAATTCATTACCCCGACAATTCAATACCATGTAATTCATACCCCAGTCACCGAATAGTTACTTATTGGAAATAATGAAATATATTTTTAATGTTATAAATAACACTGGTCGACAAAAAAAAATTTGATGATATGGTTCTGGACTAAATGAAGCTGATTTTTAAGGTAAATCGACCCGGGCTGAACTCGAATCTGATGTTCACTAACCTCTATCAACGTCCGTTTTGAGAACCGACCCCAATTCATGAAAAAAATATGGGTAAAATCAGCAGAAATGGGTTTTCACCAATGTTTTCATTTAAACCCCTTAATTTTCTTCCCAAGGCCTATTTAGGGCCAGGCAGGTTTTTGAGTCAGTGTGGTTTGTGCAGTGGAGCGGGGAGGGTGTGCGCGCTGGTATTGGCGAGGGGTTAGCAGGCTGTGTAGTACATTTTTACCTACTGATCGTACACCCTATTGACATATTGTTTAAACATTATATTTTTCTTTGCAGATATGATGTGTTGATTTAGTGGAGTCCTAATTTTATTTGGTTCCCCGTATATAGTCCCTTTGTACCGGGCGGGGATGGAGCGCCGTAACGTGTGAATGCATCGGCCCAGTTTTTGTTACATATGTGGAATTTTTACCCGGGACAGTCTGAAAAAACCCTCTTACAAAGAATTTTTAAAGCAGCTTTTCGGCATTACTTAAGGCCGTATAGGTGACAAGAAAGAAGTGGGCCCCTCACGTAGCATGAACCCGTGTGAACCACTTGAATGAATGGATGCGTGGCGAACGGCCTTTCAGGCATGGCATCGGCATCCCAATGGTTTGGCGTGAACAAAAGGATCACAGTACTGACTGCACTTCTCCCTCACAAAACATCAAAGGATATTCAGTAAAAAACGCGAGCTAAAATCAGGGATCATGACTTACCTTGCATAGGCCTTGTGCCACATGGTCCTGATCTCCCGGGTCCAAATGTTCCAATTGCAAGGCTATAAGTGAATCAGATTCGAACGAGGAGGATAATCCCATTGATACAGACTTTCAAGAAATGGCAGACAAACCAGAGAGCCCAAATTCATCAGTCAGGAATGCTACATGACCTTGCTAGGGACCTAGATCTACCCAAGGAGGGAAAAATTAATTTCTTGGATCTCGTCTCAAGGAATGGAATTTGCTACAAGAAGGAGTTCTCATCACCACGTTTCGTCGTAGACATAAAGAACTTTCAAGTTCTTCAAGATGGAACAAAAAGCTCTGTTACTGCTTTGATGTTGACACACTCATGGAAAAAACTTTGGAGTTTTCACACTTATGATAAGAGTGAGTGGCGGCTGTTCAAAGATTCAGGAAAAAAAAAACGCTAAAGGGCCCTTCTTTTGCATAAAGGAAAAAAAGCTTCCGAGTGTTCCAATTGCGCATGGCCATGAAAAAGAGTGAAACTTATGAAACTATGAAGACTTTGTTATCTGCTGTTAAATATGAAGAACATCAGTGGAGTCTGTGTGGGGACCTGAAGGTAATCTCCTTGCTTCTAGGACTCCAGTTAGGTTACACTAAGCACATGTGTTTTATTTGTTTGTGGGGGCTCTAGAGCGGCAGGGAAACATTACAATCAAAGGAATGGCCAGCACGACCGAAAGACTCACCTGGCAGGTTCAACTGTATGTACAAACCTCTTGCTGACAGTGAAAAAGGTGTATATATAAAGTCAAAATTTACTGTGATTTGACATATTTTCGGATATTTCCAAGATTTTGGCACATTTTCGGATATATTTGGAACATTTAATTTAAGTATATTTTTTGCCGAATGTACATTTGGTCCTAATAAAGCCGCAGGCACCACCAGAATTTAATTACGAGTAATATTATTAAACGTAGGGGGATTGTTTCGATAATTATATAATTATATATACGTATATAATTTATAATAGCTATTAAAATTTAAAATGCCGATAT
>JACEEZ010011927.1:275000-295000 GCA_016584305.1 Chionoecetes opilio | reverse complement strand
AAATACAAAATTGAATATACATTTCTGTAGAATGCATATAATTGTACGTATGAAATAGGTACATTATTGTTAAATGAATTTTATGGTTGTGTTATAAACGCTTAAAAATGGCCATATATTTTTTTCTTAAAATTTTTCAAATTCGTTTGATTTAATTTTTCGGCTTAAGGTATATCAAATGGACTATAGAGAAAGAGAAAAAGAGAGATAAATATGAGAGGGATGGAATTGCCACTTTTTTTGTGTAATTGAAATATTTCGCCTTATGAATATTAGTTTTTGGGTTGTATCTGGTAAACCATTTGTCTGATTGTAAAATGTATAGAATACTATTTATAGGTCTTTTTATGATCTACACGTTTAATGCCAATACTTTTTTTTGTATCTATAAGGAAAAGGCCACTTTTGGGGCATAATGTGAAACATTACGCCTTTGGAATAAATGTTTTGGCTTGTATCTTGTAAACTGTTTGCCTTATTATAATACGTATAGAAATTATGTATAGAACTTTTTATGATCTATAATTTTAATACCGTGTCTTTTTTTTTGTATCTATAAGGAAAAGGGCACTTTTTTGGGTATAATGTAAAATATTATGCCTTATGCATAATATTTTTTGGGTTGTGTCTGCTAAACTGTTTGTCAGATTTTTAAACAAAGAGATGATTATTTATAGATTTCTTTATGATCTATAATTTTAATAATTTGTTTTTTTTGTATCTATAAAGGAAAGGACTCTTTTGGGGCATATAATGGAAAATATGAAATATTAGGAATCATAATTTTTGGCTGTATCTGTTAAACCGTTTGCTTCTTAGTAAAACGTATAGAAGACTATTTATAGATTTTATTATGTTCTATATTTTTTATTTCAATTTTTTTTTTATCTCTAAGGAACATGCCACTTTTGGGGTAATCATGTAAAATATAATGCTAGATTTATAATACTTTTTGGCCTGTATCTAGACAACTAATTGTCTGATATTTAAACTAAAGGCATATATTTTTTTCATTTTTTAAAGTCTATAATTTTAATGCGTATGATTATTTTTGTATCTATAGTTTTTTCAAAAAACTTGATCCACCACCCTTCATATTTGTCGGATCTGTTTGATTTTGTAGTACATGATGGGTACTATACTAATACCTAATCTGTAAAAAAATAAAAAATTGGATAAAAATTGTAAAAATCGGTAATATTTTCTACAAATTTTAATTATTTTTTATTGTCACCCACATAAAGTTTCGTTAGCTCGTTCTCGAGTATATACATTTAGTTTTTGGATTTTTGGCGTTAATTATTTTTTATATAATTTTTTTAATGTTTTTTTTTTTATATAGCAAAAAAACAAAAAAAACAAATACGCAAATTAACTATATAAATGATGCTATATTGTCGGGAACGTAGTAACGAAACTTTTTGTGGGGGATGAGGGAAAAAAAAAAAAAAAAATAGGAAAAAATTAGCGATTTTTACAGTTTTTATCCAGTTGTAATACAATTCATACAGATGGCGTATTAGTACAATATCTATACTCATGTGAAAAATGAAATTTATCCGACAAATATTAATGGTGCTAGATGTCAAAAATAATTATTTTTATTTTTGAATGACTCGTGCACCATTGCTATATGTCAGATCAGTCTGATATTTTCATATGTTAGAGATATTATACTATTACGTCATATGAGTATATATTATTAAAATCAGTTGAAAACTTTTAGAGTTATAAAAAGTCAAAAAATGTTACATTACAGGTGCCGAGCGAATAGTTTAAAGGTCTAAGAATCACTAATGGGGTCGCTCAACATCGATTGGTTATCGAGATAGAGAATATCAAAATAAGAGTACTATGTACCTATGCATGATTTCTGAAAATGAATATTTTTCCCACATAGGAGCTGAATTGGGGCATTTAAATAAATATTTTACACTTTTTCCTAAGTGTGGAAATGCTATTGAAAATTATGTGTATTTGAAGTCCAGCGACATCCTGTCAAGAAAAAGATCTCCGAGACATTGTATAGTCTTACCCCTCTAATGACTTTGAATATTGACAAGTAATCCCCAAACTTTCACAAGTGTGTTTGAGTAACTTAAGTTTCTTGGATTAGGCTGATTTTCGGGTATGTTATGAGGAAAGTCCTATTGCGTCGTCGTTATGAATATGATAAACTATCGATGAATAAGTTTCGGAGTTACATCCAAAAATGTTGAAACATCAAGCAAATTTGCCCTATTTGCACCTATAAGAACGAACCTTAACGACAAAAATATGAATGACTCTAATCATATAAAGAAAGACCTATTCCAGCTTAAATGACACCTTGTGATACTTCCTACCATTTTGGGTTTCCGAGATAGAGCCTTTCAAAGAGTAGTATTTTTTGTCTTCAAATTGTGCCTGCGGCAATAACTCAAAGCTGATATCTCATTCAAATATTCCTTGAATACAAAATTGAATCTTGGATTCTGTAGAATACATAATGTTACACGTATGGAATAGATAGATTATTGTTAAATTAATTTTGTGATTGTGTTACAAAAGCTTAAACATGACCTTTTGATTTATTATTTCAAAATCGTTGGATTTCGTTTATGTTTTTAGAGTATACTCTAACGGCCGTTCTAAGCCCAGACACTCAACGTAAACTTTTAATGATAATAAACAAAAAAGATATGAGTGATTAAATATGACGCAAAAAATTATTGTGTCACTACAAAACTCTTTTTCTTTAAACTGACATCATTCGCGCACATTGTCAGTAGAGATAGTTTCTCTATCATCTATAAAAAATATATACCGTATCTCAATGAAGCTTAGTTTTGGAATAATAGTGCTTCAAAATGTGCCTTTGCATGATTTGTTCCGGGAAAAAGTCCATATTTAGAGCATTATAATCTTAACAATATTTAGTATGTTTACATGAAAATGTAACAGCATATAGACAAGAGTATAGTGTGATTGGAGATAAGATTTCATTGCTTTATCTTTATTAGTCTTAGAGTCTTAGTGACTTAAATAGCGGTAATAATTGCAGTCCATTTTACCCCCCCTAAAAATACTCTATTCAATTGTTGCCTGCGGCAACAATAAGTCAAGGCTTTTATTTCGTGAATATTTTCCCTGAATACAAAATTGAATATTTTTTTTTAGAATGCATAGAATTGTACGTATAAAATAGATAGATTATTGTTAAATGAATTTTATGGTTGTGTTACAAAAGCTTAAAAATGGCCTTTCGATAATTGTTTTCACAAATTTTCAAAATCGTTGCATTGTATTTTTCTTTTTAAACTATATAATGGGGACAGTAATAAGCCCAGCCACCCAATAGTATCTGTTTTTTATAATAAACAAGAAAGATATGAGTGATTAAATTTGTAGAAAACATTTATTTTTGTCCCATTCAAAATTCTTATTATTAAACTGACATCATTCGTGCACTATTTCGGCCAAAATAGTTTATCTATGATCTATAAAAAATATATACTGTTTCTCAATGAAGCTTAGAATTGGAAAAATAGTGCCGTAAAAGGTACCTTTGCATGAGCTCTTCCATGTAAAAGTACATATTTATAGCATTGTCATTAAAACAATTTTAACTTTCTATATATGAAACCTATACAGCTTCTACACAGTAGTATAGTGCGATAGAGGACGGAATTTCATTGCCGTATCCTAATTAGTCTTTGAGTGTTATTGACTTAAATATGGGTAATAATTGCAGTGGTATATCCCCCCCAAAATATTTAAAGTAATTGCAAGAGAATAGAGATTTTGTTTTGGCACTCAAATAGCAAGCAGCATTAGATTATACACACTAGAGAGTGAATTGCATGCCTGAATGAACCTACCTTTTGAAACGGAAAAACTGAAAATTTTCAAAAAAGTGATTTTAAGCTCATTTTTGAACAATTATTTAGAGCATATTTTTCATTGAATTCCTCAAACGCTGTAATTTAGAGGTAGATACCATTACTTTCTAAAAGTATACCGTAACTCAAGTTTCTATCCTTATTGGTGCGTGAATGGGACCAGCATAAAATTGCAACAAAATTATTATTTTTCTTCTTTCAAACTAAGGCCCACTCATAGCTCATTCTTTGCACATATATAGAGGATAATGTCAATGATATGCCCAGTAAAAATTAACACTATCCGTCAATAATTAACTGAGATAGAGGGTAACAAAGTGTAATATAGATACAAATTGTAGGAGTTACCGCTCTCATACTTTTTGACATACCCATCCATACCGGGCACTAATTGAATAAAGACCATACTAATGCCGTCAAAATGCAACTATGTGCAATCCCCAATGAAGCTTAGTTTTTGAAATTAAATAATTAAAAAAAATTAATAAACCGATTTTTTTTAATTTTCAGCAGTCTGACCTGAAACCCCCAATTAACATATGGACTAGCTTATTCTATCATATACAAGTTTTGAAAAAAATATAGGCCAAAAAAAAAAAAAAAAAAAAAATCATGCCCCAAAAAAGTATATATGACACGTTATAGGCCAATATTAATTATTTATAAACATTAAAAAATATATTTCATTATTTCCAATAACTAAACTATTCAGTGACCGGGGTATGAATTAGCATATTATGAATTGTCCGGGGTATGAATTGTCCGGGGTATGAATTGACCATGGTATGAATTGTCCGGGGTATGAATTGTCCGGGGTATGAATTTTCCGGGGTATGAATTAGCATGATATGAATTGTCCGGTATGAATTGTCCGCGGTATGAGTTGTCCTGTCACCGATATGAACTACTGTGTATCATCTTCAGTGGCACATACACATCAGTAGGGATGCTATAATTCGTAATATTTGGCGCCTGGCGACATCATTGCAGCTGGCGACTATACTGTTATCTACGGTAGGGTTATCACTATAACTGTCCAAGGTAAAGAAAATTATTCCTGTGGAAACACTGAGGCAAAGTGTCCGTAGGCAATTTGTCCGTAGGCAAAGTGTCCGTAGGCAAAGTGTCCGTAGGCAAAGTGTCCGTAGGCAAAGTGTCCGTAGGCAAATTGTCCGGTAGGCAAAATGTCCGGTAGGCAAACTGTCCGTAGGCAAACTGTCCGTAGGCAAACTGTCCGGTAGGCAAATTGTCCGGTAGGCAAATTGTCCGTAGGCAAACTGTCCGTAGGCAAACTGTCCGGCCACGGTACAACAATTGTGTTAGTACCAGACACCACAGTTTACATTCATTGGCATCAATATTTGATATGTTGAGGTAATTGACCTCTCACTATCCTCAGAGGTCAAAGCTAGACACCTGTAAATAATTACCAACGCTGTGTGAATATGTAGACACTTTTATTGGAACACAAATGCATGGTTTGTACATCATAAACATGTTTACCATTAACCAATGCCGCCAAACATCAATATTTTGATACTTTGAGGTCATTGACCTCTCACGGTCTTCAGAGGTCAAATCTGCCCTACCTCCCGATCTGAAAATGAAGCTTATGACATGTACTAACACTGGTAGAAATTTCATGCTCTAGTCATAATTTGCACAATTCTTATGATATGAGAGATTATCAGCTGTACTATATATATATATATATATATATATATATATTATATATTAATATATATTATTATATAATCTCTCTCTCTCTCTCTCTCTCTCTCTCTCTCTCTCTCTCCTCCTCTCTCTCTCTCTATCTCTCTCTCTCTCTTCTAGTATATATATATATATATATATTAGGGTGTTCCTTCGTGATGGGAAAATTTTCGAATTTATTTATTTTAAGCTCCAACCCTCGGAATTTGTTATAATAGTCGAGAAAACTCTCCTCTTGCAATTTTTTACAAATTCCAACAACATTTACCCCTCCCTCATCGACCTTGAAGTTTAGCGTCAGTTTCTCGGGGCGGCTGACATTAGAACGACGACGTATCGGCCTGTGCTGAACTTTGAAACGCTCCTGTAATGTCCAATCGTCTCTTTTGATGTGATACGTCGATCTGTGTGTTTGTGTATTATGTGTAATATGTAATGTGTAATACTCGTTCTTCTCACCACCCCCCTAACAATGTTTTTTTTCAGGTTGAGTCAGGTTGACTCATCAATCTGTCATTCTATCAAGCATGGCAGCAGTGAACCGTCGCTATTTGATTGCTCCGTTGCAAAACATTGCCGGGTCTCAACTTCCCTCGGAAGAAGAAGTGCTGGGACTGTTGATATGCCGAATCGAGGTGGAGAAGAAGTCTGTGCGGGAGGCGGCCAACGATGTCATGAAAATTGCCATTGAGCTCTGGTTGAAGGCCAGGATTCCATTCCAGCGAAAGGACACCATCCTGGCAAAGATTGAAAAACTCCATAAGGAGTTTGGAAACGTCAAGCGGAACAATGGGCGAGCTGGCTCTCAAGCGGTGCGTGAGGAAGCTTTCAAGAAGCGGACGAAGAATCTCTTCGATGTCGCCGCCACCAATGCCCTGGACGTCCTCACGAATGAGGAGTGTGCCGAGTGTATATGCAAACACCAGTATCCCGTAGCACATTTATTCATCCAAATCGCTTCGATCTGCAAGCATAAGGTAAGGACTAACAAGCATTCGAGATCACCGAGATTAACACTTAAAAAGTATAAACCACTAGTCAAAGATCCACAAATTAATACTAAAACCATAAACTTAAACAACACTTGCCTCTAAACTCACAAATTACCAAATCACCTTAAATAGAACACCAACTAAAATATTAAGTCCAACAAACAATAAGAAAATAAGCACAGAAAATGAACAAATACTTACAACACTGCTCCTCTCGTTTGCACGAATACCTCGGCGGTCGGTAACAGCCATAATCCTTCGTCACTAAGGAAATCCATGAATTTGGGAAAGGGGCGTGGAGACACCCACCAGTCCTGTCTACACCCCCCTTATGTCCGTTTCCCACCAAGCCCAGATGTTAGAGTGAGCCACACCTCCTCGAAAACCGGCCAGGTCAAGTGTTCCAATAATAGCCACGTCACTAGACACGACGAACGCGAAGCCCCAGGCTCCTCGCAAACAAACGAGATGAATCATATCACCTAGTGATACACTCCGCCCCCACAACCCAAAAAAATGCAACAAAAAATACGACGAAGTTGCGCCCTAATACACAATACAATAACGTACCTTACAAAATGAAATAACCCGCCAAACACAATATAACCAATATAAAATAGCTTACACCTAATAATAAGCTTTTTGGTTTATCCAAATATTAAACAAAAAGACAAGTCTAAAACTGCATCACTATTGCTCTCCACGGGAATCAGCACAACAAGTCTGTGAACAGAGCAACACATTATTTTGTCAGCTTCCCCCCCCATAATGCACGCCAGTCTTGATTAATTTGTACCTTAACTTAACATTCCTCACAAGCCATCAGGGCCCCGGGGTTTGCTTCTATGACTTGAGACAATTTCCACACGCCCCTGACAGCGTTGCTATCTTAAATCAGTACTATATCCCCGATTTTGATATTTCTTTGAAGCGTGCCATTTTCGTACACAACAATAGTCCGGGGAAGAAATCGCGTTGCCACTGTTCAGTAGTTTCCTGGGAAAGTGGTTCATCCCAACCTATTCGAACCCTTAATCACTGTTCCGCCCCGGGTGTCTCAACCTGACTGACTAGTTCTCGCAATATTATCTAGCCTTTAGAGTAACAGGTAATATAAAGCCTAACGGGTCGTAAATTGAAGATGTTTGGCTTAATATCATCCTACGCGTCAAGGTTGAAGGGAAGTTATTTTCACGTCCTCACGGCTCATGCCCTGGCTCACTTCGTATCTTCCTCGTTTTACGAGAAAAGTTTATTCTAATCTTATATAGGAAAGGTCTTTCTTAGGCTCCCATTTGCAAACCTAATACCTTTCCTCTCGATCAGAATCCCAGAATATTCACACTATCATGATTGATATTTTCCACTCACAATCCCATGTTTTTATGTGGAATCCCCATGCTTTAGAAACTGTCTCCAAGTTTCTCATATCTCCAAAATCTCTTCTCCACTTTCAGTAAGAAGAGTATGTCATCCACTTTAAGAGTCCCTGTTTATGATTTTGATTCCCTTGGGAAACTCTTCTTTATAACATTTCTGCCGTTTTTTCTCATTGCTAGCGTGGCAATAGCTCCACTACAGTTGTCTCCGAAAGGTAACGGATGTTAGTATAATATAACGATCAGGTTCCTTTTTTCCGGTTTCATATCCCGTCATAAAAATCTATAAGTGAGCTGGTCGATGGTTCCCCCAGTTTCACAGAATGATACATTTTCCACGTCTCCTGCGGCTGCTACCTGATCCTGGCTGAATCTAAGTAACACTCCACAAAGATTGCTAACGATGAAAAAATAAATACTATTGTTAACCCCATTGTTAAAAAACCATGCGGAGGGTTTTGGACTTATATTCTGGTTTAAGTATTTCCATGGTGATGAAGGTATGAACTGGACCTTTTTATAAGATTGTATCTCCTCCTTACTGAGTTTCCTAGCAATGCCCTTATCTTTTCATATCAATTTCACTCTGATACTTTTGTGTATATCAGGACCAGTTTTTCCTCAGCCTAACCTCGCAAGACTTCATCCGGGCAATAGCCAAACTTATATTGTTTTTCAACTCTCTGGGACCCCTTCAGCCATGGATAACTAACACCCACCCCCGTTTCCCTCCACATTAATCTTAATCCATTTTCAATCAAAGGCTAATTCTCTTTCATCCTTCATACTATTTCTGATTCTGGACAGTTACTACATAAACACTTGGGAATTTTGGCTTGCATTCTTTTTCCCAAAATTTTCAATAGTAAAGAATTCATTCAACTGGTTTTTTAACTCATCCTTTACATCAACTAATAACTGATCCACTTGGAATGACCTGCGATATGATGGGTCCTGATGGTATATTGATCACAGTACCACAAGTCTGGGGAAATGAGGGAGTGTGAGCCACGTATACAGTATCCAAATGTGTTCCTTAACAACTGTAATTTACCCCTTGTTTGCACCACTCAGGTAAGAGCTCACAATAATCAACGCCAATCAGAATGTCAATATGCCCCGCCAGGCTCCTTACCTCTTCAGCTGAGATACCTTCAAACACTGAGGGCTATACTAGATATTTCAAGCTTATCAATATTATTTGGAAATTTCATCAATTTCCTATTGCCCTTAATTCCACTATGTTACCATCCTTATCCTAAAGAGGAATTACATATCCTTTGTAAGAAAACTCTCCTTGGCATTTCCGATCTTTCCCATCGTCATAGTGATATTTTTCCCCTTATGCCAAGTTCACGCGCCCTTTGTGGCGTAGGGAGGGTAACATCTGAGCCTGAATCATACAAAATTGACATAGGTCGCCCACCGCAATGTCCTTTACCTATCGCTAAAAAAGTCCTGTTCCCCTTACAGCTATAGATTTTAAACGTGTCATGGGTTTGACTCAAGCATCATGGCAGTAAGGGATGATGGAATCTTTGTGCAAGCCCTGCCATTGATTTTCACCCCGCACTGCGTACCATAACCACATTTTTCGTGCCATGTTGACTACCTTTCAATACATTGAAACATATACCCCTGGATTTGACTGCCTCAAGCCTCGTTGCTTTGTTTAATGCCTTGAATCCGTCACATTCGAAAATATTGTGTCCATCATTATTATGCAGCCAGCATTTTTTATCCATAGATTGGTTTCCTGTGCCGATTTTTCCTCAAGCCTCAGTCAATTTACTATATGTTTCTCCAAATTCCCGGTTCTTGTTATCTTGGGTTATTTGGATATTCTTAATAGCGTCCACAATATTATGATCACTTTCATTCCTCTCCGAAGCACCCGTTAAACTATTGACATTCTTAGTGACAGTAAATACACCTAACATTAGAGTCCATGTATTCTAGAAACTTGTTTTTTCTCTCAATAGGAATTCCAACAATGCTGGGGAACAGGTTATCAGTTAGAGGTAGTTCCACAGATTTCATGACCAATTCTCTTTCTGTAATGCCGGTAAGATTTCTCCTACCATGCTCACGACATGAGCATAATTTTATTCCGATTGCAGGCTTTACCCCTTTTTAAGTCCAACCAAAACTGCTCCACCTTCCCCCCCATTTTGATTTAACCCTTTTTGTCTCCTTCACTCAATGACCTTCAGTGCTTTCAATTCACTAATCACCACATCAATGATCTTCCGGGGATTACCATATTGATCATCAAGACGCTTAAACATTGAGTCGTAGTCGTTATCGCCCCCCGCTATGCACTTTAGAGCGTCGTCACTGATACACTGTTTTAATGCAAAGGGGTCCTTTTCCCTAATGCTTTTTTTCTATGATGCGGATAAAATCGTCTTTAAAGCCTGGATACTCTCTTATATCTCCAGTAAATTTTGGAGGTTCTAATGCCTTTACTTTGACTTTCATTTTACTCTCACTTTCCTTTGCATTTATCCAGTCTGTAAAACTTGCTCAAACAATCCTTCACGTCTATTCTACACCAGAGATATACTGTTCCGCCTCCTCTATTACACTTTTTATCAGTCAGCCTTCCACATATCCTTATGAATAGTCTCTAACTCCTTAAAGCCGTCACTCACCTCCCGTAAGTTTCCTTCCACCATTTCAAAAGGATCCTGCCTATCGACACAATTCGTAAACATAGTCATCTTCGTGTAACTTTGCCTTTCGCAATCCCACGTTTGTTTGCGAAGGGGCCGCCAGCTGCTCATCCTTAGTCCCCGTCATCTCGTCGGGAGTTTTTTATCGAAGTGTGCCGAGTGTATATGCAAACCAGTATCCCGTTTGCACCATTTATTCAATCCAAATCGTTCGATCTGCAAAACATAAGGAAGGACTAAAAAGCAGTCGAGATCACCGAAAATTTAAAACTTAACAAGTATGAACCACTAGTCAAAGATCCACAAATTAATAACTAGACCATAAACTTAAAACACTTGCCTCTAGAACTCACAAATTACCCAAATCACCTATACATAGAACACCAACTAAAATAACAAGTCCAACAAACAATAAAAAATAGCACAGAAAATGAACAATACTTACAAACACTAGCTCCTCTCGTTTGCACGAATACCTCGGTGGTCGGTAACAGCCAGTAATCCTTCGTCACTAAGGAAATCATAAGTTAGGAAGGGGCGTGGAGACACCCACCATCCTGTCTACACCCCCCTTAAAGTCCATTTCCACCAAACCCAGATGTTAGAGTGAGCCCACACTCCTCGAACCGGCCAGGTCAAGTGTTCCAATAATAGCCACGTCACTAGACACGACGAACGCGAAGCGCCAGGCTCCACGCAAACAAACGAGATGAATCATATCACCTAGTGATACAAGGAGGATAAGGCATTTCTGCTAGCTCAGCGCGAACCCGGTTGACGTGGACAGCTGGGATCTGTCGACACACGGTTAGCTGCCGTGAGGCCCGCGCCGCTCAAAAGCCGTGAGCTGCAGGAGCGACAAGGCATCGTGCGGAGGATGAAAACAGCACGTCCATGACCCCAGTGGGAATTGGAATTCGTCCACATATGCAAATGAGACCGCTGAGGAGGAGAGCGGAGACGACGAAGAAGCGAGACCTTTCCCAAACCCCCCCAGGAGGGCTATGACAAAAAGTGATCACGCCAAGTGTGCAGCGGGGTCCCGGACAAAACCAAGATGACCGACCGGGGAGCAGTCTATGTCCTTCGGCGGCATCCCACTCGCTCGGTCCATGACGTCTCCGAGCTGAACTTCAACCGCAGCTCAATCCGGCGGCATCGGCGGAAACACCGGCCGGATGCTCGTGTGGCACTCAAGGAGGAGCTACGTGGGGGCTGTACGCTCATTGTTCATTGGGATGGGTAATTGATGCAAGACCTTACGACTAAGGAGAACGTCGAGCGACTTCCCATTCTGGTCTCAGGCAATGGAACGGTGCAGTTCCTCAACGTCCCCAAGCTGCCGAACGGAATGGGCTCTGGGATGGCCAAAGCAGTTGTCGGGGCACTCAAAGACTAGGACCTTACTGACCGCATCGGTGGGATGTCGTTTGACACGACATCCTCTAACACATGCCGGAACAACGGGGCTTGTGTCCTGATCGAACAGCAGCTCAAGAAAGATCTTCTGTACTTCGCGTGCCGCCATCATGTCCTTGAGCTGCTCCTCGCTGCGGCTTTCACGACGGTCATGGGCCCCACGTCAGGTCCGGAAATGACCCTCTTCAAGCGCTTCCAAGACTGTCGCTTCATCAACCGGAACCAGTTCGAGTCCGGTGATGCTCACCCGCAAGTGCGTCCTCTGCTAGACCCTATGGACAAAAACTGGTTCCAGAGCACCCTGATCAACCACAAGAGCCTTCGGGACGACTAATGGGAGCTGCTGGAATTGACTGTGATCTTCCTCGGCCACGTACCCCCACGAAGAGTAAGGTTCCTAGCCCCCGGACCCATGCACCACGCAAGGTGGATGCCGAAAGCCATCTACGCACTGAAGGTGTGGATGTTCCGGAGCCAATTCAAGCTCACAACGAGGGAGGAGAAGCGCCTGCGGCAAATCGCCGTCTTCATCAGTCGCCTGTACGCGAAAGCCTGGACACTGGCTCCGGAGGCCGCAGCTGCCCCTCGACACGACCTGCAACTGCTGAAGGATTTGACGACCTACATGGACGTTAACCGGGACGTGGGCAAGGAAGCTCTGACCAAGCTGCAAGGGCACCTGTGGTACCTCTCGGAGATGCTTGTCGCTCTGGCGCTCTTTGACCCCCTGGTCACGGTGGAGGAGAAGAGGCAAATCCTCATCTCACTTCACACCACGGTGGGAGATGAATCTCCAGCGAAGTGCCCAAAGCTGCCCAGCCAAGCCGTCTCTGGACTCCAACTGCAAGACATGGCATCAACCAACACGCGACGGTTCTTCCAGAAGCTGCGCCTGGAAGACGGCTTCCTCGACGCCGATCCCGCGACCTGGCTGGAGCGGGAAGACTTCCGGACAGCGGCGGCCTTCGTGCAGGGGATAGCGGTCATCAACGACCACGCGGAGCGAGGAGTTGCCCTCATCCAGGAGTACAACCGAAGGCTAACTCAGGATGAGGAGCAACTGCAATTTCTCCTCCAAGTTGTCTCTCGTCATCGCGCGGAGTTCCCGGACTCCAGAAAGAAGACCGTGGCTGCTGGTGTGGCGGCCCACCAGGAGCAGGAGCACTAAGTCGGACGGGCCTAGGAGCCTTGTGAGTAGTCTGTTAGAGCCTTCTAAAGAGACTCAGAATGTGTTCATGGAACAAAAATTATACTTCCATGTTGTGTTAAAATATACTGCAGTTACACTTGATTTACGTTGAGCTACAGCCGCTACAAGCTATGTATTTGAGGTAGAAAGACATTTTGCTTAAGATTTGTGAAGTTCGAAAATGGTCAAATTTTCGGGCGTTTCTTTTTTCACTGATATTAACTGTGGATTGTGGTCATTTAATTGTGTAATGAGGTAACCATTTATAAAACACTGTATGTTGTGTGTTATAAGCTAACATTTTGAGAGTGAATGGCACAATTTTTTTTTCTTCAAGGATTGCTGTTTTTGATCCTCAGGGTTCTTCTTCTTCAAAACAAGGTTTGAAAAACTTCAAGGTTTTGGCTTCAAAATGTTTCTCGATTGAGATAAAAATTCACCAAGAGAGTTTTCTCTACTATTCCAATAAATTCCGGGGGTTGGAGTTTAGACTTTCCGAGTTTCAATTTTAAGGACCACCTTAAATATTATATATATATATATATATTTTATATTTTATTATATATATATATATATATAATATATATATATATATATATATATATATAATATATACTATATATATTTTTTTCTTTCTCTCTCTCGCTCTCTCTCTTAGGCAAACGAGGTTGAAAGCAGTCGAACATTCTCATTTATTGAGCTTTTTATGCACGGATTCTTTTTGCCGTGCGATTTACTTGTGTTCTTCTGATAATAAGTTATTCAGAAGTTGTCTAATAGGTACCGACGTTTCCGAAACGTCGCTATCCATTGGACAACTTCTGAATAACTTATTAGAAGAACGCAAGAAAATTGTACGGCAAATATAATCCGTGCATAAAAAGCTCAATAAATGAGAATGTTCGACTGCTTTCAACCTTGTTTGCCTAAGAGAAAATATCTGGTCTGGCTGCACTAACATATATATATATATTATATATATTTTTTTTTTACATGTGTGCCTATAGCGCCTGTACGCAGTGGTGACCCAGGGCTCGGATGGTAGGCTCTGGAGGTTCACTTGAGGACTGTGATGGCTGGCCCTCGCCCGTGGTGGCGCAGGCAGGATTCTTATAGTGACGCCTGTAATTAGAGGCTCATGCCGCCCCCCTGTGTCCCGATGCACTCGCAATCGAAGGTAGAGTTAATGGGCATGTGGGTGTTCTTAGGCCACTCGACGGTACAGAAAGGTTTTGGTTTTCTTCGGGGATCGAACTCGGGTCACCGAGAACGCCAGTCGGAGACGCTAACCACTCCGCTACCGCCTCCCCAAGGCGGTATAATATATATATATATATATATATATATATATATATATATATATATATATATATATATATATATATATATATTATATATATTTAAAAAAAAAAAAAAAATACAAATTAACAATGAGGCATGCATCACAGACAAATCCCCCAAGTGGCATCTAAAGTGTCGAAACTGGTACTTCCTCAAAAGGAGCTACAACCTGGCAGAAAAAAACGTCTGGGAGATAATCCAGCAGCCACTTCTCCTGCTGGCCAATCTTCGAGCAGTGCATCATCAGGTGGGATCACCAATTGCAACTAGAAATCACGTACCAGCATTTGATTCCTGTGTCATATGCAACAAACGCTGGCACCAAGGAAAGGAACCAACCAGCACGGTATCAACAAAGCAAAGCCAACAAGGAATACATGACAAAGCCGAACAGTTGGGCAGGCGAGATATTCTCCACATACTGATTGGCCAGAGATATGATATGGTAGCAAATGACATTTGTTACCATACACCTTGCATGAATGCCTTCAGAGCTACATGGGTCCCCAGAGGTAAATTGGCTAATGAGACTGCTCATGATTTGGCTTTTTACCGCTTAATTGAGGAACTGTAAGTTCCATTGTTCCAGGAGAAGTGTGGATTACTTACAGTAGTGTGCAATTTAGTCCGGACAGTATCAAATTTTGTGACTTTTTCGTAATATGTCTTAATCTTTGGCTACACTAATGAAGTTTTTTTCTTTTCTGTGCAGAAGTGTGTACAGGTGACATCTGGCATCTATTCTGCTGTGACCACGCTCCAGTAAACCCACCAGTGCTACACCAGAGCTTGTTGTGGACGTTTATTGCTGCGAGCGTGCTCCGTGCGTGTACAGTGTTACTTGGTTTCGCCGGAATATTCACCTTCCATTCATTATTAGCCCTTAAATTCATGATGGATATCACACCCAAGAAGCGTGCAAGTATTGTAGCTCTTAGAAAACATGCTGGTTTTAGCATCAGACAGATTTCTGAGAAAATGAAGGTGGCAACGTCAACTGTTGGCGATATTGTGAAAAGAGCTGAAGACACTGGTGAACATTAAACACTGCGCCGAGGAAAATGTGGAAGAAAAGACAAGACAACACCTCATGACGACAAGGTTATCATTATAAATAGTGTGAAGGATCCTAAGAAAACCAGTAAATACCTTCAGAGAGATTTGTCTTCAGCTGGCGTAAATGTTTCTTCTTCAACTGTCCGGCGAAGGCTCCTTGAGATTGGCAGAGTTGCCAGAAAACCGGTACATAAACAGTTATTGACTTCTGCTATAGACAAAACGTCTTCGCTGGGTACGCAAGTATGCTGGATGGAAGGCAGATGACTGGGAGAAAGTTCTATTTTCAGACGAATTGCATTTTGAAGTGCATGGGTACAGGTCAGTGGTAGTGAGACGAAGCAAAGGTGAACCACTTCGGCCAGGACACATTCAACAAGGGCCAAAACACCCACCTAAGAAGATGTTTTGGAGTTGGTTTACTGCTAAAGGTCTAGGGTGGCTTGTTAATGTTGAGGGAATGATGAACAAGCGATAAATACAGTCCTGGAGCTTCCTGTGATGCAAAGGGACTTTCCTGATGGTAGCGGCATTTTCCAGCAGGATCTCGCTCCGTGCCATACTTCCCGAAAAATGCGCACATTCTTCGAAGAAAGTGGGCTAACCATTCTAGATTGGCCTGGGAATTCTCCCGACATAAACCCCATTGAAAATCTATGGGCTATAATCAAACGTAGATTCGAGAAAGACGACTGTTCGACGATGCAGAAGCTGATTTGTGCTGTTATTAAGGCCTGGTACCATGACGAAGAACTAGCAGAAATGTGTTCAAGCTTGGTGGAATCTGTGCCAAAGCGAGTGGAACTGCTTGTAAAAGCAAAGGGTGGTCATATCTCATATTAAATGTATCATCTATCTTACCATTGACATGTTTTTTCGGAATAAACATCAATTTAACAAATAATTGTATTATTTCATCACTGTCCGGACTAAATTGCACACTACTGTATCTAACCACTGAGGAATAGATACAGAGAAATACGTCGAAATTTAAGTGTCAAAACAGTAAACATTTATCGGTCTACAGCTCTTAATTGAAACTACAACAAGGTTTGATAAGCGAGTATCAGTGCTCGAACAGACTTCAGGATCGGGGTTCATCTGTTCCTCATCTATCCCACTTGGGGATGCCCTTGAAAAATTTAGGATTTTGGACTCACAGTCTCAATATAATGTAGATGAAAAGCAGAAAACCATACCACATGCAGCGAGTTTGTTGAGAAAGGCCAGAGAGCCCTTACTAGAGAGAGTGAAGACATTATGCAGCAGGTTGAAGAGGATGGTGTGTTCATCCCTACGACAATGAATCACGGCCATGGAAACTGCAGTCCACTCAGCACGAAGCAGACACCAGAGTTATTATAAATTGTCTACAGCTTTCAGAAAGTAGTGGAACGAGTAGTCATCTATGCAAATGACACATATGTCAACGTTTCATGTGTATACTATGCTGCTACACTCTTCAGAGATCCTCCTGAAATAAGGATGCGCACTACACAATCCAAGTGTGTGCCTGTCCATGAGGTTGCATCTACAATGGGCTCAGCACGATGCACTCAGCACTCCCCTTCATCCACAGCCTAAGTGGGCGTGGTATTACCAGCTTTCCCGTATTAACCAGTAAAAAGACATGGCTGAGGTGCAGCAAAGAGGTGGAAATACCAGCACTTGAAGAGTGCTGGTATCTTCTCTTCTCTGCAGATGAAATTTCATCTGTATTGCCACTTTGGCAATGCAGATCCCTTAATCCCTTAAATATTTTTCTAACTGAGTTATCGAAGATAACTATGTAAAGTACAATATTGATTGTTTTAGTTGCTTAGCATGATGTTATTTTTTGTTCAATAAGATACTATTTGGTACTGTTTTGAGTTATTCTCAAGACAGTAACTGTTACAGATTCATTAAATCTAAATTAAAGGTTCATTAATGTTCATTTGGTCACATTTAAAGTAGCAAAAACATGTGCTAATTTGTAGTTATTTGGGCATTTCCCTATATATAAGTGAGCCACATACCAAATAAACTCAATATTTACAACATTTTAGTATTATAAAGTGTATAGGTAGTTTATGTGGAGGCGGTACCTGAGTGGTTAGCGTCTCCAAGTGGGGTTCTCGGTGACCCGAGTTCGATCCCCGATGAGAACTAAAATCTTTCTGCACCGTTGAGTGGTCTAAGAACACCCACATGCCCTGCCCATTAACTCTAATTTCGACTGCGAGTGCATCGGAGGACACAGGAGGGCGGTATGAGCCTCTAATCAGAGGCGTCACTATAAAAATCCTGCCTGCGCCACCACGGGCGAGGACCAACCAGCCCTCAGGGCCTACCAGCCCTTAGGGCCTACCATCCGAGCCTTAGAATTCACTGCCTACAGACGCTATAGGCACACATGTAAGAAAAAACAAAAACAGCACCAATGCTCTGCACTGAAGACAGACATACATAAAGTTCATATGGACACAAACGGCGTTTTTCGAGCATTCAGGGTTACGGTACTTCATGGCTTTTAAATTTTACAGCAGCTTGTTCACGGGATTGTCCCCCTAGATATAATATTTTTTTGGACATATGTACTAGATGTGATTAGCATGTGCCAACCTTTTACAGCACGTCTACTTTCCATACCATTTCCATTTCCATTTCCATTTCCACATATTATTATATTATCATATATATATATATATATATATATATATATATATATATATATATATATATATATATATATATATATATATATTATATATAATATATATATATATAATATATATATATATATATATATTATATATTAGGGTACGCCGTATAACAAAAATTCTTTTTCTCAACTTTGGCATGTCAAAATAGAATTCTAAAACGATTTTATCTCTTTCCATTTTTGCATTTGAGCAATTCTTACTATGCAAAATCGCACTTTTATATTGCACCCTTATCGAATAATGCTTAAATGAGTACGCAGTGTCCGGTTGGTCCTGTGTATTGCATCATGCACCAATATGAGTTCCAAATGACTAGCGTGGTAAGCTCTTTCTGATCAGTTGGTTCATCAGGCCCGACAGTGTCACAGCCTCTACGTTGGCCTAGAACGTGTCCATCATGTCCTTCTTAGACCCGAAGCAGGGCATGGTCTCCCGGTGGTGGGCCCGACCCCGGATGAACCCGTCTCTGGCCTGCTGCCCCACCACTGCTGCCGCAGCCTGTCACCTGCTTCAAGACTCTTTCGGTGCTCTGAGTGTGGATAGAGAACTCCGGAACCTCGTACGGCTTGACCAGGATCCCTGGATCTGATCCCCGGACAGTGAACAGGTGAATGCCGGCTCGTGCATCTGGCCAGGCTGCCAGCTGATCAGTGTCTGCAATCTGGTGGCTGACAAGTTCAGCTTGGGTGTGATGCGAGGTCTTACACTGGTGTCCCCATACTCCTCGCCAGCCCTCAGCTTCAAAATCTGGGTCACGGCGAGCCTGCGGTCGTCCTCACTCTGACTTGCCATCAGCGAGAGGACACATTCTGAGTGTGCGAACCATGCTCCTGTCAGCACGTAGAAGGTCACAGCTATTTGGACCTTCTTGGGCTGCAACCTCATCACTCTGAGCTGCGTGAGATGTGCTTGGGGCCGTTCTCTAGTCTGTGGTGAACCTTGATGTCGTAGTAGAGTTTGAAGTACACCTGCAGGCAGTACTTGACTAGGAAATCCAGGGTGTTCAGTTGTTTGCCAGTCAGTCCATGCTTTCTGGTCCACATGTACACGAGCGTCTGGGCTGTGGTGACCCATCTGGAGTGGGACACCTTGCCACACTTGATCTCCTGCAGCTCGGACGGGAGAACGCCCCGCTTCACAGCCTGGACCAGCTGGTAGGAGACCTGCTGGTCAGTGGAAATGTTGACCAGGATATACTCCGGTATCTCCGTGATATCTTCACCGCCTGGCACTCCTCTGAACTCTGCGTTGTACTGCATCTCATTCACGCTGGACAACAGACTGCACACTGGACCCGTGAAGCCAGTGTCAGATGAGGTAGGCCCGTCGATGCTGGTGATAAGGTGGCGCAGGGGCAACTCGTTTGTGTGCAACACGCATATACTCCAGAAGAGCTTGCGTCCCAGCATCTTCTCCAAATGGGCGTGAGTACCACCCTTCCACCCCGTGTTGGCCCTAGTTGAGTCACCTTGCAGTACGATCAGTGAGTCGGTGGAGTCGTATGTCACCAGCAGATCATAGAGAGCCTGAGCCACCTTGAACGCAGGCTTCTCAGGTAGCACCGGGTCCTCTGGTACAAAGTGCCAAAAGTACCTTCCAGATGGCTCCTCTGTCACTGACACATGCTCCTCCCTGATCAACCTTGGGTGC
>JACEEZ010011927.1:250000-270000 GCA_016584305.1 Chionoecetes opilio | reverse complement strand
GGTAATAGGCCTCGATTCATTCTCACGGTGCAATCGCTGATTTGACACGTAATCATCCCAGCGATACCCATGATTCTGCGAAGACACTTATTACCAAAGGCATTGATTTGTCTCTTCAAGTCACTATTTAGTGTCCATGTCTCACAACCATAGAGTAAGACAGGGATCACAAGCGACTTGAAGATCCGGATCTTTGTCCTCCTGCACAGGTACCGACAACGCCAAATACTCCCGCTGAGCGAGTCCATAACACCGTGGGCTATGCCAATCCGTCGTAAGACTTCTTGACGTGACCCGCCGTCATTATGGACTGCGCTACCAAGGTATGTAAAACTTTCCATGATCTCAATGTCCTCGCCACACGCATGAACAGACTGTACTGCTTCATCTAGTAAGTCTCCAAATACCTGGACCTTGGTCTTGAGCCAGGAGACCTCAAGTCCCAAAGGCTTTGCCTCCTCGTGCAGCGCCTCGAGAGCCATCACCAGGATCTCCAGCGACTCAGCAAAGACTACTGCATCATCGGCAAAAACAAGATCAGTGATCTTGGTGTTGCCGACGGATGCTCCACAATCACTTTGATCTACAACCTTGTCCAATACCCAGTCCATACAAGCGTTGAAAAGTGATGGGGCAAGGACGCACCCCTGCCTCACTCCTGTATTCACAGGAAAGAAGCTGGATACACCTGCCCCACACTTCACAGCACTCTCAGTCCCAGAATACAGACCAGTTATCAAACCAATAGTCCTTGCAGGAATCCCTCGAAGTCGCAGAAGATCCCAGAGTGACTCACGATGCACTGAGTCAAACGCCTTCTTGAGATCAACATAGGCTGCAAGCATCCCCTGTCGAAACTCACGTCGGCGTTCCACCAGGACACGAAGCGCTAGGACACGGTCCGTTGTTGACTTACCAGGCGTGAACCCAGACTGCTGAGGTCTCTGATGCTTCACCAGATGACTGCGAATTCGTTTCAGCAATAGATGGGCAAGCACCTTGCCTGGTACGCTGAGCAGTGTAATACCGCGGTAATTGTTGCAGTCCTGACGGTCCCCTTTCCCTTACCAGATAGGGACGACCAGCCCCCTTTTCCAGTCAGGAGGAATGGTACCTGATTGCCACACGGCAGTCAGGACAGCATGCAACCCGCGGATCATGGCCTCACCCCCAGCTTTGAGGAGCTCCGCACCGATATTACAAACACCAGCTGCCTTTCCACCCTTCAAATTTGCTACAGCCTCTCTGACTTCGTCAAGAGAGGGTGCGGTTTCGTCAATGGGAGGATCGGCATCCACTGCCTGTAACCCAGTAGTGTGAAGCTGCTCAGTTGGAGGGTCCACCGTGAACAACTGCCCAAAGTACTCAGCCTAACGAGCCATCTGCCCATCCATGTCCGACACGAGGCGCCCATCTGCTGTTCGAATAGCACTCGCCCGAGAAGGAGACTTGGAACGGAGCTTCTTCAGGGCTCGGTAGGCGGGTCGGAGGTCATTAGCGTTCAAATGACCCTCGACATCCTCAGCGAGACTCCTGACATACCTCTCCTTGTCTCTCCTCAGGAGGGTTCTAGTCCGGCGTGACAGAGCCCTGTGCTGGTCCCGGTTCCCAGCCAGCCTGGCAGCGCGACTCTCTTCGATTTTCTCCAGCGTCTCCGTCGAGACAAAACCACGCCTTGACCTCGGGCGCTCCCCAATACATCCTTGGCAGCCTGTAGAGTTTCACGTTTGAAGGTATCCCACAGTTCTACAGGATCCCCGAGAGCACCGAGCACATCAAACCGATTTGAGACTGCCACCTCACTCACTCATGAGCACATGTCAAGTCCTTCAGTTTCTCAAGATGAAACACAGTATGGTTACCTAGAATGACCTAATGAATGAATAGTTATCCCTAATCTTATGCGACATAAGACTTGAATACTTTTCGCCAATCAGGGAGTACGATAGGCAGTAGGATCGCAGACCAATCAGCTTTATCCGTAAAGGGAAATGGAGCTCCCGGATCCCAATAGAGCAGATTGGACTGTGACCCAAATTTCTCTGAAGAAGCCCACGGGCCAAAACTAAATCGGAACAGAGTACTTGTTTCTTAGGCCATGTTTCACTTTATCCTCCGCTATGATTCCACTGCGACACAAGTGCCTCCCCAACCTCATTAACTTATTTCTGTGTGCAGTCCTTCACTAAGATGAGTCACTTCCTCCTCAGGGAGCTTGGTAATATTAACTTGATAAAGTAAACACTCTGTTATCATGGGCAGACCCTGGACATCTTATTAATGTAAGTAAACTTATTTTTACTGTCACATGTGGCCATCAAAATGTTTCATCATGAACGCCGTGGGTTATTATAATGGACGAGAACGCGGTCGCTATCGCCGTCAGCACAGATCTTACAGGCCTTACAGCTTACTTTTTTTCTATTATTTTCGGCTCAGTATATTGTGCAGTAGTTATTCACTTCCGGAAACAAAAAAATATAACACTTATTTTTATATAATAATTGCTGAGTTAGGTTACGTTTAGTTTTGTTTAGGTTAGATTTAGGTTATGTTAAGGTTTGGTTTAGATTATGTTAGGCTTAGGGTAGTTTCGGGTTAGGTTTTGTTGAGCTTAGGTTAAAAAGCATTAATTTGATGGTGCGCGATTGCCCAGGTGGTTGGCGCCGCCAACTTCTGCGGAATATTTCCCATTAAAATACCTCCATCTGAAAAAGCACTACTTTTAGGCTAGGAAAAACTAGTCAGTGTCTCAGAAAATGAACGTGCAGTCCTCATCCATTTTTACCACGCCATGTGCTGCCATAGGTGTTTCTTAACCGAAATACACCAAAATATACCGAAATACACCGAAATACATACCACATACGGTATATTTGGGTATGTGTTAGTTAATACCGAAATACACCAAGATACGTTTTTGAAATATATGTATACTCTTGATATCATATTTTGGTATTGAGACATAATACATACATATAAATGCGTCTTTCTGAATCTTTTTATATATTTCGGTATGTTTTCAGAGTTCTTTCGGTATATTTCGGTATTAAAGAGACCGCTGCCATGGCGAAGTCTTATCAGCTGGATGAGGGAAAAGCGTTTGTTTACATATGGAGCTGGACAAAAGGTTTCCGCTGGGTGACTCCCAACTCAAGTTCAAGTTTTAGATCGTACTCAATCGTACTCGCGACACACACCTCAGAACCAAGATGGACCATACGAGTCTCATCATACCAAATTCACTTTGGTATGATGACTCTCTCTGAAAAACCTCGCGAGTAGCCGCCTCATCAACCACTGTGGGAGACTTGGAGTTATGGAGTCTACAGTTTTATGGAAGATAGCACACAACTAATTCGAGGTATCACCGTTTGTGTTTCGTAGTCTGGGCCGCCAGGTGTCTAGTGTCGTCTCCGCTTAGACGAAAAAAATGTGGACAACTTTAAATCTCTCAATACATGAAATTTTTTCTCTATACATTTGACCAGTGCATTTTTATCTTTCTTTTTATGTATGTTGGGTAATATATATATCATCTTTTAATTAAATTATCCTGTACGATACCTACGGCGTACGCCGCCCGTTACCATGACAACCAACCACACCTCCACCACAAGATTAAGATTTTAATTTTCATTTTCATTTCATTTCATTTCATTTCATTTCATTTCAGATTTTAAGTCTCCTGAACAGTACCAGTTAATAGCTATAAGAGAGAGAGAGAGAGAGAGAGAGAGAGAGAGAGAGAGAGAGAGAGAGAGAGAAGAGAGAGGAGAGAGAGAGAGAGAGAGAGAGAGAGAGAGAGAGAGAGAGAAGAGGAGAGAGAGAGAGAGAGAGAGAGAGAGAGAGAGAGAGAAGAGGGAGAGGAGATAGAAGAGAATGGGAAGTATGTGACAAAATGACACAATGGCAAAATTTAAGGAGAGAGAGAGGAGAGAGAGAGAAAAGAGAGAGAGAGAGAGAGAGAGAGAGAGAGAGAGAGAGAGAGAGAGAGAGAGAGAGAGAGAGAGAGAGAGAGAGAGAGAGAAAAGAGAGACAGACATAAGACAGAGAAGAGAAAACACAGAGACAAAACAGAGAGAGGGGAAAGAGAACAGAGAGAGGGAGAGAGCGAAAGAGAGATAGACAGACAGAGAGAGATAGACACACAGAGAGAGAGACAGACATACAGACAGACAGACAGAAAAACACAGAGACAGACAGACAGAGAGGAAGAGACAGAGAGAGGGAGAGAGAGAGAAGGGGAAAATTGACAGACAGACAGAAACACACAGACAGATAGACAGATAGAAGATACAGATAGAGGAGAGAGACAGGAGATAGACAAAAGAGAGAGTTTAGACACAAGAGAGACAGACAGACATACAAAACAGACAGACAGAAAACAAGACAGACAGACAGAGAGAGAGAGGGGAAGAGAGAGGAGAGAGAGAGAGAGAGAGAGAGAGAGAGAAAAGGAAAGAGAGAGAGAGAGAGAGAGAGAGAGAGAGAGAGAGAGAGAGAGAGAGAAAAGGGAGAGAGAAGAGAAAAGAGAGAGAGAGAGAGAAGAGGAGAGAGGAGAGAGAGAGAGAGAGAGAGAGAGAGAGAGAGAGAGAGAGAGGAGAGAGAGAGAGAGAAGAGAGAGAGAGAGGGGAGAGAGAGAGAGAGAGAGAGAGAGAGAGAGAGAGAGCTTATCGTGCGCCTGGCAGCGTGACAGGCTGCGGCTAATGGTTGCCACCTGTTCATAATGCTATGCCATTATTTCAATAGTTAAAGACAATGACATGTGTTTTCCTTGCATGAGTTGGCTCAATATAGTCTCTTGTTGCATTTCATTGGCATTTCTGTAAGAACTGACTGTTTTAACATGTGTAACAGGCCTCTCTATTGGTATTTATTAAATATCCTTCTAAATATTTTAGTTTTTACTCAACGATGAAGTTCTTTTATTAATATTAGAGTATGCATAGCATGATATACATTGGATATTAAAAACTTCATTGAAGTACAGCATCAGCTGGTAAACAAAACAATAAAAAATGCGCAACTGATTACTTTAAAGCACCTTGTCCCCATTTCTGAGAGACGACACTGGATATCTGGCGGACTGGACCGTGAAGTCAAAACGGTGATACCTCGAATTTCACTGATGGTCCCATGACACAGTAGGAAGCACACAATAACCCTACTGATGTCTATTGTCTCTTTAGTTATCTTCCTTTCTAAATATATATTTTTTTTATATAAAAAGATGGCTTTTCAGACATTGTGTTATATTAGTCCCTCCTTTTACATACATGCAGTGTTTGGTAAAGTGTTTGTGTGTGTTGTGTGGTGTGTGTGTGTGTGTGTATATGTGTGTGTGTATGTG
This sequence comes from Chionoecetes opilio, assembly GCA_016584305.1. Taxonomy (NCBI): domain Eukaryota; kingdom Metazoa; phylum Arthropoda; class Malacostraca; order Decapoda; family Majidae; genus Chionoecetes; species Chionoecetes opilio. The sequence continues at coordinate 264,647 of JACEEZ010011927.1, read as the reverse complement.
TGTGTGTGTGTGTGTGTGTGTGTGTGTGTGTGTGTGTGTGTGTCTTCATCAAGTTGTATTCATCTAGTTGTATTTTACAGGGCCTGAGCAACGCTCGTATGGCCCCGTCTCCATATCAACATTTTTATCATTCATCCTTAGTGCTTAGTGTTGGCCGAAGGAGGCGGGGTCACAAACCCCCGGCTAACACCCGGTACCCATTCACTGCTGGGTGGACAGGGGCTCGGGTTTTAATTAAACAGCCCAACGGTTTCCGCTCCGCCCGGTGATTGAACCCGGGACTTCTCGGTTGTAAACCGAGCGTGCTACCCCTACACTGCGGAGTACCCTAATGTGTGTGTGTGTGTATGTGTTTGTTGTGTGTGTGTGCGTGTACGTGTACGTGTACGTGTACGTGTGCGTGTGCGTGTGTGTGTGTGTGTGTGTGTGTGTGTGTGTGTGTGTGTGTGTATATGTGTGTGTATGTATGTACCTATGATCTTGCCCACAAAAATTGGTCTCGCGAACGCCAGTTGTATCCTTCCAGAAAGAGCTTGGAACTCGAAGTGACCGATCTTCGGGTAATGCTTGGATCTCACATACCAAACACATCCCTTATCCTTACTCAAGAGGGACAGTAACCGCCCACATTTGTCAGTCAAAAATCCCCGGGAGCGAGCGGGATCGAACGCCCTTGCACGGCATGGCCTGACTCGTGTTCAAAATCACTTAACCACTTTGGATAGCACCTGAATCAGTAAACAGCACGGCTCCGTTCTGCTCACACACAGCGTTTTTCTCATCCTTCACGAAAATATGAGTGGATGCCTATGATCCTGCAAGAGTTGGTAAGCTCGAGATGCCTTACTAACAACAGTGCCGACGACGATAGCGCGGTGTCTTCCAGTTGTGACGCCACTCGAACACCACGACAGCCACATTTACCACATAGCATCACTTCAGCCCCACACTTGTCGTCCTCCGCTTTCTTGAAGTAATTATCCGTATTGGGGCACAAATAAGAAGGATTTGTGAAGTTTACTTGTGTCTTCCCTCCCTCTTGCTGACCAAACCATCGCTTTGATATCCCTGTTTGAAGACGAATGGACAAGATCATTACGCTATGGCCTCGATCTAGACGTGCGAGCCTATATGCAACTATCGACGAAATGGAAGCGCATCTCCGACGCCAGCGTAATGTGATTGTGGACCGCAGATACTTCTATTCACGTGTGCAAAAACCTGGTGAGCGATTTGTTCGATTTTTTGTGCGCAGTGAAAGAAATTGCAGCCTTGCATTCTATATTTTTTGCACTGGCTGCATGGTTAACAGATTGCGTGTCAAAGTGGTTATTGGCACTCGTGACGAGGAAGCACTGAAATAACTACTTTGAGAAAAGGATCTTTATTTAATTAAATTTGTGAACATTATGGCTTCAGAAAACGCCCTAAACGGACAGTGATGACTTGCACGGGTCTGGTCCTGCAACTTGGCATAAAGTGTTGCAGTACTCTCGAAGTCGGGCAATCCTGCAACGCAACGATCGTCCCAAGCCTGACCGTTGTGCATGGTGTGGGGAAAAACGACACAGTGACATAAAGCGGTTTCAAGCACGAGGTCGAAGGTGTAATTCGTGTGGACACTCTTCAACTGTGTGCAAATCAACGAAAAGTGAACACTCATCCTTTTGTGTTAACCCTAAAATTGCACACGCTAAAGTGCATCGCCTAATTGACGATGTGAATGTCAATTGTGCTTATTCTCGCCCATTGCCCCTGATCAGTGTGTATACCTTTAATCTTGGTGGAAGTGGTTCGATTATATGGACCCCCGATTTAGGAGCAGAAACAACAGTGATGGGCCTCGAGGTTACAACGCCTTTGGTATACGTCAACAACACTTGCATCCATTCACTAGATCTATTATATATACTGCCAGACGTCTTTAGAGGCTGTTGATACTCTTCCTGCCAGTTTCAAACTACGTAATATAAAAGCTGATGTTAAGGGGTCTGTTGTGAAAGAGTGAGAACGCGTTTCTGAGCTAGTTCGATTCTGCCGCGTTGGGTTTTCTACCATAATTTTTTCAAGCTTAGATTATTAGAGTGAATGATGCAAAGGCCGTGGCAAAACCAGCAGCATCTGCGACCAAGAAGTGCACTCTTTAGGCTTAAACTACGCCGTTGGCTTTTAACCTAGGTGGCTACACGATCGTGACCTCGTATAAGCTGAAAGAGCCAAGCACTCGTCTGATCTTACTGCTGCCCTCCCAAGGGTATTCGGATCTTCCAACACTCTACGGGAGATGGCGGGATGACCCATGCGTATACGGCTTGCTGATGACGCCTTTTTGTACAAAGTCACCGCGTACCGTTCTATTCCTTACAGCTGGAGAGACGAGATAAAGACACAACTCAATGAGCTGCTGAAAAAGAACATTAGCGTCAAAGTAGACCATCCGATGCAGGGGTTTCATCCTATGATACCAGTACCAAAGAAAGCTTCAGATGTACGGTTGTGTGTGGACCTTACTTACTTCAACCACTGTGTACTGCGGCCTACTTACCCACTTCGGTCACCTCATGATGCCGTAGCTTCGATGGAACACGGAACCAGGTGGTTCACAACCCCGGACGCGATGAAGGTTTATTATCAGATACCCATCGTTGTGGAGGATCAAAACCTCAAGTGTTTCATCACACCATGGGGGCCGTATAAATTCAAGCGTATTCCAATCCGTGCTCTGCACACAGCGCTTCTCTCACCCTTCACGAAGTTACCAACACGACATACATGAAGTCCCTAACGTGTGTAGCAGCGTCTATTGTCTTCGAACTCCAGGTGTAGCAGGGTATACAGTTGGGTATAAATAATTACATGGAAAATGAAATAAAAAAAGAAAGAGGACGACTTAAAATGTTTAACAACCCTTTGTAAATACTGCATCGGCTGCTGCTTCTGGTTCCTCTGGCTGGGGTAGACGATGCCTTCGGCTACCCTACCGCTTCACTCAGCTTATCTTCAGCAACCTTTTTTTTCTTGCATCGTACAATTTTACTTCTGTATATATTGTTTATATAATGTGATCTCTAACGCGCTATCTCCGCTTCATTACATCAGGCACATAAAAAATATATATATCACTACATCCATATCCATTGTCCTTGTTGTGAGAATAGTTTCTCCAGCATATTTTCCTCTGGCCATATATATTTACGATCTTCCTAACTTTGTATCATAGTTTGCCTTCCTCATTTTCATCTACTTTATCTCTTATATTTATTTATCCTACTTCTATTCGTCCAATTTTGGAATGAAAACCAAAACACACACGACAAATGTAGTATAGTAAAGTACGGTTTATGCGAGCTAAGTCATCAATCTTAAGTTATTTTGCTTCTCAGCACCTCTTGATACAGCACTGGACAACACTTTGGTCCCATATAAAGTGTGTGTGTGTGTGTGTGTGTGTGTGTGTGTGTGTGTGTGTGTGTGTGTGTGTGTGTGTGTGTGTGTGTGTGTGTGTGTGTGTGTGTGTTGATTCGTTCGTGAAAACTAAGGGCTGGGATTTGAGATGTAGTTTACTCATTACTCAACCATCAATTTAATTTAAATTCTTCGCTAAGCAGTTAGTCATCTCACAGTCATCTCACATTGAAGCGTTATTGTACCCTAACGCATCAAATACAGCTGAGGGGTCTTTTTGTGGTGTTTTACTAGGAATCGTCGTCTTCTGTAAATTTGAAGCTGCAGGAGGTGAGGCCTCCTAGCTGGTCCGAAGGTATTTCCTCTTCATAACGCATTTTATTCTGCTTGTTTATCTCAAGATGCACCTGAAATAGTTAAGGTCAGTTCAGGTCAGTTCAGGTAATTAAAAAAGAGAATTTTTTGAGAAAATGTTATGTGGTATATCTAAGAATACATTAATTTTGTGTTATCTTTCTACTTGTTCTCTCGCTCCCTCTCTCTTTTTTTCTTTTTTAATAGAGTTGATGTTGTCATCTCAATGATTCCTCCTTGTACTCCTACATCAGTATTATTAATTCATCTTCCAAACGACACACATTTATTCTTTTTCACATGCCTCATTTTCTCTTGCTTTCATCTTCATCGTTTTGCTTTTCAGTCCCTTCCCCTATTCATTTATTTTTCATCCGGTCTTTCCCTTCATTCCGGTGCATTCGATTACTCTGTCCTCAACAATTTCATAAAATCATCCTATGTCGATCTTTAATCTATTTTTAGTATATCTCGGCTCCTTCTCCACCACCATACCTTCCACAAGCACCGCCACTATCATCCCCCCCTCCCTATCTCTCTCTCTCTTTTCTCTCTTCTCTCTCTCTCTCTCTCTCTCTCTCTCTTCTCTCTCTCTCTCTCTCTCTCTCTCTCTCTCTTTATCCTTCTCTCTCTCTCTCTCCTCTCTCTCTCTCTCTCTCTCTCTCCTCTCTCTCTCTCTCTCTCTCTCTCTCTCTCTCTCTCTCTCTCTCTCTCTCTCTCTTCTCCCCTCTTTTTTTTTTTTTTTAATGTGATATTAATTTTGCAGCCAAAAGTTCCGGGTGAGGTGCCGATAACTATCTTTAGTCTGCCCATTTACTAGTTGTCTATAAGCTGGAGTGTAGCGAGGTGCGGGGCGCCCTGCTTGAGGATTTTGTACGTGCGCACAGGCCGGCAACGTCTCGCCTGTGCTGTAGGGGCTGTAGGGGGGCGGCTGCATGTCTGGTGCTGCTTCAAGGAGATGAGCGCCTGAGGACCCCGGTGTTGACCTGTCTAGGAGACAGGACNTTTTTTTAAAATTTTTTTTCCCCCCGGTTTTTAAAAAAAGTAGGGTGGGGGGAAAAAAAAAAAGGAGTGGGGAAAAAGAAGGGGGGAAAAAAGAGGAAAGGGAGAGAAGAGAAAAGGGGGGGGGGAAGGGGGGGGGGGGGGGGGTTTAGCCTAATCCCCATATAACCAAAATTTTTTCGCACGATTGGCAGGAAAGGGCCCGATTCAATACACGTGAAATAACTGATTTGACACGTATCATCCCCATACCCAAGATCTGCAAAGAAAAATTTTACCAAAGGCTTGATTCGTTTTTTAAGCATATTGAAATTTATGCTAAAAACATATTTAAATTTTGGGGTTTTTTTACCAAACACCCAAACCCATATACCCCTGCCCGACCCCATACCCAGCTAATCAACTAACTAGGATACTATGGGGGGTAGGGGGTTTAAAATTTTTGGGCTGTGGGTCTTGTTTAATACTGCAATGGTCTGTGTCTGCGTGGTAGGCGTGATCAGAGCCGCCCTTAAAAGACGAGGCGGCGGGGGAGGTTGGTTTCTTTACGGCGTCAGAAGGGCTTTCACACCAATTTCTTGACCCCCGGCTATTTTTTATCAGTGTGTTGTTTCTTTTAACATGCCCTTTGTTTTAAACTATATGTACAAAGAGCTATATACAATTCTTATCAAGTAATCAGAAAGATCAAAGGATGTTACTCTCACGGAAAAAGGAATGGGTACTAGTTTGTGGACAAGTCTTATTTTTAAATGTTATCCTCCGGATGCCGGGGGGAGTGTACTGTCCTTGTACTTAGACAAGCACGTTTAATAAAAATTGATGTTTCCTTTAAAGGTCGGAGTGACAACTTTCCGTGAGCGGCGAGCCCCCCGCTCCCAATCCCTTGCCACGTGTTGATTCGGTGGCCTAGAATCAAAATGGGGGGCGGCCAATGACCGCGCTTCAACCAAGGTGTAATTTTTAAGGCAATGCTTTTTAACCACTGGAAATTTTTTTTACCTACCAGTACTAATCTTTTATTAAATTACCTTAATTTTTTCCCTATTACCATTATAATTATATATATACATCCCTATACAACCCTATCACGGGGGGGGAAAAATTTAATACTTCACCCCAAAGGGGGGGGGGGGGGGGGAAAAAAAAAAACCCCCATTTCCCCAATTTATGAGAGGGGGGTTATGGTAATTTCCACACTGGGGGCCGGAAAAAATGAAGGTCCGCTTATGGGGACATCACCCCGGCCCACATGGGCCCCGGGAACATTTAAATAGGGTTTGGGCACTGTGGTTTTTTAGCTATTTCAAAAATTTAAAAGCTCTGATAGGGGTACCAGTGAATATTGACATATATGATCGGGGGGAGAGTTATCTCCTGATTTTAAGTATCCCCAGAAAGCATCACCATGACCCAAATGTTTTAGGATCTTTTTATCAGGGGGAAGTTCGGGGGGGGCCTAGATGGGAGACTAGCTACATTCACATTATTTTTTTAATGAGAGATTTTGAGAAATTTTTGACTCCCTGCTCCCTGATTTAAAAAAAAAATTAACCTGTTTTCGGCCAAATATTTAGCCTTTCCGCAAGTAAGGGGTTCCTATGATATTCTTCCACCAACCACCTTTTATAAGATGATGGCTTTTGGGGAAATTAGAGGGGAGGGGGGTTTTTTTTTTGGAAGACATTTTTGAAAATTTCGCCCTCGACACCTAATCCCCTCTGATCAAGGAACAGCCCCAATATGGTCAATTTTTTCCTAGGGGGTGGTGAAGCCAATAGCTGTATTCCCAGGAAATACCTTCGTATTGTTCTGATACAAAACTTCAAAGGATAATACCCTTGTATTAACCTTTGCAGGGAAATATTAACCTTGCAGGGATTTTTAACCTTGCGGGGGTATTAACCCTGCGGGGAAAATATTAACCTTGCAGGGAGTATCTATTGCGGGAGTATCAACCCTTTCAGGGAGTATAAACCCTTTGCAGGGGAGTATTAACCCTGCAGGGGAGTTTTTTTAACCCTTTTGCAGGGAGTATTAACCCTGCAGGGAGAAATTAAAAAACCAATAGGAAAACCTTTTCTATGTCTATCCAGGATTGGGATAAATTTCAGGTTCCCTATTATATCTTAGAAGTCGATGAGGGAAAAAACCAATTAGGATTTTTATTACACTCTTTAAACCGGGTGGGGCCCTTTAAAACCATAATCCTTTTTTAATTTGAGGTTGCATCCCTCGCGACACATTATTTTTTGGATTTTCATTAGTGGAATATATTCATTATGAACTGGAATACCATTTCCCTTTAAAAAACCTATTATTGGTTGTGGGCAAGAAATTTTGGTTCCTATTCTGGGAATTTTAAAAGGGGTTGTGCAGACTAGGGAAAATCTCCTGTTCGACTGTATGGGTATGTGGGATGGGTCCCCCTTTTTACCTTACCCCCGCATAGTGAACATTGAGACGTTAGTATTTTTATGACCTTTTCCCAGGTTCCCCCAAAAAAAATCAGCTTTCCCATTATTAATTGGAAAGGTCCTCAAAAGTCTTTTAAGGTTTATAATAGTTTTAAAAAAATTACCCTAGCATTTGCTGTGTCTTTTAGTCCCATGAACGTAAAATGATACCAATATTATTGACTACTACAGCAGTACCCTACATTTGTATTTTTCCCAAATTTGGACTAGGGGTTTAACTTGAAGGTTTGAGCCCCCATTTTTGGCAAAAAACCTGATAGGCTATGTTACTTATTAATTATGGGTAGTTGAAAAAATTCAAAATATCTATTGTTATGAAAATACCTTGTGCACCATGTAAACATTGTCTTTACTATGACTGCAATTTCCATTTTGGACACCTTCAACTCGGCAAATTGGAAAGTGTGAAAATACTCTTATTGTGACTGCCATTTTAACCCCTGTAGGGTCTGAGTTGTTATACTGTTAGGAAAAGAGCGATGTTTATGAAAGATTGTTTTTCATTTCCTACAAGTTTTTAAACTTATAGGGCATGCATTTGAAAAATTTTTACCACGGAGACAGGTTAGGTAAATCCAAGGCGATTAACCTTTCAACTCTGGCAACAATTGAAAAGATTACATGGGAGGGCGGAGCCCCCCCCCCCATAAGACACCCCAATTTTTTATTGTACTTACTAGAAATTGTCGCCCTGGAACTAGGGATTGTATCTATTTTGAGTAGGTCTAAGTGGTTTTTCTGGTAGGCGACAAATTTGAATCGAAAATTTCGGCTGTTTGATTTTCTAACAGGGGGAAGATAAAAACTCCCACTAACGAGGGGGGTCCTTAAATCTGAGGGTTGGATATAGTGATACCTTCAGGCGTAAAAATCGTGATCTCCTTGTGGGGGGGGGGGTTTTTTTTAATACCTTGCAAATTTGGGTTTAAAAAAGCTACGCTGTTGTGGAAATGAGCACACTCCATTAAAACCCTTATTCAATTTCTTTTTCGAGATATCTTTGCATTTCTTTTTCATGATTGAAAAACAATACTGAATAATTCTTTATCCCCAGCTTGTTTTTAATTTAAAATCATTAGCAGTAACCTTCCCAATTTTTTTCCTTTTATTTTTAGCAAGCAACCTGAGTTTAAAAATTATAGTTATAGGGTTTTTCCCAGCCCCGCTTCGTCACACATTATATAAAGTGTAGCCAACTAATTTAGCAGCTAAAAAATTGTCCCTTCCGTCATGATTTTAATTGTTAACTCAAATGAAATATTAAATGCAAGATTACGTTACTAAAAACATTGTTAGTTGATAATTAATTATATTATAAGTGCAGGAAGCGCTGTTGGCTGGCCTAACAAAGCACATAACCAGGCCTATGGCCAACCCCCACTTTAGTTATTACAACTAACTAGTACGTAACCTCTGATGCTATCTACTACCACAGGGTGATGGCATATGGTAGTTGAACAGGCGAGTCATTCTTGACGCTTCGAAGCACCCCACCTCCAGCCTCATAACCAGCGGTTGTGGTAGGCTCATAATTACCTCACTTAACGACCACCTTGAATCACATGAATCATCAATATTCCTCTATTCGGGGCACCAATATGTGGGAATTTATGCTACAAACACATTTAATCTGAGGGTTCTCTTACCTAACATCAAACCCATATATCCCTGCCCGACTCCATACCCTAGCTAATCAACTAACTAGGATACTTATCGGTGGATAGTGGGTTAAAATGGGCTGTAGGTCTTGTATTAATACTGCAATGGTCTTGTGATCTGCAGTGGTAGCGCGTGATCAGAGCCGCCCTTGAAAGACAGAGGCGGCGGGCTGGAGGTTGGTTTCGTTACGGCGTCAGAAGGGCTTTCACACCAAGTTACTTGACGCACGGCTATTGTTATCAGTGTGTTGTTTCTTTACACATGTCCTTTGATTTTAAACTATATGTACAAAGAGTCTATATACAATTCTTATCAATGTAATCAGATAAGATCAAAGAGATCTTACTCTCACGGGAACTGGAATGGTACTAGTACTTGTGGACAAGTACTTATATTTAATGTTATCCTCACGGATGCCTGGAGTGTACTGTCCTTGTACTTAGACAAGCACGTCTAATAACAATTGATGTTATCCTTTCAAGTGCTCGGAGTGTACTAACTTTCCGTGAGCGGCGAGACCCCGCTACCAATACCTATGCCACGTGTATGATGTCAGGTGGCCTAGAATCTAATGGGCGGCGGCCAATGACCGCGCTTCAAACTAAGGTGCTAATTATTTAAGTGCAATGCTTATTAACCACTGGGAATATTAATTTATCCTATCCCAGTACTAATCATTTACTTAAACTACCTTAATTATTACCCATTACCATTATAATTATATATATATATCCCTATACACCCCTATCACGAGCGGAAAATACTTCACTCACAAGGGGGGGGGGAACAAAACCACCACTCTACCAATTATGAGAGGGTGGATTATGGATAATTTCCACAACTATTTAGTGTCCATGTCTCACATCCAGAGAGTAAGAAAGGGATCACAAGCGTCTTGAAGATCCGGATCTTTGTCCTTCTGCATAGGTACCTACGACGCCAAATAGTCGTGTTGAGCGACTCCATAACACCGTGGGCTATGCCAATCCGCCGTAATACTTCATGACGTGACCCGCCGTCATTATGGACTGCGCTACCAAGGTATGTAAAACTTTCCAAGATTTAAATTTTCTCGCCGCACGCATGAACAGACTATACTGTTTCATCTAGTATGCCTCCAAACATCTAGACCTTGGTCTTGAGCCAGGAGACCTCAAGTCCCAAAGGCTATGCCACTTCGAGCACCGTTTCGAGAGCCATCACCAGGACCTCCAGCGACTATGCAAAGATTACTGCATGCATCATCGGCAAAAACAAGATAAGTGATCTTGGTATTGCCGAGGGATGCTTCACAATAACTTTTATATATACATCTTTCCCAATACCCAGTCCATACAAGAGTTAAAAAGTAATGGGGCAGGGACGCACCCTTCCCTCACTCCTGTATTCACAGGAAAAAAGCTGGATACACCTCCCTCACACTTCATAGCACTCTCAGTCCCAGAGTACAGACCAACAAATCAATAGTTCTTGCAGGAATCCCGCGAAGTCGCAGAATATCCCAGAGTGACTCACGATGCACCGAATCAAACGGATTTTTGTGATCAACATAGACTGCAAGCATCCCCGGTCGAAAGTCACGTCGGCGTTCCACCAGGACACGAAGCGCTACGATGCGGTCCGTTGTTGATTTACCAGGCGTGAACCCGGACTGCTGAGGTGTCTGATGCTTCAGCAGATGACTGCGGATCCGTGCCAGCAATTGATGGGCAAGCAGCTTGCCTGGCACGCTGAAAGTGTAATACCGCGGTAATTGTTGCAGTCCTGATGGTCCCCTTTCCCTTTCCAGATTGGCACGACTATCGTCCTTATCCAGTCAGGAGGAATGGTACCTGATTGTCATACGGCAGTCATACATAATTGTGAGAGATATATGGAAAAAATAGTGTAAGTATGGCGAAACTGTAGCTGAGACTATGAAATAGTTGATAAACAAATATATATTGTGCTGTTAGAGAGAGAGGTAAAGAGAGCGAGAGAGAGAGAGAGAGAGAGAGAGAGAGAGAGAGAGAGAGAGAGAGAGAGAGAGAGACGAAGATGAGAGAGAGAGAGAGACAGAGATGAGAGAGACGAGAGAGAGAGAGAGAGAGAGAGGACAGAGAGAGAGGATCGAGAGCGATGAGAGGAGAGAGAGAGAGAGAGAGAAGGCAGAGAGAGAGAGAGAGAGAGAGAGAGAGAGAGAGAGAGAGAGAGTCCAAAAAGTAGCAGTGATTTGTTGGTCATCCCTATGCATGCAACAACAGTAAGATCATATACAAAGATGATGGTAAATAGTTACTGTTAGGGTCTGGACGTTTGACACCCAACCTCCGCTTTTTTATTGTTTTTTTGTTGTTGTTACCTTTACATCAATCCCCTTTGTTTCTCTCTCCACTAAATAATTAATCACCTTCGAGTTTCTGCTCTCATTTCTTTTTCAAAAGTCCCATCTGGCTTGGTATAATTTTTTTTAAACACGTAGAAAAGGAGACATCAGTAATATATTGTCCGTTTTTTCGTAGAAACGTGATTTTGTTCTCTCTCCTTATCTCTCTCTCTCTCTCTCTCTCTCTCTCTCTTCTCTCTTTCTTCTCTCTCTCTCTCTCTCTCTCTCTCTCTCTCCTCTCTCTCTCTCTCTCTCTCTTCTCTCTCTCTCTCTCTCTCTCTCCTCTCTCTCTCTCTCTCTCTCTCTCTCTCTCTCCTCTCTCTCTTCTCTCTCTCTCTCTCTCTCTACTCTCTCTCTCTCCTCTCTCTCTTCTCTCTCTCTCTCTCTCTCTCTCTCTCTCTCTCTCTCTCTTTTTTATTTTTTTTATTTAAACTGTTAGTACATTTGGTGTTATTAGAGCTAAAGCTCTAGGTTTTATACTAGAGCTATCTATAGCTCTAGTATAAATATTTGTCGCCTCCGTGGTGCAATTGCTAGCGTGCCTGGCTACGAATCTGCGGGCCCTGGTTCGACCCGGGTCAGGGGCAAGTCGGTGACCAGCCTACCCAGCTGTTCTTCCTTCCTTTCGGGGTTGATAAATAGGTACCTGGGGGTAACCTGGGGAAGGTAACTGTGGTAACCCGGGATCACACTAGCCATGTGTACCGGGGTAATGGGTCCTCATCCACCACAGGCTCTAAGGGCTAATGAGATGAGATGAGGGGAGATGAGCACCGAATGCCACGCGCAGCTTAGCGTATGCTCCCATCTTTACCTATCTATAGCTACATATAATATAAAACAGGCATTTTATATTTAATATTAATTTAGGCCATCAACCAGCTGTTCACCCCCCGCTTAAAGTCTTGTAGCAAGGCATGGTGGTGGAGGTCGGTTTGGTGAACTAACTGGTTCCACAGACGGCCATAGCGGGGTAAGAAGGAACGTAGGTGGTGCTCTGTCCTGGAGAAGGGCACAGTCACTTGGTCCTGTCTGTGTTGGGCGACACGGGTGGAGTGAAGGGGTGGCGGGGGCCTGAGGAGCTTGATTGCTGCCAGGTGGGGCGTGTGGAGATTTAGTGCCTTGTGCATGACACATAAACCTGCCAATTCCCTGCGCTCCTGGAGGGGTTGGAAGGAGTCAGGCGCTGGTGGGGACGTTTGTCGTTAACCAGTCGCTGGGCTCTTCTCTGGACGCGGTCTAGTGTGTCCAGGTAAGAGGGCGGGCAGGAAGACCATGCTAGGGGGGAGTATTCCATTAGGGGACGTACCTGAGCCTTGTACAGGACCTCAACCCCCTTGGCATCTAGAAGGTGGGAGATGCGCCGGACACAGTTGAGTCTCCAGGCCGAGTTCTTAACAACTTTCCTGGCATGACTGGTGAATGTCAGTCCCGCGTCAAACTTCACCCCAAGGATGGAGATGGATCTCTGAAGGGGGAGTGATCTGACCTCAAGCCGTATGTCCGGTGCAGGCAGGTTGGCGATGTCTTGCCTGCGGGAGATAAGCAGAGCCTGGGTTTTGTCAGGAGCCAGGCTGACCTGCCATCGACTACTCCAGGTGACGATGTTGTCCAATGCCAGGTTGATGCGGCACACTGTGTCCTGCCAGTCACGTCTGTCGCAGGGGAAAGCAAGGGTGCAGTCATCAGCGTAGGCCTGGGCTTCAGGAATGAGCTGGAGAATGTCATTAAAGTAGACATTCCACAGAAGAGGCCCGAGGACTCTGCCCTGCGGGACGCTGGCGTGGATGTGTTGCTGGCTGGAAGTGTGGCCGTTGATCACCACCCGTAAGGTCCTGTCTTGGACGTAGTCCTGGATGAGCTGCAGTAGGGCGCCGCGCACTCCCAGGCTCCTCAGCTTGGCAGCGAGACCTCGGTGCCACACCCTGTCAAAGGCTCCGGCGATGTCCAAAGCCACGACAAAAGTGTCCATTCTTCTATCCAGCGAGTGGTTCCAGGAAGCAGACTGAAGGAGGAGCAGGTCTGCAGCTGACCTTCCCTGCCTGAAACCAAATTGTTTGGAGTTGAGGAGATAGTGGGCGTCCAAGAAGGTGTTGATCTTGGCGGTGATGAGGGACTCCAGGAATTTCCCAACAGTGGTGAGAAGGGAAATTGGGCGGTAGTTCTTTGGATCCCGTTTGCTGTTTTTTTTGTGGATGGCCACCACTCTTGCCTCTTTCCATTGCGTGGGCCATTTGCACGAGGAAAGGATGTTGTTGAAGATGATGGTGAGTGGTGGAGCGAGCTGGGCAGCACATCCCTTTAGTAGGTGAGGGCTGATGTTGTCGGGCCCTAGCGCCTTCTTGGGATCTATTTGCCGCAGCTGATGTTCTACTTCCTTATTGTTAAATGCGAGACTCTCCAGAGAGGCCCTGGAGAGGAATGGTATCTCTGGGGGCTCGCGTGAGGGGTCTGGCACCGACATCTTAAAAGAAAAATGAGCTGCTCTCTCTCTCTCTCTTTCTCTCTCTCTCGCTCTCTCTCTCTCTCTCTCTCTCTCTCTCTCTCTCTCTCTCTCTCTCTCTCTCTCTCTCTCTCTCTCTCTCTCTCTCTCTCTCTCTCTCTCTCTCTCTCTCTCTCTCTCTCTCTCTCTCTCTCTCTCTCTCTCTCTCTCTCTCTTTTGGCTAGCTTGGACGCCGTAGAGTTCAGCCGTGTCGTTCTGTCGGTCCGCTGCCTACTCTGGTTCCCATTGTTATTGCTGTGTATCAAGATGGACGAGACAATTTTGAAGACCCTCATGAATTCTCATGATCAAGCTTTTCGTAGTGCTCTTAAAGTATTTATGAAGCAAGTGAGTGAGAAGGTACAGTCTCTACAAACAACTGTAGTAGAAGTTACAAAGAGCTTAGAATTCACGCAGAAAGAAGTTGAGGAATTGAAGCAGGAAGTGAAGCAGCATGAAGGGGATAGTTTACAGAACAAAGCAACCATTATGAAGCTTAACGAAGATTTTCTAGCAAGTGGACCATTTATAAAGGACCTTGAAGACAGGTGTAATTACTGAGAAGACTATAATCGTCGTAACAACCTACAAATTATTGGTGTTGAAGAACGACCAAAAGGTGAACCTTTGGAGCAAACAGCGGTTCAAGTCTCAAAACTATTGGAAAACAAGCTTGAACTACCTAACATCCAGCCAGAACGGGCACATAGGGTGGGTCAACGGTACGAAAACCGAAGCCGGCCTTTCATCGCTCGATTCTCAATATATTGTGATCAGGAGGCAGCCATGAGGAATGTTTACAAGCTACAGGAAACTAAAAATTTTATAAATAAAGATCTGTGACCTGCATGCCTCTCAGAATATCAAGAAGACTCAGATTCCTCTGATGAAGCAGGCTTAAAG
>JACEEZ010011927.1:242500-245000 GCA_016584305.1 Chionoecetes opilio | reverse complement strand
TAAATCACCGCCGCAATGTTGCTTCTCTTGCTCTCTTCTACCGTTATGTTCATGCTCACTGCTCTTCTGAACTTGCTAACTGCATGCCTCCCCCCCTCCCGCGGCCTCGCTGCACAAGACTTTCTACTCATTCTCATCTCTATTTTGTCCATCTTCCTAATGCTAGAGTTAATCAGTATCTTTACTCTTTCATCCCTTTCACTGGTAAACTCTGGAACCCTCTTCCTGTTTCTATTTTTCCACTTACCTATGACTTATATCTTTTCAAAAGAAGAGTAACAAGACACCTCCCGAACTAAATTGGCTCACCCCTCTGTTTTTATTTTATTCTCTTACTGTCTTCTTTATAGGGACTGGCAACTAAGCGGGCTTTGTGTTACCCATTTTTGTTGTGCACTTGGCCAGTTCCTTGTGATGTAAAAAAAAAAAAAAAAAAAAATATGTATATATTATATATATATATATATATATATATATATATATATATATATATATATATATATATATATATTATATATATATATATATATATATATATATATAATATATATTATATATATATATATATATATATATATATATATATTATCGCCCTGCCACGGAGTCCCTAACTGGGGAGGGGACCAAAAATATCCCCAGGTCGGACAGTCTTCAAGATGTCGAATCGAGGTGTCTTGATACTTCTTCTAGCCTTCTCTCCTTAAACTTCTGCAACATTCGCGGCCTTAGATCTAACTTTCTCTCCGTTGAACATCATCTTTCCTCCTCTAAACCTCATCTTCTTTTCCTCACCGAAACTCAGCTGTCTGTGAGCACTGACAGCAGACCTTTTTCTGTCTCCTCTTACTGTCTCTATTCTCATATTAAATCCAAAGCTGGCTGTTGCGTATTTGTGCGCAATGACATCACTTGCTCTCGTGCCCACGGCCTTGAATCTTCCGAATTTTCTACCATCTGGCTTCGACTTCAATGTCACTCTCTTACTAAATGTATCTGTGCTGTATATCTCTCACCTAACTCCTCTGACTATGTAAAATTCTTCGACTATTTAACATCAAAAGTGGAGCACATCTCATCCCATTTTCCTTTAGCTGAAATTTCCATTCATGGGGACTTCAATGTCTACCACCAGCTTTGGCTATCATCTTCTTTCACTGACCAACCTGGTGAACAAGCCTACAACTGTTCTATCCTCCAAGACCTAGAGCAGCTGGTGCAGTACCCTACCCGTGTTCCTGACCGCCTTGGAGACACGCCCAACATTCTTGATCTTTTCCTAACTACTAACCCTTCTGCATACTCTGTGAAACTATTCTCTCCGTTGGGTTCCTCCGATCACAATCGTATTTCTGTAACCTGTCCTATCGTTCCGGTACCATCTCGGGACCCAACTAAGCGGAGGAGCTTCTGCCACTTCAACTCCGCTAAGTGGGAAGACCTAAGGCAGTACTACTATGATTTTCCATGGAATGATTACTGCTTCCATGTCAAAGACCCATCTCTTTGTGCAGAGCGCATAACTGAGGTCATAGCCTCTGGCATGGAGGTGTACATACCACACACTTTCTCTAATCCTAAGGCCCGTCAACCTTGGTTTAACTCTGCTTGTTCTCATGCTGTCCGAGATAGAGAGGTGGCTCACAAACGGTACCGTAAGCATCCATCTCTTGAAACTCATGCCCTTTATATTTCTGGCCGTAATCATGCCAAATCTTTACTTCAACTTACCAAAAACTCTTTCATCCATAGAAAATGTCAAATTTTTCTGAATCAAATTCCTCTCGTGACTTCTGGCATCTAAATAACATCTCTAACAATTTTTCTTCTTCATTTTTCCCTCCTATGCTTCACCCAGATGGCTCCACAGCTGTCTCATCTACTTCTAAAGCTGAACTCTTCGCTCAAACCTTTGCTAAAACTTCCACTCTGGTTGATGAAGGGCTTGTTCCTCCTTCTCCTCCACCCTCTGACTATATTATGCCTGTCATTAAGATCCTCGGAATGATGTTTTCTTTGCCCTTTCTGGCCTAGATCCTCGGAAGGTGTATGGTCCTGACGGAGTCCCTCCTATTGTTCTCAAAAACTGTGCTTCTGTGCTTGCACCTTGCATGGTCAAACTTTTCCGTCTTTGTCTATCTACTTCCACCTTTCCTTCTTGCTGGAAGTTTGCTCACATCCAACCTGTTCCTAAGAAGGGTGATCGCTCTAATCCTTCAAACTACGTCCTATAGCTTTGACTTCCTGCCTTTCTAAAGTTTTTGAATCTATACTTAATAAGAAGATTCTTAAGCATCTATCTGCTCACAATCTTCTATCTGATCGTCAATACGGTTTCCATAAAGGGCGATCTACTGGTGATCTTCTAGCTTTCGTAACTGAATCTTGGTCATCCTCCTTTAGGGGTTTCGGTGAAACTTTTGCTGTTGCCCTTGACATATCAAAAGCTTCTGATAGAGTCTGGCACAAATCTTTAATTTCCAAACTACCGTCATCCGGTTTC
>JACEEZ010011927.1:212500-237500 GCA_016584305.1 Chionoecetes opilio | reverse complement strand
TGAGTGTGTGTGTGTGTGTGTGTGTGTGTGTGTGTGTGTGTGTGTGTGTGTGTGTGTGTGTTTTGTGAGTTAAGAAGATAATATATATGAGAGACTGCTACTTTTTGTCGCTGAAGCTCATCTTCTGAGCAGAATTTCTTTCACCTCTTAATTACTCTACATTTACACCCTACGGTTATTTTGGCTGCCTCTTCGCTTAACGAAGACAGTCAAGAAGAGTTTGTCCTAACTAAATCAACCAATGTGGGAAACGTGGAGTTATACAGTCCCGTGTAAGATAGTACACAACTAATTTCACTGAGGGTCCCATGACCCAGTAGGAAACACAATAATTTCGCTGATGTCTATTGTCTCTTGAGTTATCTTCCTATATAATTATCATTTTTTGAATAAAAAAAGACAATTTTTCAAAATCTTCATTATACTAGTCCCTCCTTTTACATACATGCAGTGTTTGGTAAGGTGTTTTTGTCTGTGTCATTCACCCATAGTCTTGTCCACGCGAGCCAGTCTCGCGATCGTCAGTTTTACTCTCCCGGTGCGAGCTTGGAGCTCATTATTACTGATCTTTGGGTAATGATGGGACCTCACACACCCATCCCCTTGATCAAGGGGGACATAAGCCACCCGAATTTTTCAGTGGTGAAATCAACGGGTATAAGCGGTGTCGGGGATCAAACGCCGGACCACAGAATGGTGCCGGACTCCCTATCCAACTGAGCCGTCCAGACGGTGTGTGTGTGTGTGTGTATTCATCTAGTTGTATTCATCTAGTTGTATTTTACAGGGCCTGAGCTACACTCGTATGGCCCCGTCTCCATTGCAACATTATATCATTCATCCTTAGACCGTTAGTGTTGGCTGAAACCATCACCCCGGGAAGCGGGTCACAAACCCCCGGCTAACACCCGGTACCCATTCACTGCTGGATGGACAGGGGCTCCCTTCAAAGGAACAGCCAATGTATTTCCGCTCCGCCCGGGGATAGAACCCGGGACTTCCCGGCTGTGAACGGAGCGTGCTACTACTACACTACGGAATACCCTTTGTGTGTGTGTGTGTGTATGTGTGTGTGCGTGTTTGCGTGTGTGTATGTGTGTGTGTGTATGTGTGTGTATGTATGTATGTATGTATTCACCCATGATCTTGCCCACAAAAAAGTTGGACTCGCGATCGTCAGTTGTATCCTTCCAGAAAGAGCTTAGCACTCGAAGTGACCGATCTTCGGGTAATGCTTGTGTGTGGTGTGTGTATGTGTATTTTTTTCCGTCCTTCTCTATATACTCATATTCCCTTTCCTCTTTCTATTCTTCCTCCTCCTCCTTTCCCTTTTCCTCATTTTACTCAGCCTTCCCCTGGCACACATTATAGCCAATTCCTAGAATATTAAGGTCCACAAAACATCCCCCAAACATCCCCCCTTGACATCCTCAAAAACATGAATCTTGAGGCTTCTGACAATGTATTGTTAACGTATAGGGTTGATATATGCTTGATTGGCTTGAATGATTGTCACAGTCCTCTGGCGGAATTATGGGTGCACTGTGCCAGAGGGAGTCTATGTCGGGGTTTTTGGATAGCACCTGAATCAGTAAACATCACGGCTCCGTTTTGCTCACACACAGCGTTTCTCTCACCTTTCACGAAGGAATGAGAGGATGTCTACGATCCTGCAAGAGTTGGTTTGCTCGAGACGCCTTGTTATCAACAGTGCCGACGACGATAGGGCGGTGTCTATCAGTTGTGACGCCACTCGAACACCACGACAGCCACATTTACCACATAGCATCACTCCAGCTCCACACTTGTCGTCCTCCACTTTCTTGAAGTAATTATCCGTATGGGGGCACAAATAAGAGTGATTCATGAAGTTTACTGGTATGTCTTCCCTCCCTCTCGCTGACCAAACCATCGCTTTGATATCCCTCCTTGAAGACGACTGGTAAAAAACATTACTCTATTCCTTGATCTGGATAGACATGCGAGCCTATAAGCAACTCCCGACGCAATGGAAGCGCATCTGCCACGCCAGTGTAATGTGATTGTGGACCGCAGATATTTCTATTCACGTGTGTAAGAACCTGGTGAGCGATATGACGATTTTTTTTGTGCACGGTCAAGGAAATTGCGGACTTGCCTTCTATAGTTTTTGCAATGGCTGCATAGATAACATACTGCGTGACAAAGTAGTTGGTTGCACTCATGACGCGGAAATACTGAAACAACTGCTTCAAGAAAAGGATCTTTCTGTAATTAAGGTTGTAGGGCTTCAGAAAACTGCCCATGCGAACAGAGATAACTTGCACGGGTCTGGTCCTGCAACTTTGCATAAGGTGTTGCAGTACTCTCGAAATCTGGCAATCCAGCAACGCAACGATCATCCCAAGCCCGACCGTTGTGCATGGTGTGGGGAAAAACGACACAGTGACATGAAGCGGTTTCGAGCACGAAGTCGGAAGTGTAATGAGTTTGGCAAAATAGGACACTGCAACTGTGTGCAAATCAACGAAAAGTGTACACTCATCCTTTTGTTTTAACCCTAAAATTACACACGCTAAAGTGCATCGCCTAATTGATGATAAATGTGTCAATAATGTTCATTCCCACCCAGTGCCGCTGATCAGTGTGTATAACTTTCATCATGGTTGAAGTGGTTCGAATCTATGGACCCCCGATTCAGGAGCGGAAACAACAGTGATGGGACTCATTGTCATCACATCACTTGGTATACGTCAACAACACTTGCATCCATTCACTAAATCTAGTCTATATGCTGCCGGAAGCCTTTAGAGTTGAGTTGAGTATTACGAGTTTAGGGTGTTGGTACTCTTCCTGCCAGTCTCAAATTACGTAATATAAAAGCTGATGCAATGGTGTCTGTTGTGAAAGGAGTGAGAACGCGCTTCTGAGCTGGTTTGATTTTGTCGCGTTGGGTTTCCTGCAAGAAAATTTTCCAGCTCAGATTATTAGAGTGAACGATGTGGCCGTGAGAGAACCAGCATCATCTGCGACCAAGAAGTGCACTGTTTAGTCTGAAACTACGCCGTTGGCTTAACGTAGGTGGTTACATGATCGTGACTTCATACAAGCTGAACGAGCCAAGCACTCGTCTGATCTTATTACTGCCTCCCCAATAGTATGCGGAGCTTCCAACACTCTACGGGAAATAGCGGGAGGACCCATGCGTATACGGCTGGCTGATGACGCCTATTTGTACAAAGTCACCGCGTACCGTCCTATTTTTTACAGCTGGAGAGACGAGTTAAGGGCACAACTCGGTGAGCTGCTCAAAAAAGACATTATCGCCAAAGTGGACCATTCGTCGCAAAGATTTCATCCAATGGTACCAGTAAATAAGAAAACATAAGAATATAAGAATATAAGAAAATAAGGAAGCTACAAGAGGCCGCGAGACCCACACGAGGTAGTTCCTGTTACTTAACACTACCTACATCCACCTTTCATCCCCATCCATGAGTTTATTTAGCCTCCTTTTAAAGCTTTCTAATGACTCCGCACTAACTACCTGTCTACTGAGTCCATTCCAATCATTAACCACCTTATTTGTATACCTGTTTTTCCCTATTTTTTTTTTAAATCTAAGCTTTTCCAGCTTGAATCCGTTACTTCTTGCCGTAAGAACTTTTCCTACCTCTCCTTTATTATATCCTTTTATCCACTTAACAACTTATATCAGATCGCCCCTTATTCTGCGTCTCTCGAGTGAGTGTAAATTTAATAGCTTCAATCTCCTATCATAACTATAGTTACGCGTTACTTGAATAATTTTGGTCATCCTTCTCTGCACTGATTCTAACAAGACTATATCCATCCTGTAATATGGAGACCAAAACTGAACCGCATAGTCTAGGTGAGATCTGACTAGAGCCAAATAAAGCTTTAGAATAACCTCAGCACTTCTGGTAATGAATCCTTACACCCTATTAACTCTATTTCTTACCGCAGTACATTGTTTCCTAGATCCGAGGTCTGAGCTCACCTTCACTCCCAGATCCTTATCACCTTCAGATCTTTTCAGCGATACATTGCGTATGGTGTATCTATTACCAGGGGTTTTTCTACCAACACTCATAACGCTGCACTTATCAATATCAAATTCCATCTGCCATCTGACTACCCACTCATTAAGATCATCTAAGTCTCCCTGCAATATGTTTACATCAGACTGTGATCCAATAACCCTACCTACCTTAGTATCATCAGCAAACTTGCTGATTTCACTGCTAATCCCACTATCCAAGTCGTTGGTGAAAATAAAAAATATGAACGCTAAACAGACCCTTTTGGAACTCCACTTGTCACCTGCCCCCATTCAGATTTAGAACCATTAATTGTAACCCTTTGTTGCATATCACTTAGCCATGCTCTGATCAAACGAAGAACATTCCCATCTATTCCATGAGCCTTAACCTTATTTAAGAGTCGCTCCTGTGGTACCTTACCGAATGCTTTATTAAAGTCCAGGTATATTATACCATAATCCTTATCATTATCTGCTGTCTCATAAATTTTCCTATATAAACTCAATAAATTGGTGAGACATGACCTGCCTTTGGTGAATCCATGTTGTGAATCATTGACCAAACTATATTTTTCTTAATGCTCTCTAATGTGTTTTGCAGTAATATATTCCAATAATTTACCTTCCACTGACGTTAGTCTAACGGTTCGATAATATGACATTAGTCCTCTATCACCCTTCTTAAATATGGGGACTACATTTCCTTTCCTCCATATTAACGGCACTTCGCCTATATCAATCGATTTCCTAAAAATGTGCACTAACTACTCACTAACAACCTGTTTGCATATTTTTAATACTCTGGGATAAACTTCATCTGGTCCTGATGACTTAAAATTCTTCATTCTATATATACCCTCTTCTACCATTTCCCTAGTTATCACAATATCTGTTAGTTTCTCCTCATCGCTTCCTTTAAACATCTGTTCACTATCAGGTATCGTCTGTTTATCCTGCTGAGTAAAAACACTGAAGAAATAATCATATAAAATTCTACACATATCCTCATCCGTAGTTACGATCTCATCCTGCCCTATTCTTAACACTAATTCCCTAGTCTTTGTTTTATATACCTGAAAAAAACCTTTAGGGTCGGTCTTTGCCTGTCCACCGACCTTAATCTCATAATTGTTCTTAGCTACTCATGTTCATCTCTTCACTGTCCTCGCCATCACGTTATACTATGCGTTCTTTGCTCAACTGTCGAACCTTGAACCTTAGGTACAAAACTTCAGATGTACGGTTGTTATTGGACCTTATTCACCTCAACCGCTGTGTACTGCGGCCCACTTACCCACTTCGGTCACCTCATGATGCCGTGGTTTCGATGGAACACTGAGCCAGGTGGTTCACAACCCCGGACGCGATGATGGGTTTTTACCAGATACCCATCGATGTGGAAGATCAAGACCTCACGTGTTTCATCACACCATGGGGGCAGTATACGTTCAAGCGTGCTCCAATCCGTGCTCAACACAATGCGTTTCTCTCACCCTTCACGAAGTTATCAACACGACAGACATGAAATCCCTAACGTGTGTAGCGGCATTTGCCTTCTAACTCCAGGAGGTGTGTGATATACAGTAGTATATAAATATCTACATGCGAGGTGAAATACAAAAGATAGAAGACGACTAAAAATGTTTAACAACCCTTTGCAAATACTGCATCGGCTGCTGCTTCTGGTCCCTCTGGCTGGGGTAGACGAAGACTACTGCCTTCGCCTACCCTACCGCTTCACTCAGCTTATCTTTATCATACTTTATTTTCTTGCATCGTACAATTTTATTTTTCTATATATTGTTTCTATGATGTGATCTCTCACGCGTTATCTCCGCTTCATTACATGAGGCACAGAAAAAAAATATATCACAACATCCTTATCCACAATTCTTGTTGTGAGAATAGTTTTTCCAGCATATTTTCCCCTGGCCATATACACTTACGATCCTCCTCACTTTGTATCATGTTTTGTCTTCCTCATTTCTATCTACTTTATCTCTTATATATATTTATCTTGCTTCTTTTCGTTCTATTTTGGAATCAGCAACACCAACACCCACGCATGCACATGGAGGTAGTATGGGTGGAGACGCCCTGACCCGCGCGGGTTGATCCCTGTGAACTGTCAGTCAGCCACCTTGTTGTGGGCTAAGAGAGTGACTGCCAATAAGCCCATAGACGCAGAGGCCAGAGGTCCCATATACTAATATATTTACATTTTTTCCGTTTTCTCGGGCGGGCAACATGGGTGACTATTCATTGCTTCGTAAATAGTTTTTTTCGTTTAATCCACATAAGAGCCCCTCTCAGTAATGAAGCTACTTTCATAGTATCATGAATTACTCACATATATATCCCATACACTTCAATCTCCATGTTAATCATAACCTTCTTATATATGAATGAATATCTTTAGTACATATTTATGTCTTATACATGATTATTAAGAACGTGATAAATATGAGGTACATCAGTATTGTTGTTCAAGTGAAGTATGATTGCAAGAAAGTTACGGCTCCAAGTGGCACAGCATATGTATATAGTAGTCTCCGAAAAATGTATCAGGAAGATACTCTGCCAGACGTACGATCGCACGGGTGGCTTCCAAGGGTGGGAGGGGGTGCTTGGGATTAAGAACACGTGTGGTAGTCTGAAGAAAGTGTCGTACCTCAGGCATCAACACACTGTGGTAAGCATTAATGTTTCTTATATACTTTGCTGGTATTCGTCAGTTGCATTTATATATATATATATATATGTATAAATCAAGAAAGTTCTCTTTGTGAAGGAAAAAATGTATATTTCTGGACCTTCATCCTATAATAATCAGGAATAGTGGGCGTGCAGTGAATCATTTCACAAATTCTTATTCTACGATTAATATGTCCCATTTTCATTAAAAACATGCGAGAAAATTATCTTCATATATTAATGTAACGAAACAGCAACAGAAAAGGTCTTATAATAGAGCCCGCAGTTGTAAGTTCTTACAATGAAAAAATAGAAATACTGGCGTTGTGTGGCAACCCCAGCTTTCAATGTCTATAAGTCTATTAGAGATAAATCAACCATTGGTAGTATTTTGAAATTCCTGGGAGTAACGTCGGTCCATTCAAAGGTGCACATATATAGGTTTCTTTATCACTATTATTTTCATGATGAAAATTTAATTGATCTCATTACATGGTGATATCAGATCTAGGTCTCTCGGGTTAATGGGTATAAGGTTTGATACGTTGGGGTGGCATGGTGGCTTCGTTGTTAAAGGTGGGGTGATGACGTTAAGAGGGTGAGGTCAGAAAATTACTAGCGAGTGGCATATCTGTTTTAGGGCTGGGCAATGCTTACTCAGGTTAAATCCTCCTCTACACGTCCTCACATACTCGCTGTCTGTAATTTAGTATTGACCTCTTGAGGAGTAATTAAAGGAAGGAGTGTCCCTCCTTGTGTGTTCTGTTATGCTGAACAGTTGTGTTGCATTTGGGTGCAATTAAAAAAAAAAAAAAGTTTGAATGAATGAAAATTATTTGACAATGAAAATGTTTTAGAAGTTGATGTAAGTAATGATTATGAGGAATCTAATAATGCACTTGCTGAGGGGAATATGGAAAGCGTACCTTCGGCCTGTGTAATCTCTCCTTATTCAGAAAAGGTAGTATAATATATAGCCGAGTTTGTAGCTTTAAAGGTGATAAAATCTTTGATATGTGAGAGGCCTGTTGTAATGCCTTAGTTCTCCTAAATGTAGATGAGACTCATGATTAGATAGGAGGAAAAAATAAAGGCAATTTAACAGTGCTATCCAGTGATATAATTGCCATATGCCTCATATGTGAGAAATAAATCAGTGAGTGTTGTGCTGTGATACCTCAAACTCTAAGCTATCTACATATTATGTTTACCACAACATCGCCAGTCTTGTCCTGTCACATTTTCAGGATAGGTCTGTTTTCTCAAGTTGGAAAAATCATATGTCAGATAGTGACCCGGTCAGTAATCATCTAATTTTACTGATCAAGGCTGTAGCTGAGACATATGCACAGGTGAGATACAAATAACGCAGCCAGGCAGCTGACCGCCAGACATATTCAATAAAGGTACCCAAAGTAGGACTAAGATGAATAAACTAGTATTATTTAGTGTTATGTAGGTCTATGCAATATATAAAATGTAGTTTTAAGGACATGATATCATGTAAAATTTGCAATAATGTAATATGTAATATATGGTTAGCAGTAACACAGAAGTATAATTTCACACACCGTGATATCATCGAGTGCAAGCAGTGTAAAAAGTGAAAAGAAAGAGTGGGTATCTCAGTCACACACTGCGTCACACTGCCCACCACATTACGGCGGACGGGGGGAGAGGGCTTCACCAGACATCACAGACCACGCGGCTCAGGGCGCATCCACCCATACTACCTCCATGCGCACGTACGTGATAGCGCCAGTACTAAAACATAGTTAAGTACTTTTGCTTCTCAGCTACTCTTCATACAGCACCGGACAACACTTTGGCCCCAGATAAAGTGTGTGTGTGCGCGCGCGCGCGCGCGCGTGTGTGTGTGTGTGTGTGTGTGTATTCGTTCGTGAAAACTAAGGGTTGGGATTTGGGATATAGCTTACTCAAACATCAATTTAACTTCATCTTTTCGCTAGGCAATAAGTCATTTCACAATATTGTACCCAAACACCTCAAATACAGCTGAGGGATCTTTTTGCGGCGTTCTACTAGGAATCGTCGTCTTTTGTAAATTTGTAGCTGCAAGAGGTGAGGCCTTCTAGCTGGTCCGCAGGTACTTCCTCTTCAAAGGGCATTTTCTTCTGCTTTTTCATATCACGACGCACCTGAAATATTTAATGTGAGTTCAGGGCAGGTCAGGTAATTAGAAAAATTAAATTTCAGAGAAAATGTTATGTGGTATATATAATAATGCATTCATTTTTTTTCTCTCTCTCTCTCTCTCTCTCTAATGCATTATTTTTGTTTCTCTCTCTCTCTCTCTCTCTCTCTCTCTCTCTCTCTCTCTCTCTCTCTCTCTCTCTCTCTCTCTCTCTCTCTCTCTCTCTCTCTCTCTCTCCTCTCTCTCTCTCTCTCTCTCTCTCTCTCTTCTCTCTCTCTCTCTCTCTCTCTCTCTCTCTCTCTCTCTCTCTCTCTCTCTCTCTCCTCTCTCTCCTCTCTCTCTCTCTCTCTCTCTCTCTCTCTCTCTCTCTCTCTCTCTTCTCTCTCTCTCTCTCTCTCTCTCTCTCTCTCTCTCTCTCTCTCTCTCTCTCTCTCCTCTCTGTATATATATATATATATATATATATATATATATATATATATATATATATATATATATATATCTTTCTTTCTGTCCCTCTTTTTCTTTTTCAATATAGTTGATGTTCTTTCACTTCAGTATCAATAATTCATTTTCCAAACGACACTCACTTGTTCTTTATTTCCATGCCTCATTTTATCTCGCTTCCATCTTCATCGTTATGCACTTCAGTCCCTTCCCCTATTAATTTGATTTTCATCCGGTCTTCCCCTTCATTCCGGTGCATTCGATTACTATGTCCTCAACCATCTCATAAAATCCTCCTATGTCGATCTGTAATCTATTTTTAGTCTCTCTCGGCTCCTTCTCCACCACCACACCTTCCACAACTACCGCCACTATTACCACCAGCCCTCTCTCTTTCTTTATCTCTCTTTTTCTTTCTCTTTCTCTTTCTCTTGTCTCTTTCTTTCTCTCTCTTTTAGCTTCCACTCGCTGTAATCATTTTCATATTTGTTTTTTCATTATCACTTCCCATTTCATTCTTCCCTTGTAATCCTTCTTTTCCATATATCCTTGTATTTATCCCTTTATTTTAATTTTGTATCTCATTCGCGTGTATCCACTTCTGCTTTCTCTTCTTCTTCATTTTTTTTTTTTTCATTTTGGTTTTTTCTTGCTATCATTCAGTTTTATATTTTTC
The DNA here is from genome assembly GCA_016584305.1 of Chionoecetes opilio. Taxonomy (NCBI): domain Eukaryota; kingdom Metazoa; phylum Arthropoda; class Malacostraca; order Decapoda; family Majidae; genus Chionoecetes; species Chionoecetes opilio. The sequence continues at coordinate 227,486 of JACEEZ010011927.1, read as the reverse complement.
TTTCCAGTAATTTGTCATCCCAAATCTCTGCTTTACGTAAATGTTTTTTTTTCATCTTCAAAACTATCACATTTCATTTGTGCTCTGCCTCTTTGGATTTATTTTGTAATCCAAACCATGTTTTCTCGCTCTGCGTCCCTTCACTTATTACCTCCGCCAACGAAGTTGGAGGGAGGTTATGTTTTCACCCCGATCTGTTTGTTTGTTTGTTTGTTTGTTTGTTTTGTTTGTTTGTTTGTTAGTGTACAGGATTTCTCGAAAAGTTAAAAATAGATTTGGACCAAACTTGGTATACCAGGTCTATTTGATATAAGGAAGAACCGATTTAATTTTGGATGAAATCGAATCACAACTGTTGCCATGGCAACCAATTGATGAAATATGTTTCCTATTTTATCTCCGCCAACGAAGTTGGAGGGAGGTTATGTTTTCACCTCGATCTGTCAGTGTGTTTGTTTGTTTGTTTGTTTGTTTGTTTGTTTGTTTGTGTGTTTGTTTGTTTGTTTGTTTGTTTGTTTGTTTGTTTGTGTACAGGATTTCTCGAAAAGTTACGAATAGATTTGGACCAAACTTGGTATACCAAGTCTATTTGGTATAAGAAAGAACTGATGATTTTATTTTGGATGAAATCGAATCACAACTGTTGCCATGGCAACCAATTGCAAATCCGATTTTCCCTATCCTTTAACATGGTGAATGATATATTCGGGCGGAGGTATGCGCTCTACTGAGTGCCCCCCTTAGTTATCTATGCTTTTGCGTTATATTTCTTACTCCTACCATTCTTTTCCCTCTCTCTCCTATCAAATCCATTCTCCCAGCCTCCATCCTTCATACATACTTTACTAACACCTTTTATAAGCCCTTTCCTGATAACATTTAGTTCCTTACGCTCATATATCTCTTCTTTTCTTCATACTGTTCTTCTTTTTTTCTTCCTACATATCTAGCTCGTTTCCGTTTTTGTTCATTCCGCCCAGCTCTTTTCCACTCCTTTAACCGTTTCTTCTTTCTCCCCTCATATTCTCCCTCCATCTTTTTTTCATATCACCGTCCCTATTTATTTCGCCATGCATATCCACTTTTCATTTTGATTTTCTGATCACTTCTCGCTTCCTTAATTACTTTCTTCTTTCAACCCTCTCATCTGCTTTCCTTCATTTATCTCTTAACCCCTAACTTCCTCCTTCGAGGTCTCACTTTTTCCACGTTCCTCATGACACGCAGCAGATTTTGTCCCGCCAGTAACTTAAGGTCTTCTGGGCTCCACGCCGGGTCACTGAGAAGCTCGGCGAAGAGGTACGGGTAGCGTGACACATCTTCCAGCACCTCTGGTAGCCTGCAAAGAGAAAATAAATGATGAAAGGAAAGGGATCGTCGTGAAAAGTAGGTAGAGTAAAGAAAGAGCCAGTGAGAGATAAAGAAAAGGAAAGAAGATAAGTAGAAGGGCGAAAATGAAATACATATAATTGAAAGCAAGAGAAAGGTGGGCGATAGGGAGGGTGGAGGGAGTTTCGTAAGTAAGGAAAATAAGGGAAGACAAAATAGATGGTATAGTTTGTTTCTTTGAGTTTGCATGTTGTTTGCTTCTGCATGTTGAGTTTGCGTATGAGTAAGTTTGTATATTAAACAATTATTAAAAGTACTGGTGATAGGAGTATTTGTGAGAGTGTTCATGTTAGTGTTGCTCTAGTTATGGTAATGGTAATGGTAATGTTGCCAGCGAAGACATTGATTTGTATTATGATATTTGATCACGATATATGGTTATTATGATTAATATATGGTTGTCTGAGGAACACCACATGGGTTTTAACCTTGGTAGGTTTAGGAGTGATTATTCGGTGTAATGATGATAGGTATAATACTAGTGGTTGATTGTGGACTTTGTGATGAAGGAGAAACAGAAAGGTGAGATTGTGATGATAGTTTCAGAAAAATTACCAAATTTTTTGTTTCTCCATGACCGAACAAATTTGAAAGAGAGAATTACTTCGTAATCAGTGGTGTTAACGGGATTCTAGAGCCTGGCGATACAATAACTGCTTCTCCCTTCTTCCTCTTCTCATTCCCTCTACCTGCTTCCATTTTTCATCCTTCTTCTCTCCATGTCGTCGATCTAAGGAAATCTCATAAAAATTTACCTTTGACAAGACAGCTGCTCCACATATGATATTGGATAGTTATAATGTATGTGTGGGAGAGAGTGAGAGAGAGAGAGAAAAAAGAGAGAGAGAGAGAGATGGAGAAACAGACGCAGAGACAGACAAACATACAGACAGATTGAGATAAAAGGATTGTCAGAAAGACAAAGGGATAGACAGATTGAGACATATAGACGAGGAAGATATTAAAAAAAAGAAAAAAAAAGGAGATATATGAAAGACGTGACACAGATAGATTCATAGTTAACGGAACAGAGATGAACAAGAAAATGTCGAATTAACTGAGACCAGATTATGACTGATAAGTACAGTATATGTGTAGAGACTGCACATGTATGGAAAAAGATAGGAAAAGAGCGAGAGTGACATGATTGTAATTGTGATACGTCTACACGCTAGAACAAACTAGACCATCTTTTGAAACTCTTTGCCCACTTTATGTATGCCTGTAATCATGACAAATCTTTGTTTCAACTTACCAAAAACTCCTTCATTCATATAAAATGTCAACATTTTTATGAATCAAACTCCTCTCGTGACCTCTGGCATCTAGCTGACAACATCTCTAAAAAAATTACTTATATATCTTTCCCTCCTATGCTTCACCTAGATGGCTTTACAGCTGTCTCATCAATTTTTGAAGCTGAACTCTTTGTAGTGGGGCGGCTTACCTAGGATATTGAAACCTATTGTGCATTTTTTGATAAAAGCACCAATTTTGGCACAGAGGTAGACCAATATATTATGAACAAATTTGGATGTAGAGCCATCGCCTAACTGCCCCCTGGCGGCCGTGGCGGCCATTTTACAAAATGGCCGCCATGTGGCTGCCGAGGAAGACTTATCCCTAGGTGAATGAGATGTACTGAGTAAATGTGCAGGAACAAATTATTGTTTTGAATCTGCAATGTTGTGCAAACATTATGTTGCGTGTTGTTGCTAATGTAGGGTAGCACTTAACAACAAAGAAAGGTGCCCATGTGTTTTTAGAATCTAATCTTATTATCGATTTATTTAATTATTTATAGATTAGCATAACAACCATGACAAACATCTCTCAATTGAACATGTCCTAACTCACTTGGATTCTGAGTGCTCCTTTCATACAACTTTGTCATTTTCCATTTCCAGAACAATGTCGAAGAGCTTCAAAGTCGTTGAGCCTCATGGTGCAGAAGCAGCTCCGTCTATCTCCGCCCAGCCAGCAACAGAGATAGACTGGTCATTATGCTTCATATGCCTAGAAACGACGCCAGAGTCGCTGACAAGTCCATCCCAGAATACACGCCAAGACAAGGAGAGCAGCTACAGCATTCTCGCTGGACATCTGAGAAGGTTCAATGAGCTTGGATTGCTCCCCAACTCTTTTCTGTTGAGGCGATTAGATGAAGGCAGTGGCGTTGAAGCAGCATTGAGCGCCAACAATGCACGATACCACAAGAGCTGTAGGCTGAGGTATAACAAGACCAAGTTAGACAAAGCTGAGAAGAGGCACCTGAAAATAGGCGCTGACGAAGAAGAGGAAGTTGTTGCCCGCAAGCGAACTCGATATCTGTCACGACCATCAAGTACTGAGACAAAACACCAAGAAGTGAAATGCTTCTTCTGCGGAGAAGCTCCTGGTAATGCTGGTCTTCATGAAGCTGCGACATTCCAACTGGACTTGCGTGCCAGGTCGTGCGCACTGATTCTGGACGACATGGACCTCCTGACGCAACTGAACGCTGGGGACATGCTTGCACAGGGGGCTAAGTACCACCGAAATTGTCTCCTGAACTTGTACAATCGCGGACGGAAGATTAAGGAAATGGTGGGCAAAGGTACAGACGATGAACACGCAATAGCAGGACTTGCTTTCGCAGAGTTGGTGGTGCTTATTGAAGAAGCTCACATGGATGACGAGACGTCTCCGGTCTTCAAACTTGCTGACCTGGCGCAGTTATACACGTCAAGGATGGAACAGCTGGGAGTCAAGCATGAGGGCAGGGTGCACACGACCCGTCTTAAGCAGAGACTGCTTGCTCACTTTCCTAACATTGTGGCACAGCACCAGGGCGCGATGTCCTGCTTGCATTCAATGAAGACCTCGGCGATGCCCTGGCAAAGGCTTGTGAACTGGACAGAGACCTTGATGCTGTCCACCTGGCGCGTGCTGCCCAAATTGTGAGACGCCACATCATCGGAAATGCCAAGGTGTTCAACGGGTTTCCTGCAGAATGCCAACAAGAGTCCGTGCCACCCATGCTGCTTGCCTTGGTCACTATGATCTTGGAAGGTCCCAGTATCAAGCACCAGAGTGAAAGCACAACACCAGCGGCACTGAGTATCGCCCAGCTCCTCAAGTTCAACAGCGTTATGCACCGACGAGCCACCACAGACAGTACGCCTCGCCCAGTCAGGCACGCCACCACGCAGGAGACGCCAGTTCCAACCTACATCGGCCTAATGCTACATGCACACACGCGCAAGAGGGAGCTCGTCGTAAGGCTGGCACACATGGGGATTTCTATCTCCAATGATCGGGTCCTGTCCCTTTCCACACAGCTGAGGAACAGTGCCTGCCGCCTCTACCACCAGGAGCAAGCAGTCTGCCCTCCCAAGATGAGAGGCAGAGTCTTCACGACTGCCGCGGTAGACAATATCGACCACAACCTAAGTTCCACCACAGCAAAACAGTCATTCCATGGGACTGCTATTTCCCTCATGCAACACCCTGCGGTCCCTGGGGCCGGCATTGACCGCAGCATCATCATCCTCGGAAGGCCGAACGAAAGTGGCCTCAAAACAGTTGACCGTTTGCCGCACTACTATACAGATGTCCCATCCGTCGGCAGCATCAAGAACACCCCCGTGCCGGCTACCAGCGTGACATCCCTGAGCAGCAACAGCGGCCTCAAGCAACATGCTGAAAGAGAGCATCTCTGGCTAAAACACACCCAAGTCGCCCTACAAGAAACTTCTCTAGTGGAGAACACTTCATGGGCTGCATACCACGCAAGCCAGCAGGACATGCCAGCCAATCGGGCCATCTGTCCCACCGTACTGCTCCCACTCTTCCTGGAGAGCGCCCACACCGTGGCTATGATCAAGCACTCCATGGATGTGGTCAGGATTGCAGTGGAACCTATCAACCCTGGCCAGACTCCAGTGGTCACATTCGACCAGCCGCTGTTTGCTTTGGCAAAGCAAATCCAGTGGAAGTGGCCACAGGAGTATGGTGAAGAGAAGTTTGTCGTCCTCTTCGGCGGTCTTCATATCGAGGTGGCAGCACTGAAGACCATTGGTGACTGGCTGCAAGGGAGCGGATGGGTGCAAGCACTGGTTCATGTAGAGATCACCAGTGCCGGGACAGCGGACTCCTTCCTGCGGGCATCCCATGTCAGTCGAACCAGGAGGGCTCATCAAGTGGCAGCAGCAGCCCTCTTCACCCTGCAGCAGCACGCCTACAACAACTACATTGACCAGCTGGGTGACGCACGCAACGAGCAGCTGGAGTTCGACGATTGGTGCCAGCAAAAAGCGGAGACCTGCCCCCAGTTCGACTACTGGGCAACTGTCCTGCAACTGGAGGTGACGGTCCTGGTGTACGTGCGCTCTCTGCGCCAAGTGTCGTTTGCGATGTACGTAGATGCCCTGAGAGAAATAGCAGTGTGGTTCCATGCCCTGGATCACGCCAACTACGCGCGCTGGATTCCTGTGCATCTGCAAGACATGGTGGAACTGCCGACGACACACCCTGAAATAGCCCAGGAATTCTGAGCTAGGAACTTCACCGTCCAGAAGACGAACAGGTCGTTCTCCGCCATACCCGTCGATCAGGCCCACGAGCAGAACAATGCTGCCATCAAAGTAGACGGAGGTGCAGTGGGCCTGACTGACAACCCCAGCGCTCTACGACGGTGGATGGTGGCAGGACCAGAGGTTGCCACGCTCATCGAACAGTTCCACGATGAAACTGACCCGGGGAACAGACCACAAGACACAAGGCACCATGACCAGTCAGCAAGTGTGCAGACTGCTTTCCTGAAAGATGTACAGTCGATGGTCAACGTGATGGAAGACTTCGGGAATCAATTTGAAGAGGAGAGTCAAGATCTGCTGGTACTCGACACCAAGGAGATCGCGCCACATGGAGCTGTAGACGCCCTCCGTCATGCACACGAAGTGGGTCAGCTGCAGTTTGACAACTTCGTCAGAGAACGCCTGGTGTAGAGAACGAAACCCATAGGAGATGCCATCCACAGAAACAAGCTGAAAATCTTTGGTCAGCCTGCTTCAAAACCTCCGGGAAAGGGCAAGCAGCAGATGAAATCCCTGAAGAATGACGTAGACCTGTTCTCTCGTCTGTATATCGGGTGCCAGAACCGGGATGGGAATCTAGAGGAATTCTTCCAACATGAAAACCAAGCCTGCCCCCCTGCACTATCAGATGGCGGTGGCATCCGGCTGGGTGTCAAGAGTGATCTTCTCGCTTGTCTAGAAGACCTCAGTCAGCCCAAGTCTGAGGTTCCTCCAACCAGCTGCATTGTGCTAGATGGAGCGGTCATCATCCAGATGCTGAAGCAAAAACAAACAGCAAAAAGCTTCAACGAGTATGCACAACAGGTCTTTGTGCCCTACATACTCTCAAAACTCCATCAAGCCACGCGACTGGACCTGGTGTGGGACCGCTACAATACAGACTCGTTGAAGGGTACAGCAAGAGCCAAGTGCGGAAAAGAGGTGAGAAGACGGGTGGTGGGTGGTGCAACGATCCCCGGGAACTGGGCCAGCTTCCTCAGAGTCGACGAGAACAAGACAGAGCTGTTCAGGTTCCTCTCTGGCGTCCTCCACGACTCATTCCAGCTTGCAGACAAGGAGCTGGTCATCACTGAAGGAGATGATGTCTTGAGCAAGCCACCGCTCTTAGATACTGCAGCCCTGACTCCTTGCAATCACGAAGAAGCCGACAGCCGCATGATGTTGCACGCCGCCCACGCTGCTCACAATGGCCACAAGAAGATCCTCATCCGCACAGTTGACACTGATGTTGTTGTCCTGGCAGTGGCTCTGGCACGCACCCTGGAGGAGGAAGCCGAAGTGTAGGTGTCCTTCGGCACGGGCAAAGCTTTCCGGTTTTTGACAGCCCATGAGATGGCGCGGGCTCTGAGCCCTGAGAACGCACAGGCACTACCGATATTTCATGCTTTGACGGGCTGCGACACGGTCTCCTGCTTCGCCGGACATGGCAAGAGGACAGCATGGGCAGTGTGGACAGCTCTACCTCAGCTGACCCAGACACTCACTGACCTCACCACTGCACCGGATCATATTGATAAAGATGCCATGTACACCATCGAGAGGTTCGTCATCCTGCTTTACGACAGAACAAGCACCGCAACCGATATCGACAAGGCACGCCGCAATCTGTTTGCAAAGAAGAGCAATGTCCAGCTGATCTCACCGACAAGTGCAGCCCTGAAGCAGCACGTCCGACGAGCAATATACCAGGGCGGACATGTCTGGGGTCAGGCCCTGGTTCCTGCACCAACATTGCCATCACCAACGGACTGGGATTGGATCAAGACCAGTGACATGTACGAACCTCTCTGGACAACGCTCCCCGAGGCATCCAAGGTCTGCTGGGAGCTTGTTTCCTGCAAATGCCAGAAGGTCTGCATCAAGAAGTGCAAGTGCAAGATGGGCAAGATGGCCAGTCTGGAATGCACACCACTGTGTGCTTGCGACGGGGAGTGCTCTCAGAACTGAACTCGCAAACTTAAGATGAAGATTCTGAACTGTTCCAGACAGTATACAGGTACTGTAAAACAGTGAACTTATCTGCATATTGCATTTAGCAGATTATGTGTTAATTAACATGATAATTAAATGGAGTAGTGTCCATTGACCACAGAAGTATAACATTTGACTTGCCCAGGATTGATCTGACGAGAGCAAGCCACCATAGATATCACTATCTGGTTCTGTTATTGTTGTTGTATTATCGATGTAATTAACATAATTGTGCTAATTATTTTGTTAATTGGCATCTTAATTGGCGTGGGCAGTGTCCATGAATAGCTATTGACAGACAGAGGAAGAAGGTCAGATAACATTTCCACAACTTAAATTAATCTAGCGTATTCACAAGGAATGTCAGCATTTGATGCCTGATCATAGGTTTCCTTGTCGCCATTTCATCTGCAATTAGCCTAAATATGTTAATTAATATCAGCAGCATCTCCCAAAATGTGACCAAGAGCTATCTGGCATGTCTTGATTCAAAACATTCAATAAACATTCACTAAAACCTTCAGCAGCAAACTTTATCTAACTTCTGTGTGTCTTTTGGGTGTCTGCTGGCGGCCATTTTGGAAAATGGTCGCCACCGCCGCCAGGGGGCAGTTGGGCGATGGCTCTACATCCAAATTTGTTCATAATATATTGGTCTACCTCTGTGCCAAAATTGGTGCTTTTATTAAAAAGTGCACAATAGGTTAGCTTACCCGCTGTACTATTGATCAAACCTTTACTATACATTCCACTCTGGTTGATGAAGGGCTTGTTCCACCTCCTTCACCCTCTGACTATAAATATGCCTATGATTAAAATCCTTCGTCATTATGTTTTCTTTGAAGTTTCTGGCCTAGATCCTCGGAAGGCTTACGGTTCTGACGGAGTCCTTCCTATTGTACTCAAAAACTGTGCTTCTGTGCTTTCACCCTGCCTCCCCGCCGGCAGTGGATGTCTGCGGGCGTAGCGTGGATCTCTATTCAATGTCCATTTGGCATCCACAAATGTCCGCTCTGTCCGTCTACAGTCCTACGTTGATCCCGGCTCGTCCGTGACGCGTAAAATAAATATAAAACACGATGTTATTTGATTAGGATTTTTATTTCGGTAAACTAAGCATTATTTTGATGTTGAAAAATTTTAAGAAGAAATTTACGGTAATTCGGACATGACGGACTTGCAGCGGACGCAAGCGCAGATGTCTATTCAGCATCCATTTGGCATCCACAAGTGTGCGCTCTGTCAGTCTATAGTCCTATGGTCGTCCGTGACGCGTAAAAGAAATATAGAACACGATGTTATTGGATTAAAATCTATATTATTATATTTAATATTGTATAATTTATATTATTATTATTATATTTGACCTAAATAAGTTTATAACTAAATAATTCTACAAACATAACCCAAACTAATCCTAAATCTAACCCAAAACCTAAGTTAAATTTAGGTTAAGTTAAGGTTTGGTTTAGGGTTCATTTAGGTTTCGTTAGGTTTAGGATAGGTTTGGGTTAAGTTTTGTAGATTAATTTAGAGTTATAACCGTTATTTAGGTTAAATATTGAGCAGGGAAGCTAATTGGCCGGGTGAAGCTCAGGCCCGGATTTAGGGCAGGGCACAACGGGCCTTGCTCAGGGCCTCGCGCTTTAAGGGGCCCCGCGCATCTGATAATTACAAGAAATCAATTGTAATTATTTGTGTCCCCCATCGCCCCCCACTAGGACTGTCTGAATAAAAACATAACTTCATTTTAATATGGGCTATGAATAAGAAAAATAGACAGTTTTGTTATACTTTTTTTCCATCTCCAAATATTGAATAATGTTTTAATGCACTAAACCATAGATCACTGTAAACCTGGACTGCGCACGGAATATCGGCCTGTCGCACAAGGGCCTGAAGCCGGAGGTCCGCTCGAATTCAAATATATATATACGGATCATATAGACTGATTTATCAGTATATATGATATACTGCAGTCTTCGTAAATGTTTGTTCTATAATATTATCAAATAAAAAACAGTAAAACACGCTTAAGAAATGCCATTACGAGACTCTGAAGAAATATGCATGAACTTAATATTCACTTCAACTCTTCGCCATTTAAAGCTTTGCGAGTAAATTTTTATCATGATGGGTATCAATAGAAGCGCAATTTTATTAGCTTTCCATTGATATATTTCGTTTTCGGATAAATGAATTAGAAACATGCATAATTTAGCGTTAAATAATAAATACAATCATCAATCGGGTAATTTTCCCGATTGATGTTATTTATTTACTTATATATTTCTTTTTCTGATAAATGAATTAGCACCATGTATAAATTAGCGTTAACTAAATAAATAACCTCTTCAATTGGGAAAATTACCCGATTGATGATTTTATTTATTTATTTAATGATAATTTATGCATTGTTTTAATTAATTTATCAGAAAACGAAATACATCAATGGAAAGCTAATAAAATTGCAATTTTATTGATACCCTTCATGACAAAAGTTGACTCGCAGTTTTAAATGGCGAAGAGTTGAAGTGAATCAGAGTCTCGTAATGGCATTTCTTTAGCGTGTTTTACTATTTTGTATATGATAATAGTATATAACTAACATTTACGAAGATTACAGTATATCATATATACTGATAAACCAGTCTATATGATAGTCCATAGACCACTATATCTCTTTATCGGGCGGGCCTGCAGGCCGCTATGCAGCCTGGCAATTTCAAAACATTGTCGCGTGAACAGTCCAGAGATATAGTGGTCTATGACCAAACCCATGTGTCAGGCTCAGAAGAGTCAGTGGAGTCAGCTGGCGTGAGCATCACATTGGCCGGCTTGGTTTAGCGTGAACTGACCAGCTTATTTCCGAAGGTAAATTCTCATTTCTCTTTTAGTTTTTAATGTTACCTTAATTAAGCAATCGGATGCATTTGATATTTCGCTGCATATTATGGCCTTCATACTGTCACATAAATAACTAGGCTAAGGAAAAAAACACTACCGACAAAATGAGGGAGCTTTGATTATGATAAGGCTATAGCATGTTTACATCACTACATGTAGTACAGTTATGTTTATATTTACGCATTCGTTATTTTCAGTTATAGAAAGTACAAATAGCTAATATGGACAAAGTGCAAATATGTTCTATAGTCTATTCACTTAAGCTGGATTCTTGGGAGCTGCTCGCTGCCTACCCGAGTTTGTAAGGACGTCGCTGATTGGCTGATAGACTCGGGCTGGGTGGTGGTGGTGGTGGTGGTGGTATTTGCCTCGTCGCAACCCAAAACCCTTGCGTTGCCTCAGAAAAATATTCATATTTCTTTGCTTAACTCACCTCTTACACAAGATAGGCCTATTTTGTTTGCATCAGTGAATCAGGCAGTGATTGGTCAACAATAACACGCTATTCGTAACTCAATAGGGTAAAAAATTAAGTCATGACTGAGTATGACAAGAGTAGGCGGATTTTCAGGTTTCACTGCATTGAAAGGTTGTACTCCTACCCGATATTACCAAGCTACCAGATAATATTTAGGTTAAACTGAGCCTACCATCGTTTTCATAATACATTGCTGCATATCATGAGCATAAAAAAAATTGCACTATGACTACACTAATATTAAGATAATTGAAGGAAAGTAAAAGATTGTATAAACATTTGTTCCTGCTTATATTGCTTAACTCGCTGTAACTCCATCAGTTTTGGTCGCATTCAATTTTCAAGCACTGTTTCAAAATCCTTATATTTTTCCGCTTCCTTTGGTATGTAGCACGTACCAATAAGGAAAAGAGTAGGTGGTCAAAATGGCTAAGAATGTTAAACTACTACTGCAAATTGGCACAGTGACGGGTGAGCATTGCTCCCTATACAGGAGATAAGAGATGAGTTCTCGGGAGAGCTATCAGAGGCTCCACCCGTCACGGCACCAGTTTGAAACAGTTTTACTTTCCTAGCCACTTTGACCACCTACTCTTTTTCTTATTCGTACGTGCTACATACCAAAGGAAGCGGAAAAGTATGGGGATTTTGAAACAGTGCTTGTAAATGTAATGCAACCAAAACTGATGCAGTTACAGCGAGTTGAAGCAAAATAAGCAAGAACAAATGTTTATACACTATTTTACTTTCCTTCATTCATCTTAATATTAGTGAAGTCTTACTGTTATTTTTTTATGCTCAAGATATGAAACAATGTATTATGAATACGATGGTAGGCTCAGCTTTCATAAATATTATCTGGTAGCTTGGTAATATCGGGTAGGAGTACAACATTTCAATGCAGTGAAAACCTAAAAATCCGCCTACTCTTGTGATACTCAGTCATGACTTTATTTTTTACCCTATTGAGTTATGAATGGCGTGTTATTGTTGACCAATCACTACCTGATTCACTGATGCAAACAAAATAGGCCTATCTTGTGTAAGAGATGAGTAAAGCAAAGAAATATGAATATTTTTCTTAGGCAACGCAAGGGTTTTGGGAGCAGCAAGGCAGGTACCACCACCATCACCACCCAGCCCGAGTCTATCAGCCAATCAGCGACGTCCTTACAAACTCGGGTAGGCAGCGAGCAGCTCCCAGCCCAGGAATCCAGCTTAAGTGAATAGACTATAGTCTGGCTTGGATTCTTGTACTAATCATCATTATTATAATCCTACTATATGACATTATGAAACACGTAATTAGTAGGCATAGTAGCTCATGTGATTATAGGAAGATTAAAGGTTCATATTAGAGAAAATGAAAATTGTACGGTATACAATTATTAGTTTTAGTAAATCAGAATATTTTATTAGTTATGCATATCATTTACATAAAATGTAATACTTTTAAACATTTCTATAATAATATAAGCGAAAGTGTGTCTGTCTGTCTGTCTGTCTGTCTGTCTGTCTGTCTGTGTGTGTGTGTGGTATAGGTTCCGCCCCCCGTGGCGCAAACACCTCATATGGCACATTTTTGGAATCAGGTTGACCAGGGGAAGGTCATAAGCCCATTTATGAGATGATCCGATCACCTTTTTTTTTCCTTTTTTTTAGCAGCCTATTAGCGAGAATTGTGAAAGCAAAAGTGGGTTGCGAGAATTGAGGAAGCCTTGATGTAGGGTGATGGGTAATGGGTGAGTGAATGGGTGGGGTGATGGGTAATGGGTGTGGGGTGATGGGTGAGTGAATGGGTGGGGGGTGATGGGTTGGGGGTGATGGGTTGGGGGTGATGGGTGATGGGTGAGGGAATAGGTGGGGGGTGATGGGTAATGGGTGAGTGAATGGGTGTGTGGTGATGGGTAATGGGTGAGTGAATGGGTGGGGGGTGATGGGTAATGGGTGAGTGAATGGGTGGGGGGTGATGGGTAATGGGTGAGTGAATGGGTGGGGGGTGATGGGTAATGGGTGAGTGAATGGGTGGGGGGAATACATACATTTCTACATCCATGATTTCAGGAAAGTTAGAAGGGGCTATCTGGAGAGTCCATGTTTGGTGGGCCGAAGGCCCACCAAACACAGGTGGTGGGCCGAAGGCCCACCAATAGCCCTCCGCAGGAGCTAGCCAAAAAGTCCGCCCGGAGGGCGGCTTTGCGGCTAGTAAACTATAAACTTTAAATTATTCAATATTATAATTAATAAAACAATCACATATATTATATTTTGAGATATCTACTACAAAAGATTTATATTTGTGCAGGATTCAAATATATCTGAAAGGATATACATTTTTACATTAACTTAAACAACATGACGTCTTAGCAGACATCCTATAGCAAGACAAGATAACCTGCTCATTGAGGATGGCGTGCACAAGGGAGAGCACCAGCACTGGTCTGGTGCTCGCTTTGTAGTACATGATAATATAAATCACTGTATTTGTCCATAACTAACTAAAATGTGCATCATTACATACATAATAAACATGTGCCGTGCCTGAAATGTAGTATTTGCTTTAGATTATATATCTCCATCCAAGTAACCGTGCTTTGAATATAAACCATATATTCCTGTTACAAAAACAATAAAAATTAGAAGAAAAAAAAGAAGTTACATGGATTTGTTTGCTGGGTAGGCGGACGCTGGACGGCCCCGGTCGACGGCGGATATTACGGACAAGAGATGGACAATGCAGGCGTAATAGTAACGGTGAGTGGACTAGGCGAACGTTGGACGGCCTCAGTCGAAAGTAGATATTACGGACGAGAGATGGACAATGTGGGCGTAAAAACGTCCAGTCTGTCCCGTCCGCATTTTCGAAATCATGTCGGCACAGGAGGACGTCACGGACGTGAGAGGGCTGTCCATCAGACGTCCGTTTGCCGGCAGGGTTGGTCAAACATTTTCGTCTTTGTTTATCTACTTCCACCTATCCTTCATGCAGTTTGTAAGTTCTCTTCTTTTGGAAGTTTGCCCATATGCAGCCTGTTCCTAAGAAGGGTGACCGTTCTAATCTTTGAAACTACTTCTTATTGCTATGACTTCGTGCCTTTTTAAAGCTTTTGAATATAATATACTATAGGAGAAACCGTGTGTCTATCTGCCTGTCTGTCTGTTTTGGGTAGCCGAAACTTTAAATTTAATTTTGATGAGAGTAGGCTCATAAAGTCGCAAATAATATGTAGGTGGTAAGCGGCTTGGTCCAATGTATATTGAATCATTTTGTAGGGGGTTTAAGGCTAAAAAAACCTTTTATGCCTATTAGATTACACAAAGAAACTGTGCAGTAACGCTTTGCCGCATTTCTAGCTCCGTGGACTAACCGTTTGTGTGCGTGAGTCAGTGTGTGTGTGTGTGTGTCTGTGCATGCATGCATGTGTGAGTGTGCGTATGTGTGTGTGTGCGTGTGTGTGTGTGTGTGTGTGTGTGAGTGTGTGTGTGTGTGTGTGTGTGTGTGCGCGCTTGAAGTCGTCGAAATTCTAATATACTCCACGCACAGCCATCTCTACGTCAGTCTGTCAATGGTTGGCTGTGCTGATGCCGTCGAAGTGTTGGCGCCCCGTGGAGTCACACGGAACGTGGTTTACCCCAAGGCACTTTGACCAGTGACCAACGAAAG
>JACEEZ010011927.1:197500-202500 GCA_016584305.1 Chionoecetes opilio | reverse complement strand
TTATTTCCTAAGTCGGAGGTCTGGGCTCACCCTCACTCCAATATCTTTTTCACATTTGATTTTTTTCAGCGAACTTGGGCTTTTATGGGGGTACCTTTTACGGGGTTTTTTTACCAACTTTCAAACCCCGGGCCCCTTACAATTTTTTAAATTTCCCTTCCATCTCCCATTGACTGCCCACTAAAAAGTCTCCCGAAATATTTTTCCCATCAGACTGGATCCAAAAATTTTAACCTACCTAAGTCTCACCCACCCAAACTTGCTGATTATGTTTAACCCCACTCCCAAGTCTTTGAGAAAATCCCAAAATTAGAAGGGAAAAAAAAAAACGGGACCTTGGGGAAACTCACTTGCCCAACCAGTCCCCCATTAGATTCAAAACCATTAATTGAAAAACCCTTTGTGCCTATTATTTACCCAAAGCCTGATCCAACGAAAAACCCTTTTCCCATCTTTTCCACGACCCTTTAAAACCTTTTTTAAAAAAGTATCTGTGTGGTTTTTGGGTCAAATGCCTTATAAATCCAATTTTTATTATGTCAAACCCCTTATATTATTTTTGGGCCCCAAAAAATTTCTAAAAAAAACCTCAAAAAGGGTGAGACATGCCCCTTACCCTGGTGAATCCAATTTGGGTGAATTCATTGATCAAACATTTTATCTAAGTGCTTCAAATTTTTTTTTAAATAATAGTTTCCCAATAAATACCCTACCCCGACGTTGACTCAGGTCGAAAAATTTAAATTTTTCCTCTTTTCCCTTTTTTAAAAATTTTGGGAAAAAAAATTTTTTTTCCTCCCCCAATAATGAAAATCGCCTATTCAACCGTTTTCCAAAAAAATAGGCACTAAAAAACCCCATAACAACCCCCTTTGGGCTTTCCTTTTAAACCCTGGGATACACTTCTTTGGGGTTCCTGGCGTTTTTAAAATTTCTCAATTTTATCATACCCTTTTCCCCCATTTCCCTAAACACAAATTTTTGAGTTTTCCCACGCTTTTTTGAAAAACTGTTCACTATCAGGTATCGTCTTTGTATCCTCCCATTTAAAAACACTTAAGAAATAACATTTAGATTTTTGCAAAATATCCTCACCCGGTTTTTAGGCCCTCCCCCTTTGTCCGACCTTAACGGCCCCACTAATTCCCCTTTGTCTTTGTTTTTTATCCCTGATAGCCCCCTTTGGGTCACTTTTCCCTGTCCTGTATTTTAAACCCCATAATTGCCCTTAGCTACCGATTTAAATTTTCTTCACTGCCCTGCCATACGTTTAGGTTCTTTGTTCCCTGACCAGCCTTAAATTTAAAAAAATACATTTTTCTTTTACCCCAAATAGGGGTTTTTAAAACTAAGGCCCTCCTTTTTGGGTCATTCTTTCTGCCCTTATTTCCCGAAAAGGGAAATATGTTTTTTCTGCCAATCATTTAAATTTTTTTACAAAAAGCTATAACCCCCCGCCGCCTTGACACCCACTTTAAAACTTAATCTCCCCGGGTGTTTTCCCTAATCTTTCCCAAAATTGGTTTTTCCAGCTTTTCACCGCCTACCATTAAAGCTTTGCCCTTGGGAAACCCTTTTCCCCTTCCCCTCCTTTCCCCCACCCCTTTTTAATCCCCCCCAAGTATTTTTTTAACCCTGCCATATTTGGCCTTTTCTGAAAATTGGTATTCTTTTTTTGTTGACTCTTCATTTTCCAAATTTCCCTTTTTAACAAAATTGATTTCATAATGTTTCATTTTATC
This sequence comes from Chionoecetes opilio, assembly GCA_016584305.1. Classification (NCBI taxonomy): domain Eukaryota; kingdom Metazoa; phylum Arthropoda; class Malacostraca; order Decapoda; family Majidae; genus Chionoecetes; species Chionoecetes opilio. Next base: position 200,758 of record JACEEZ010011927.1, on the reverse strand, counting down.
TAATTCCCCCCCAAAACCCTCCCCCTCTGAACTAAATTTTTCCCCCCCTTTTTGTCGGGAAATAAATTAAAAAATTATCTCCTCAATAGGCCCCTTGATGTTGGGCTTAGGAAGTTATCCTGTAACATTCAAAAAATTCTCTGCGTCGCTTTTCCTTAAAATTTAAATCCTATCTATTTTCAAAAAAATTAAAATCTCCCACCACGCATAGTCGATTATATATGCGGGCCTTTGTTTATATTTTCCCCATATGGAGCGAATCCTCTTTACATAATTTTGGGGGGCCATAAATAACCAAAACCATTTTCTCAGTTCCCTCCATACCCTAAAACCCAATAGACTCTATGCTGAATCTTTTTTTAAAAGTTTTTAACCCAAAACCCACTGCAATGTACCCCTTGCTTTAAGGCGAAAAACTCCCCCACCTGTTGCCTACTCTGCCCTTTGTGAAATAGTTTATACCCAGCTGTCTCGATTTCCCGGGATCAAATACCTTTTTTGACATACCAAAACCCCCTTTCTTTTTTAAGTATTTTTATCAAAAACCCCCTACACTATTTTTTCCTCTCAGGAAAATTTTTTTTGTTTAAAATTTTCTCCCACAATTTTTATAGTTTGACTTTTAAGCCCCCTCCTCCTTTTTTTTGTTTCCCCCTTTTCCCCTTTTTCTTTAACTAAACCCTTTCCCCTTTTCTCTTCTAAAGAATCACTTTTGTTCCCTGCCCCTTTTGAAACTTTCAAAAGTGGGCGCAAGTTTTCCTTTTTTCCCCCCCCCAAATGTTAAAACCCCGGTTTTCTATCTTAAAAAAGCCTGCCCTGCATCTTTCCCCCCTTTCAAGGGATTCAGACAAGATCTGAAAAATTTTTCCCGAAAAGTGCAAACCCGTCCCCGCGGTAAGGGGATTTATGCCCCCCAAAAAAAGGTCCCAGCTGTCGACCCAAAACCCCAAACCCTTGGGGTTTTAATGAAAGTGCCAGCCGGGAATTCAAAACAATAGCCCTGGAGTACCACAAGTCATAATACAGGTCTTTTGGAAAAGGGCACCCCACACCACAGGGAACCCCCTCCGGCCCCAAAACTTTCCCACAGGGTCATAAGAACATAAGGGAAATAAGAAAATAAAAGGGAACAAAATGAGGGGCGAAGGGCCCAAACGGTAGTTCCCGTCATTGGGAAATGCCGTAGCAATTTTCCCCAAATTTTTACCACCAAAAATGTTTTCCCAAAACACTTAGGCCCGACGAGGGGTTTTTCCCTTTGTCCGCGATGCAATCAATACTTATCAATAAAAATAACCATCCCCCTTCCTGGGTAAATCAACGACTTTATGTGAAACCCTTCCCCCGGGCACAGAACCTGCTATTGGGGTGCCTAACCCAAACCCCACCCAAAAAAAACCCAAAATTTTTCCCCTTGGGTAATGAGGGATCGTCTACCGTCCTCACCTAAGTATATATTTTCAAAAAACCCCTTTCAGGCCCCAGAGTACCTGAAAGGGGGTTTGAGCAACAACAGGTAATTGTTTACCTTTATATCCTTCGGGGCCCCGCTCCATTTATTTAATTTAAATTTCCCCTTTTATTCACCCAAACCCTTTGGGGGACTTACAAGGAGCCTTAGTAGTCGCCCCAGGACGTCTCGCTCTGGTACCCCTCCCGGTAAACCCTGCATGGCCCCTTCACTCACTTTAATTGGGTATCAAATTCCACCCTTAGAGATTTTCTAATTCCGCTTCTTCACACGCTTTACAAATCGTTCATTTCCTTTCAAAGCCCCTTTTAATTTTTCGAAACGCCTCCAGAAAAAGACTTTAGCGGGCCCCTTTAACACACTTTACTACAACGGGCCCCTCTCTTTCCCCCTTTAACCCAATCGCTTCACCTTAGGTTTTTCCCCTACTCCCCAAAAAACCCCCGCCATCACAGCAGAAAACCCCAGAGCCACTCGTCCCCCCTCAACCAAAACACTTTTCCCCGCGATTCCCTTTTGGGAGCGGGCCCCTTGGGCTCAGGGCTGACCTGATTTGGGCAAACACACCCCGGAATGTTTGGGCACGGGGGCCCAACCAAGGCACCAAAACGCAAAAGAAAAAAAAAAGAAAAAATTAAAAAAATTTTAAAATCAAAAAAAAAAAATTTTAAAAAAAAAATTTTAAAGAAAGGGGGGGAAAAAAGATAAGAGAACAAAAGAAGATAGAGAAAAAAAAAGAGAGCAAAAAAAAAAAATGAGAAAAAAAGGGGAAAAAAAAAACCCCAAAAAAAAAAAGGGGGAAAGAGAATTTGAAAAGAAGGTTAGGGAGAAAGAAGAAGAAAGAGAGAGAGAAGAGAGGGAGAGAGAGAAGGGAGTAGAAAAAGGGGTATAAAAAGAAGATAGAGAGAGAGAAATGGCAGAGAAGATATAAACAGAGATAAGGGGTTTAAATATAAAGATAAGAAGAAAAGAACAAGGGGAAGGGGAGATAGAAAAGAAAGGGGGTAGATACGAAGAGAAAGAATTTTAAAAGAAGAGAAAAGAAATAAGATATAAAGAAAAGACGAGATAAGAAAAAGAAAATTAATTTTAGAAGATAATAATTTGAAAATTTTTAGGAAAAAGATAATAAAAATATATAAAATTTTATTATCTTAATAATAGGAAAAAAGGGGGTTTTTTCTTTGTTTGGGTTTTTTTTTATAGGTTTCCCCCTGGAAAATATAGGAATTTAAAAAAAAGGTCAAAAAAGGGAACCCCCCAAAGTGTGTCCCTTTTTTTTTTTTTGGTTTTGGGGTTTTTAAAAAAAGGGGTGGCAATTAAACCTTGAAATTTTTGGGAATATATAGTATATATATATATATATATATATATTATATATATATAATATATATATATTTTATAAAAAAAAAAAGTATATATATATATAATATATATATAAAAAAAAAAAAAAAAATAATATAGTATAAAATTATATAAATTATATATATCTATATTATATATATATATATATATATATTATAATATATATAATATATAATATATTTATAGTATATATATATCTATATAAAATATATATATATATGTATATATAATATATATTTATATATATATAATAATATATATATATATATTATATATACTATATATATATATTATATATATAATATATATATATATATATATATATATATATATAATATATATATATATATATATATATATATATATAATATATATATATTAATATATATATCATATATATATATATATATATATATAATATA
>JACEEZ010011927.1:177500-187500 GCA_016584305.1 Chionoecetes opilio | reverse complement strand
TTGGGTTGCGAGAATTGAGGAAACCTTGATGTAGGGTGATGGGTAATGGGTGAGTGAATGGGTGGGGTGAGGGTAATGGTGTGGGGTGATGGGTAGTGAATGGGTGGGGGGTGTGGGTTGGGGGTGATGGGTGATGGGTGAGGGAATAGGTGGGGGGTGATGGGTAATGGTATATATAAGCGAAAGTCTGTCTGTCTGTGTGTTTTGTGTGTGTGTGTGTGTCTGGTATAGGTTCCGCCCCGTGGCGCAAACACCTCATATGGCACATTTTTGGAATCGGGTTGACCGGGGGAAAGGGTTTAAGCCCAATAATGAGATGATCCGATCACTTTTTTTTTTTTTTTTTAGCAGCTATTAGCGATAATTGGAAAAAAAGTGGGTTGCGAGAATTGAGGAAACCTTGATGTAGGGTGATGGGTTAATGGGTGAGTGAATGGGTGGGGTGTGGGTAATGGGTGCGGGGTGATGGGTGAGTAAATGGGTGGGGGGTGATGGTTGGGGATGATGGGTGATGGGTTAGGGAATAGGTGGGGGGTGATGGGTAATGGGTGAGTGAATGGGTGGGGGGTGATGGGTAATGGGTGAGTGAATGGGTGGGGGGAATACATACATTTCTACATCCATTATTTCAGGAAAGTTAGAAAGGGCTATCTGGAGAGTCCATGTTTGGTGGGCCGAAGGCCCACCAAACATGGACTCTCCAGTGTTTGGACTGGACTCACCTGTGTTTGGTGGGCCGAAGGCCCACCAATAGCCCTCCGCAGGAGCTAGCCAAAAAGTCCGCCCGGAGGGCGGCTTTGCGACTAGTATATATATATATGTGTGGTAAACACACACACACACACACACACACACACACACACACACACACACACACACAGTTGTTTGATGGTTGTATATTTATATTGTTATTGTTCACGTGTTTCGTTCAGGTCGAGCCTCGGGTGAACAAATTTGTAGTGGGATCGAGGCACGACCTACCGTTCAGTTAATCTATAGCTGTAGGCGCATTCTGTACTCCCTGCACTCTGGATAATATACACTTGCCTGGAGCTGTTGTTTATTGTCACCACCTCTATATTGGTGACTCCGGAGTGATCGAAAATGACGACTCAAAGTGAATACGGGAACTTTATCGCCGACAGCAAAGCTGCACTTGCATCCAACGATCATGGAGGGCTCTCCTATTGCTGAAAAGGACTCGTTGCTAGCGCTGTTAGCCCACCGCCCCAGTAGATGCAGTAGGTCGCAAGGATCGCACACAGTTGCGGAGCGATTTTACGTAGGCACACGGCTGTGATGGCTGGGCTGACGATGCAGAATCCAGAAACTCCCCTGGCAAACATAACGTCGAGCCATAGACAATCTCAGCTGAGGAGCAGCCTAAGTCTTGTTTAAGGGCCGTCCGAATACCAATTAGAACGATCGGCAGGTGCTTAACCCAGTCGCCAGAGGTAGTGCGGGCCGTGATAGCTGCCTTGAGTTGACGGTGGAAGTGTTCAACTATGCCATTACTAGCAGGATGGTAAGAAGTAGTGCGTATACGAGAGGATACCATGAAATTCAATAGCTGGTGCCACAGATCGGATTCAATCTGACGGCCTCTGTCAGCAGTCACCACAGAGGGCAATCCAAAGGGCGAGACCCATCCAGAGATGAAGGCCTTCGCAACAGTCTCTACGGTAATATCAGTAATGGGAATAGCTTCAGGCCACCGGGTGAAATGGGCAACTACAGTAAGTAGATAACGGAAGTCTTCCGATGTAGGCACTGGCTCCACGATGTCAACGTGAACGTGTTCGAAGCGAACTGAAAGAGGAAGATACGTTCTAATCGGCGACTTGATGTGGTGCTGGATTTTCGAGCACTGACAGGCAGAACACGTCCCCGTCCAGCGGCGTACGTCTTTGTTGATGGAGGGCCACACGTATCGCTGCGTGATGAGGCGCTGTCTCGAACGGATACCTGGGTGAGAGATGGAATGCAGCGAGTTGAACACAGCTCTGCGCCAAATCAGGGGAACCAGAGGACGCAAGTGATCGGTAGATGCATCACAGAGGAGGGTCTTGCAGCCGTGGAGAGGGACATCACAAATCTGCAGGCTAGTGTCCACCGTCATTAAGCGCGGAACCTCATTATCATTCAGCTGAGCGTCGGCAAGCTTAGTCAAGTTCCGGTGCGATATTTCAGACTTTGCTGCAGATGCAAAAAGCGTGAATACACGCGAAAGGGCGTCTGCCACGTTGTTGTTAGTGCATTTGAACTGACGTAAATCAGCCGGGAACTGGAGTATGAAGTCCAGATGCGCAGCTTCCTCGGGAAATGTAGACCAGATGCGTTAATAGCGGCTGCCACGAGGGGTTTGTGATCTGTGTAGATAATGAAGTCGCGTCCCTCAAAAAATTGATGCAAGTGCCGTACCATTCATTACCCAGCTAACAATCACCGGCGGACCGACGTAGGCCGTAGAGCGGCGAACGGCGGTCGCCGGCGGCAAATTTACCTCCGTCAGCCCTCCGAAGGCCCGCTGGTGTATTTTCAGACGGGATAATTTACTATGTTGAGAATTAATGTACAGAAATTTCAAGAATTGAATATTTCTATGTGTAAACATTTTGAAACAACAGTTATATGATTATCTTGCTGTAGTATTACATCAGTAGTGACAAGCAGCGGCAACTTGACGTCAATCCTCCGGAGGCCCGCTGGTACGTATTTGTAGGTGATAAATATAAATTTCATATTATATATATTAACTCATTAATATACATAGTATTTCAATATCGGTACCATCACTATTATTAGGCCTGTTCAAGCTATTACAAATTGTTATAAAAGTTTTTATAATAGTTTATAGAAATGATCATATATCAGTTTATTTCAAATGTTTCCAGCTTTAATCAGGAACACCCAGAGAAACATATGTGGTAGCCAAGAAACGACAGCTCAGGAGCCTCAAACAGGCATTTCTTCTCGATAATGATGATCCCGTACTGGCGAAAGTGTTCCAGCACAAGGCGGAGGTGCTTCAGATGTTCCTCCTCGGAGTGGCTGGCCACCAGACAGTCATCTACGTACGAGAAGACGAATGATAATCCTCCCAACACCGTGTCGATAAATCGTTGAAAAGTCTGCCTGGCGTTACGTAAGCCAAAAGGAAGGCGGATGAATTCGTACAAGACGAAAGGAGTGGTAACCGCTGTCTTGCACGACGAATATTTAGGGGACCGAGGTCATCTATTAGAGAAAGATGATCAATTGATTTTACTTGTATTTATATATATATATGTATATATATTTTTGGAAGTACGTGTGTGTGTGTGTGTGTGTGTGTGTGTGTGTGTGTGTGTGTGTGTGTGTGTGTGTGTGTGTGCATGTGTGTGTGTGTGTGTGTGTGTGTGTGTGTGTGTGTGTGTGTGTGTGTGTGTGTGTGTGTGTGTGTGTGTTGTGTGGTGTGGTGTGTGTGTGTGTGTGTGTGTGTGTGTGTGTGTGTGTGTGTGTGTGTGTGTGTGTGTGTGTGTGTGTGTGTGTGAGTTTGACGTGGGTCAAGGACTCAAGGGATTAACAGGGGCATGTGGGAGGGCAGACCGATGTCTGAGAGCCAGGGATCAGGAAGTGTTTACTTAGTGAACATTTTAACGCCAAACCTTCCATTACGATCCAGAACGCCATCACCAAATCTAGATGAAATCCGGGCCTGTCGTGCTCCATCTTGGTGAGAGGGGCATGTGGCTCAAGCGTTTGTGAAGCGAGTATAGTATTCTCCTTTGTTATAGAGGGTGCAGTCAACTCCACTAACATTTTAGATTGTTACTTCGTCATCTTAAAGAAATCCAAAACTTTCTCTGGATTATTGAAACAAATGTCCAAAGCTCCCAAATTCATGTCTTCTAGTATAAATTTAATGCACCCATATTCTTGTTCGACGCCTACGCCTACGCCGCCTCAGCCACAGCAACACCGCTATTTCAGCGAGAGCGCATACGTCCATACTCATCAATGGCAGCCTATACATTACTGCCTGTTGATTCTGACAATTTGACTCAGTCAGTGGGAACGATGCTGATTAAAAATGACTCGAGTTGAATGATTCTCCATGAATTGAATCGAATCGATTCGCTCGGTGTAAACGCAGTCTAAACGTCACCAGGAATAACTGACTTAGGACTGTTACACAATTCAAATTAAATAAAACTAAACATATTTTTATGTTATGCTAACACAATGAAAAGTAATTTCTCTTATTTCTTGTAGAAAGTAATATTACTGCCACGTTAAAAAATATCTAAACAAATTACTTTAAGGTTCACTATACATATTTTCCTCACCCACTTGAATGTATCATACATTGTTGTAAAAGCTGTCATTAGTATTTGTTCATAGAAGATAAATTTGTCCATTTTACCATTTTCAGATTTCACACTCTTCCCTAGAATTCATACGAAAACCTTAATTTTGCTTATGCTTCCTGAGCTCTATGTAGATTAGATAGTGTGTAGTTTTTATAGTTCATGTAGTAATTTGAATTAGATGATCTGTTTAAGTTTCATTTTTTCATCTATATTCCTTTGTATTCTTCCTAATTTTTGTAACTTTCGGAAGATTAAAAATTATGAGTGAAAGAAGATAATTATAACATATCTTAACAGCAACAGCTAAATATAAAAGCTAGGCAGGCAGAGGAAAGTCAAACAATTGAAAGTAATATCTTAATGGGGAGTTTTCTAATAAGCTCACGCTCAAGCCTGTCTCTCGGGCTGTCACATCCTCAGCACTTTCAGCCTGAATGATCTATCATTTACCGTAAATTTCCTGTGCTTTTTCGGGACATATCAGAATTACCCTTCAATACAACAACTGAAACAGTTCTTAATAAAAAATGTAGTTTATCATTTTATTTGTCTGCAATTGGTGAAAATATTGGCAAAACAATTGAATACTTGAAAACTCAATCTTTAAAAATCGTCTTTTCATGAAAAAAACGCAAGTTCAAGCAGAATGAGGCTTCAGGAAATATCTACTTGTATGTAAGCATTCACTGAGTACCTGTTTTGGGTGTGTCTGTCTGTCTTGCGACGAAAATTTAACCCAGAAGTAATTTAAGTGCTTGGCACCTCAACGAACAGTCCGGGATGGAAGACAGTTGAAAGCGTTTGTTTACTATTTCCTCCGCCGCGAGTTCTAAGCCCCTCCACCTCAATCTTTCCCTCTGAATCAATCAATCAACCTTTCCCTCTGAATACCCTATGTCCTCTGGTTTATCCTATTGTAACGAAGGAGGGGGGGGGCAACCCACCCCTCTCAAACTTCTTCACACACTAACGGAATAAGGAGACGAAAATAAGCACGAAATAAGGAGACGAAAGTTTCCTTTATGTGGGAAACGGTATGTGGGAGCGGATGCCACGAATATTCCAGTAGAGGATAGAGAGTGTGATGAGATAAGCGGGTGATAATAGTTAGGATGACAGTCTCTGGTATTGAGAAGTTAGGAGTATCAGAGATATAAGCCGTGAGGTAAGGAGCGGGGGCGCTGAGCTGAGTCCCTACCCTTGTGGTGTCTACAGGAAAGTGGGTGATAGCAGATCCTGCCCGCGGGATGGTTTCTGTGGAGATGCTGAACGTCACACTCTGTTTTGGTTAAATGTTCGTCGTAAGAGAGACATATACACCCAAAACAGGTACTCAGTGAATGCTTACATACAAGTAGATATTTCCTGAAGCCTCATTCTGCTTGAACTTGCGTTTTTTCATGACAAGACGATTTTTAAAGATTGAGTTTTCAAGTATTCAATTGTTTTGCCAATATTTTCATCAAGTGCAGACAAATAAAATGATAAACTACATTTTTTATTAAGAACTGTTTCAGTTGTTGTATTGAAGGATAATTCTGATATGTCCCAAAGAAGTACAGAGAATTTACGGTAAATGATAGATCATTCAGCCTCACAGAGCAGAGGATGTGAGATGCGCGAGAGACATCTGGCGGCTTAGCTTTGAAAACTCCCCATAGTCCTCGCATATTTTTTTTGTTCTCTCTCTCTCTCTCTCTCTCTCTCTCTCTCTCTCTCTCTCTCTCTCTCTCTCTCTCTCTCTCTCTCTCTCTCTCTCTCTCTCTCTCTCTCTCTCTCTCTCTCTCTCTCTCTCTCTCTCTCTCTCTCTCTCTCTCTCTCTCTCTCTCTCTCTCTCTCTCTCTCTCTCTCTCTCTCTCTCTCTCCCCAATATGGGTATGTGTGTGTGTATGTGTGTGTGTGTGTGTGTGTGTGTGTGTGTGTGTGTGTGTGTGTGTGTGTGTGTGGGTGTGTGCGTGTGGGTGGGTGTTTTCCTTCACTTCCCCTACATATCCGTATGTATCCACAGGTTATGAAATATATAAACACAACCTACTTGTTTACACCATCGAAGTCTGCACCGATGCCCACGTGTTGAACTCCTGCCACCTTCCGCACATGGTTGATGTGGTCTGGAGAGGAGAGAGAGAGAGAGAGAGAGAGAGAGAGAGAGAGAGAGAGAGAGAGAGAGAGAGAGAGAGAGAGAGAGAGAGAGAGAGAGAGAGAGAGAGAGAGAGAGAGAGAGAGAGAAGAGAAAATAAGAAAAAATAGGATGGAGTTAGTGGATATTGTGAAAAGCTAGTGAATATTAGATTTTTAATAAGTATGCAAATATATTATATATATATTATAATATATATATATATATATATATATATATATATTATATATATATATATATATATATATATATTATATATATATATATATATATATATATATATAATAATGGAGGCAATACTTTCTCCATGAGGAATCAGAGAATCATCTTATAATGAAGATATAAACCAGCGCGGGTAGAAACATCTTGATTGTTTATTTGGTACGTTTCGGCTATACATAAGCCATCATCAGCCTAAAATCGGATACAATTTTTTTTTTTTTTTTGTTAAAAATGAAAATATACAAAATTAAAAATGATTTACGCATTTAAAATGTCTAACCTAAAATATAAATAAAAATTATATAACATTAATAAAAATACTACACCTACCAATCAACATTGCAGTGGAGTGTGGGATTCCCACATGGTTTAAAAGCACACAAGCGGGGTTGAAGTACCCTGTGCGCAAAGGGATGGTTTGTGGTGGTGGGTGAGGAGGCTCTCACATATCCATCGGGTGGAGTCGTGGGAGCTTGTGTGTAAAATGTTGATGTCTTTGTTTGTTATTGGGTGGCCTGAGGCTTCGGAATGATCCCGAATGGCTGAAAATGGTGGTTTGGACACTGGTTTGCCAGTCCTGTGAGACAATCCCCGATGCTCCGCGATCCTAGTGGTGAGGTGGCGTTTGGTCTGCCCAATATAAGCAGCGTTACAGCTACTGCACTTAAATTGGTACACCACTGAGGAACGCAGGGCATCAGGGATTCTCTCCTTGAGTTTAAAACAGTGTGATAACGTGAAAGGGGGCTTGAACACTACTCTAAGCGAGACTTGTGGATAACATTGCCGAAGTGTATTTTATAATTCCCTTCATAGGTAACAAATCTTTTTCCATCCGAAACAAAGCTCAACTCCTGCTTCGGCAATGTTATCCACAAGTCTCGCTTAGAGTAGTGTTCAAGCCCCCTTTCACGTTATCACACTGTTTTAAACTCAAGGAGAGAATCCCTGATGCCCTGCGTTCCTCAGTGGTGTACCAATTTAAGTGCAGTAGCTGTAACGCTGCTTATATTGGGCAGACCAAACGCCACCTCACCACTAGGATCGCGGAGCATCGGGGATTGTCTCACAGGACTGGCAAACCAGTGTCCAAACCACCATTTTCAGCCATTCGGGATCATTCCGAAGCCTCAGGCCACCCAATAACAAACAAAGACTTCAACATTTTACACACAAGCTCCCACGACTCCACCCGATGGATATGTGAGAGCCTCCTCACCCACCACCACAAACCATCCCTTTGCGCACAGGGTACTTCAACCCCGCTTGTGTGCTTTTAAACCATGTGGGAATCCCACACTCCACTGCAATGTTGATTGGTAGGTGTAGTATTTTTATTAATGTTATATAATTTTTATTTATATTTTAGGTTAGACATTTTAAATGCGTAAATCATTTTTAATTTTGTATATTTTCATTTTTAACAAAAAAAAAAAAAAAATTGTATCCGATTTTAGGCTGATGATGGCTTATGTATAGCCGAAACGTACCAAATAAACAATCAAGATGTTTCTACCCGCGCTGGTTTATATCTTCATTATATATATATATATATATATATATATATATATATATATATATATATATATATATATATATATATATATATATTTATATATTCATATATTATATATATATATTTATATATTCATATATATATATACATATATATATATATATATATATATATTTATATATTCATATATATATATATTTATATATTCATATATATATATATATATATATATATATATAATATATATATATATATATATATATATATATATATATATATATATATATTATATATATATATATATATATATACATATATGTCTTTGTCTATCTACTTCCACCTTTCCTTCTTGCTGGAGGTTTGCTCACATCCAAACTGTTCCTAAGCAGGGTGACCGTTCTAATCCTTCAAACTACCGTCCTATAGCATGACTTTTGGCCTTTCTAAAGCTTTTTATATATATATATATATATATATATATATATATATATATATATATATATATATATATATATATATTTATATATTTATATATATATATATATATATATATATATATATATATATATATATATATATATATATATATATATATATATATATATATATATATATATATATATATATATATATATATATATATACATATATATGTCTTTGTCTATCTACTTCCACCTTTCCTTCTTGCTGGAGATTTGCTCACATCCAAACTGTTCCTAAGCAGGGTGACCGTTCTATTCCTTCAAACTACCGTCCTATAGCATTGACTTTTGGCCTTTCTAAAACTTTTGAATCTATACCTAATAAGAATATTTTTAATCATCTATCTGCTTACAATCTACTATCTGATCGTCAGTACGGTTTCCGTACAGGGCGATCTACTGGCAATCTTTTAGCTTTCCTTAACTGACTCTTGGTCATCCTTCTTTAGGGGTTTCGGTGAAACTTTTGCTGCTGCCCTTGACATATCAAAAGCTTTTGATAGAGTTTGGCACAAATCTTTAATTTCCAAACTACCCTCATTCGGTTTATATCCTTCATTCTGTACCTTCTTTTTAAGTTTCCTTTCAAACCGTTCTATTATAGCCGCTTTAGACATGCATTGTTCTTCTCTTAAATCTATCAATAGTGGTGATCCCCAGGGTTCTGGGGTTCTGTCGTATCACCCACTCTCTTTCTATTATTCATTAATGGTCTTCTAAGTCTAACTCTAAGCCCTATCCACTCCTACGCTGATGATTGTATCCTGCATTTTCAACTTCGTTTATTTTCAACGTCGTTTTAGACGTCCAACTCAACAGGAACTAAGTGATTCACGGAGAGGTGCCACCGAGCGCCTAACTTCTGATCTTTCTATAATTTCTGATCGGGGCAAAGCAGGCTTTGTATTGTTCAATGCCTCAAAAACCCAATTTTTTAATTATCTACTCAACTAAACTCAACTAAACCTATCCACTCAACTAAACCTACCAGATAACTATCCCCTCTTTTTCAATGACATTCATCTATCTCCTTCTTCTACAATGATCATTCCTGGACTATCTTTTACATAAAAACTGAGCTGGAAATCTCATATCTCATCTCTTGTTAAAACAGCTTCTAAGAAGATAGGTGTCCTGTGGTGTCTGCGTCCTTTTTTTATCCCTCCCAGTTGCTTGCTCTGTACAGTGGCCTTATGTGCCTATGTGTGGAGTATGTATCACATGTTTGGGGAGGATCCACTCATACAGTTCTCCTAAATAGGGTTGAGTCAAAAGTTTTTTCGTCTCA
>JACEEZ010011927.1:170000-172500 GCA_016584305.1 Chionoecetes opilio | reverse complement strand
ATGGTAGCTTGGGAAAGTATATCCAGTTCCAGTACTGGGGAGAATGAAGGAAAAGAGGAACCAGTTGCTGGACAAAGTCAAGAGAAAACCCCTCCAAAGAAGCGTGGACGAAAGCAAATGATTACTCCAAGCCTTGCAGCAGCTTTGGACAGAAACAAGGTGTCAGACAGAGCAGCATTAATGATTGTTGGTGAAACAGCACGGAGCTTAGGCCAAGATCTCCAATCAGTGGTTTTAAATCGGTCAGGCATTCGTCTACAACGTCAGATGCATAGAAAAGACACTGCAGCAGAAATCTTAATAATCTTTGACCCACAGCTGCTCTTAATTGATAATTGGGATGGCAAACTTCTCCCAGACCTTTCTGGTTCAGAAAAAGTTGATCGCCTTCCTGTACTAGTGTCTAACAATGGAAAGGTTCAACTGCTTGCAGTGCCAAAAATCTGTTCAGGATCAGGAGAGGCACAAGCTCGAACAGTTTATGATGCGCTCAAGGAATGGAAAGTTGAGGAGAATGTCCAAGGAATGTGTTTTAACACAACCAGGTCAAACACAGGCCGACAAAATGGAGCATGTGTGATTCTGGAGAGGCTACTTAGTCATAAACTTTTACATATTGGATGCCAGCACCACATTTTGGAAATTGTGGCAGGAGCGACATTTAATGAGTCCATGGGTTTCTCGTCTGGTCCAGAAATACAACTTTTCAAACGTTTTAAAGTTAGATGGGAATTTATTGCCCAGCATACCTTTTAAGACTCCTCCAGTGATGAATATGCAGCCAGTGCTGTTGCTGATACCAAAGACGAAACACTGAAGTTCCTGGAAAAGGCGCTGATGGAGAAACAACCAAGAGGTGATTACAAGGAGCTGATTGAGCTTAGCATTCTTTTCCTTGGTGTCCCACCTCCTCCTGGAACACGATTTGCTGCTCCTGGAGCTATACATCATGCCCGTTGGATGGCTAAGGCCATCTACACATTAAAGGTTTGGATGTTTCGTTCCCAATTCACACTGACTGCAAAGGAACAGCGAGGGCTACGTGACCTATGCATATTCTTCTCCATAATTTATGTCAAAGCCTGGATAACAGCCCCGTGTGCAGCGAAGGCACCCCAGAATGACCTAATCTTGTTTAAATAGCTGCAGACCTACAGTGCAATCCAGAAAGGTATCTCCAATGTCACCTTGCACATGATGATGGGCCACCTTTGGTTCTTGTCAGAAGAGTTGGTTGCTCTAGACTTGTTTGATGATGATGTCGTCACTGCCACCAAGCAAGAGATGGCATATGCTATGATTTTTTTTTTTTTTTTTTTTTTACATCACAGGGAACTGGCCAAGGGCACAACAAAAATGGGTAACACAAAGCCCGCTTAGTTGCCAGTCCCTATAAAGAAGACAGTAAGAGAATAAAATAAAAACAAAGGGGTTGGCCAATTTAGTTCGGGAGGTGTCTTGTTACTCTTCTTTTGAAAAGATTTAAGTCATAGGAAAGTGGGAAAATAGAAACAGGAAGAGAGTTCCAGAGTTTACCAGTGAAAGGCATGAAAGAGTAAAGATACTGATTAACTCTTGCATTAGGAAGATGGACAGAATAGGGATGGGAATGAGTAGAAAGTCTTGTGCAGCGAGGCCGCGGGAGTGGGGGATTCATGCAGTTAGCAAGTTCAGAAGAGCAGTGAGCATGAAAATAACGGAAGAAGAGAGCAAGAGAAGCAACATTGCGGCGGTGATTTAAAGATTGAAGACAGTCAGTCAGAGGAGAGGAGTTGATGAGACGAAAAGCTTTTGACTCAACCCTGTTTAGGAGAGCTGTATGAGTGGATCCTCCCCAAACATGTGAGACATACTCCATACATGGGCGGATAAGGCCCCTGTAGAGAGCAAGCAGTTGGGAGGGACAAAAAAAAGGACGCAGACGCCACAGCACACCTAACTTCTTAGAAGCTGTTTTAGCAAGATATGAGATGTGAGATTTCCAGTTCAGATTTTTAGTAAAGGATAGTCCTAGAATGTTCATTGTAGAAGAAGGAGACAGTTGAGTGTCATTGAAGAAGAGGGGATAGTTATCTGGAAGGTTTTGTCGAGTAAATAGGTGAAGAAATTGGGTTTTTGAGGCATTGAACAAAACAAGGTATGCTTTGCCCCAATCAGAAATAATAGAAAGATCAGAAGTTAGGCGCTCGGTGGCATCTCTCCGTGAATCACTTAGTTCTTGTTGAGTTGGACGTCTAATAAACGACGTTGAAAAATGCAGGGTAGAATCATCAGCGTAGGAGTGGATAGGGCTTTGAGTTAGACTTAGAAGATCATTAATGAATAATAGAAAGAGAGTGGGTGATAGGACAGAGCCCTGGGGAACACCACTATTGATAGATTTAGGAGAAGAACAATGTCCGTCTACAGTAGCTGCAATAGAACGGTTTGAAAGGAAACTTAAAATGAAGGTACAGAGAGAAGGATAGAAACCGAATGAGGGTAGTTTGGAAATTAAAGA
>JACEEZ010011927.1:147500-162500 GCA_016584305.1 Chionoecetes opilio | reverse complement strand
CCGCTGTAAGCGTAGTAGTGGAAGGTAGAGGCTGTAGGCTGCTGAGGGGGATGTGAAGCATTTGCAGGTGTCTCGTGCCGATGACAGTGACGTCGGCGCCTGTATCTGGTAACATCTGGAGCCTCGAAGTAGACTCGCCGTACACCAGGTGAACACAGACCGGGGTGGGAGTCATGACACTTGAAGGTGAGACATCTGTCACACTACGACAGTTGCTGTATGTCCGTCTTGAAGGGGGAGATGCGCGACCAACGTTTGACGCGCCGCCCTGAACATCGTAACTAGACGTGGTGCGGCAGAACCTGTCATAGAGGCCAGTCCGGTTGCAGAGGCGACATTGGGCTGTTTTAGCGGGACACTTGTCAGTCCTCGCCCAATGACCTTGGCGCCCACAGCTGTGGCAGGAAGCGGCACCGGCAGGGCACTTTCCCGGGCCGTGACGCTGTGCACACGACTGGCAGGGGTAAGCCGGGCAGCTGCTGTTGTATGTTGAGTCTTCCCGCGATAACCTGAAGGTGGCATTTGAGGTGAATGAGGCGTCTTGTTGCGGCGGCTGCCTTTCTTGTAGATAGACATGGCACGCAGCTGGCTTGGTGATGAGTGAATAGCGGAGGTGCATTGTGGGTGGCTTCGAATGAGCGACAACAGCTAGGTGACAACGTCGTGAAGATAGGCGCCTGTGTCGAGGGAGATAATCCTACTCACTGCGCCATCGTGATGCTCTTTGCGGGTGATGAATACGAGTGGGTAAGTAGGGGTCCGAAAGGAGAGAGCAGAACTCCTGTAGGTTGCTTTATTCTAGTGGACAGAGAGATAAGGGCCGCTGACGGAGAGTCAGTCTTATCGGCCCAGGCCCTGGGTGGTGACTAAGGTTACCGCGTCTCGCAGGACGCACACTGTAGCCGCGTTGTCAGGTACAGTGTTGCTACGTAACATATGAACATGTGTATGGTTTACATAAGAGGCATGATTAATGTGTATGACTATTTTGAATGTAATCACACATCCACAGGACACAATAAAGGCGAGGTAGGAAAAGTTGCTACGGCTTTTAATCAGGGTAGAACAATAAGTAACATATTCAAGCTGGAATAGCGTAGATTTAACAATGAAATAGGAAAAAACTGGTTCACAAATAGGGTGGTAAATTATTAGAATGGACTCAGTCGTCAGGTGGTCAGTGCCAATAGGGAGCTTTGAAAGGAGTCTGGATAAATTCATGGATAGGGAAGAGAGGTAGATGTAGATAGTTTTAAAAGTAAGAGGAACTACCTATGTATGTAGGTCTCGCAGCCTCTTGTACCTTCCTTATTTTCTCACGTTCTTATGTAACACCAAATCTATGAAAATTGATCCATGAAAATGTTTCTTATATATGATTTTGTTTTGTTTTGCATATGTTAATGATAGATAAGGCAAACATCATGTGAAATACTTGTTTTGCTTCCAAGAAGTAAAATGTATGGGTACAATCATATCTTATTCCCGTTATAGTATCTGCGCAAAGGCTGGGTGGTTTAATGGATTGCTCGGCTTTCGACCATATGGCCTTCAGTTCGCCCCGTTGTCTCGGAAGCTGCCCAATGAGGGAGATTACTCTCTATCATCACCCAGAGCTATATCATCTCATTTGCCAAGCTCAGGAGAATTCAGAGCCCAACATATTAAAAATTCAAATGAAAATAGCAATAACAAGTATGATAATATTAACAAGAAGACTGATAGTAGTAACAATAACAACAAAAACATACAAATTGTGCAAATTATCCACCTAAGCTGTTCTTCCTAATGGAGGAGGGTGGTGTTGGTGTGGTTCCCCCCTCCCCTGGGGTGAAGAGAGAGGTGGAAATATCCCACTAATGTATATAGTATTCTAGAATAGGATATAAAATAAGATAAATTAAATATAGTGATACTATAAATGAATAATGTCAGTGGTATTAACTATTACCACATTTGATCAGAATGATAGAGTAAAAATAAAGGCTGTCTAGGAAAATTATTGGAACTCTCCACGTGTAGCCAAAGCAACGTGTCGACAGGCTATCACCAGGTGGTGAGCGGTCAGTCACGTTCTGGATTTTAAAGTATTAAGGGGTAGTCACGTTGACTAACCTCAAATGTGTACATAGTAGATAACCGATCGATCGGTTGTTGAAGAAGGACGTGGTACATCGCCACATAAACGATTATCGTTCCCGGAATTATTTGTTCCGACGGTACCCTGGGAAGTACCGTCTCCAGCCATTCGCCACGTGCAGCAACCAAGCCCCTTTGATACAACTCGTGGATATGATCAAAACCTTCAAACAATCAACCCATCTACCTCTGATGAGTATACCCTAGTTTTTGCTAGCGAAGGTAGTCTTTCAGTCTAGGTAGTTTTTGGTAATCGCAAGGTGGGAATTTCATTTCAAATTGGTTATAATTTACTCATTGGTACCCAAGAATAAAGGATATCTACGGGTATGTACAAGGTGGCCGTTGTTGGGCACAGTTTATGCCCTCAGCGACTGTCGGTTGAAGGCGCGGAGGTGAGGCTTTTCAGGACTCCAGGTGGCCGGGCAGATCAATTTAGCACAGACTCTCGTCTAAATCAAGTACTCCAGTGGCCTCATGATCTCACAGTTCTCTTTCTAGGGGGTAATTATATAAATAATTATTTTAGCCCCAGAGTCATTATAAACATAAAGGGTATAGTTGACGATAGCAGATAAATGTGGCAGTGAGGTAGGATTGTGTATGATAGAGCCTAGAGAGACCAATCGTTCTCACAGACACCTGGTGTCTATCATATCACCTGGTGAGCCAACTGAGTTACGATAGGGTCAAGGAGGCAATTAATAGGGCGTTGAAAAGGGAATTGATAGGGTATGCTGTAGTTCATTTTAACGCACAGCCTTTCGAAGCAGATCTTTCCCGAGATGAGGTACATTGGACAAGGAGAGGTTGTTACTTTGTCAAAACTAAAATAATAAGTTTCATAAATCATCAAAAAGTAGAGTGGGATGCTAACCAAGCACTAGGAGGATACTGGTCTGATTGAAATAATCTAACAACCAGTTCCCCCGCCCCCTTTGGTGAACAATCTCGACTTGGCCAGCTCGACCCACCCGCCGCGTCACAAACAACCATAGCACACATGCTGCATTAGTAGGCTACCATCCGCCAACAATGGTTGCAAAGTTAGTTGGTATAAATAATGTGGTGGTTGGTCATAGGCCTGGCTTCGCGTCTTGGTAGACCGAGCCAACGGCACATCCACCACTTATAATTAAACCCTTAAGTAGGGAACACTAACTCGTAATCTTGCATATAACCTTTTTTTTCACTTCATCTAATTATCAACTAAATCATGGCGGAAGGGGCTAAACTCGCATTAGCGGCTAAATTTGGATGGCTGACATGAATATATAATAAGTGTGAGGAAGTAACTAAGGCTATACTTATTGACTATACTAGTTTAAATACGGGTCTGCTAATGTAATAAAATAGATGGGATAATTACGAAGAGGCTTACTTCCTATATGAAGTTCAAATTATTGAAGCTGGAGATAAAAAAATAATTCAACATTGTGGGACCAAGTATGAGCAAGACTGTACAAAATAACTGAATACGGTATTTGAATATGATAAATTAGTGCGTGATCAGAAACTCATAGCTAAGGCCTCTTTACCCCAACTTAAATTACCAGACTTGTCATTGCCCCACTTTGAAGGGGAAATTGGTTCTCCTTCTGGGACAAATTCAAATTGATTGATGATAGGACAAATTTATTAAAGGCGCATAAATTTACTTATTTGTTGGGTCAGTTGAGAGGTCCTGTATATTTGTTGGTAATGGAGATAATTTTGAAGATAAAGACTGAATTATAAAGAATATTTTCTGCAAGTTTATGGATCTACTGAGCCTTTCTCACAATCTCAGAGAATTTGAAGAGTTCAAAGTAACTTTAATTGCACCCTAAGACCAATTGAAGCACATAAACCATTGATGGAGTCAAACTGGATGGTCAGTATCATGATATGGAGAAAACTACCAACCAGGATGGGAAACCGTTTAAATCAGAGGTACAATAGTAATTACTTCACGGTCAAACAGATAGAAGAGGGATTATTACAGGAGTGCAAACATCTGCAAGGTACTGAGCAAGAACCCCCCCACAGGGAGATTGAGATAACTAGACCTAAGGGTAATCAGCGATATCAGCCACCTTTAGAGTTTAAAGATCCCTCATTAGTGGGTAGTTATCCCGCTCCTGCTAAAGTTACGATGGAAAGAAAGCCTGTAGATAAGATTCAAACTCGACAAACCAGTAAACCACTAAGAACTACTCAAAGAACAGGTGACATTCCTAAATATAGGGTTATTACCAGTGATGTCAGAAGAAGATTCTGGGAGGAAGAACATCCACCCTCCACTTGTAATATATACATATTATAATATTAAACTATATATTATAACAATTATAACTTGTAATATTAAAATATATACCCAGATTGTTCCACTAGGCTCAAAAGGTTAATGGACTTCGGTATTGCCTAACCTGCCTTAGTGGTAAACATGCAATAAAAGCTATCTATTTAAAATCTATTAAGCTGGGTACTTGTAAGCAGTGTAGAAAATCCATTCATCACATAGCTCTATGTCATAACGGTGATATTAAAACAGATCCTACGGTCGTTAAAAGAGCCGTAACTAATATTAGTAGTTCACCCGCTGTTCCTACGGCAAAATTGAAGGTAAGCCACAATGGTAATTCGGTCATTGTAAAGACAATGTTTGACAGTGGTGCACAAAGATAATTTATTTGTGGAGAGATAGTTGATCAATTACAACTACCTATAATTAGCAAGATGAACCTAGCCATTTCGGGCTTTCTTGCCAACGAAGAAACTCAAAATTATTGATATAGTTTGACCACTAGTCCAATTAGGAAATTATAAATGTAGGGTGGCTGCTGTAGTTAATAACATTGGTATAAATTTAACTGTAAAAGGATTTAAATCTACTGCAGAAATATTGAAAGATAAAGGTGTAGGACTAGTTAGAAATACCTTTGAGGATGTTGATGGTCCATACCAATTAATAATGGGCGCTAATAATTTTGGGCAATACCTAAGTAAGGTCATCAACAAATATAACATCTCTATGTTCACTAGTGCCGGTGATAATGTAATAATGGGACCTATCCCACAAACCACTCATCAGCGTGAACAAGAGGAATGCATTCTTAGTCACGCACAACCCCTCTTAGTTGCTAAAAGTGGAGATTCATTAGTACCCACTGAAATCAACGAGTTATTAGGAGAAGAGGATGTTCCCGTGCATAAATTATGGGATCTAGAAACTATTGCTATTAAACCTGAACAATTACCTCAAGAGGATCAAATTATTCTAGATCACTATGATCATACTCTTAATTATGTGAACGGTAAATATGAAGGAGGATTACCTTGGCAAATAGACACCCCTGTGTTACCTTCCAATTATCACATTGTTAAGAGCCAATTAAATAGTTCATTAAGAAAACTGAAGAAAAACTAACTAAATTGGAGTGCAATGATAAGATAATCCAAGATCAATTAAAGGATGACTTTATCGAAAAATGGACAGTGCAGTGGATCATAACGTAGTACATTATTTACCTCATCATGCAGTGGCCAAAGATTCATCAACCACCCCAATTAGAATAGTATACAATTGTAGTTTCAAAACTAAACAAAATGCTAGTAGCTTAAATGACTGCCTTCAGACAGGCCCTAATCTCTTGTCTAATTTAGGAGATGTTTAGTAAAATTCAGAACAGATAAATTCGCCTATGTGGCTGATATCTCCGAAACATTTCTAAGATTAGGTCTAAGGGAAAAGTTTTATAGGGCTCAAAATTCAGAAAATCAAAGTCCAATAAAAGTAGGAGATATAGTAATTCTTAAGGGAAAAATGCCTTGTTCGCAATGGCCTCTAGGAAAAATAGCAGAACTGCATACTGATGGAGAGGGGATTGTGAGGTCAGTGGAGCTACTAGTGAGGGGACAACGATGTGTGCCGACGGTAAACAACTTGATTCCCCGAGAGTTAGCCGAAGAGGTAAGGGAGGACTCTAAGGCTGCGTATTGGCAGACCACCTTAAGGGACTCCCGACCATAGAAGCAAGCTGCTTTAAAGTGCAAAACCACTTGGAGAAACCTAATAAAAGGGGTTTTATTAGGCTTCTCCAAGTGGTTTTGCACTTTAAAGCAGCTTGCTTCTATGGTCGGGAGTCCCTTAAGGTGGTCTGCCAATACGCAGCCTTAGAGTCCTCCCTTACCTCTTCGGCTAACTCTCGGGGAATCAAGTTGTTTACCGTCGGCACACATCGTTGTCCCCTCACTAGTAGCTCCACTGACCTCACAATCCCCTCTCCATCAGTATGCAGTTCTGCTATTTTTGACTTGAATCAAACCTTCATTTTTCACCGTCCCACAGTTGTGGAAATTATCCACCAAAGCCGTTCTTCCTTATGGAAGATGGTGGTGTTGGTGTGGTTCCCCCCTCCTCTGGGGTGAAGATGGAGGTGGGGATATCCCACTAATGTACGTATATAGTATTGTAGAATTGGGTATGAAATAAGATAATTTAAATATAGTGATATGATAAATGAATAATTTCAGTGGTATTAACTATTACCACAATTGATCAGAATGATAGAGTAAAAATAAAGGTTGTGGGGGAAAATTCCTGAAACCTGTACGCTGTGGATGTGAATCAGAGATGGCATGCCGAGGGGGCAACTGTGGTTGCATGAGCCGTCAGCTGCCATGCACCATCTTCTGCGCCTGTGGTGCTGGTGCTGGTATATACCACAACTCATTCAACCGAAAGGATGATGGAAAAAACGAAATGGAGGAAGCCTAACATTGTGCATTGTGATTCCAACCTCGAAATATTGTATGGTTCAATGCTAGTATGTGTTAAGCCAACGGAAAACGGTCGACAGTGGCAACATTATTTATTAGTATTTGTACGGCCTAGTATTTGTATGTCTAATATTTATGTATCTTTATTATATTTATATATGTCTGTATGGCTATTTGAGTATTACTGTGTCTAGTGTTAAGGGGTTCATACGCTACCATCTATATTAGCGAGATTCCATAAGTTGTATCTGATTATGGTCATTGTTAAAGTTGAGATTAACTGATTATAATTTGCATTTCACGAATTACTGTTATTTTACCGAGCTATGTGTTGTCTGTTCTGTATGGATAATTGGGTTTTCTAATGATTTCTTACTTATGTTAATTTTGGATTTTTTCTTGTATATTTTCTGTAATTTTGGCCGCCATTTTGAGTTCTTTTTATTAAGATGTAATTAAAAAGTTAAAATAATGCAAGAATCGGATTCTTTGCACCAGAAAACATACCTATAGACTATACACACATCATATTTGTGTGGTCAGAAAATAAATGTAGAATGATTTTGGAAACCGACCCTTTTTGGCGGCCATCTTGGATTCTGAAAAGGGCAAGCGGGTGTGAAGCTTACTCCAACCCAGAATTTGAAGTAGAGACCAAGCACTATCGAAAAATGCAATACAACGATTACCATCACTGATTGCAAGGTCATCTGGCCCTGCCACCGGACTATAACCAAATTTAACCTAACCTCCTAGCGGGCTCGGCCCCTCGATAATTATAATCTAACCTATTCTCTTAAAAGGGGGACTCCGACCCCTTCGACCCCCTCTTGACACTACGGTCATCATTATGTGAGGATCGTCAGGTTCACTAGATCCATTTTCACTAGATCTAGGAAATGTTTTCAACATCCCTAACTCAAAAACGATGTAGTTGTGACGCATATTTTGTATCCCAGCCAACTATTCCTCGTACCCCCAGGTCCCCAAGCTTGTTTTGGGGGAGAGGGGGATGTATGTGCAAACACAAGAATAATATCAAGTTGAGTATTGTCCGTTGTATCAGGTATTCAAGTAAAATGAATAACTGAAACACTCTGCAACTGCCATTCACGCAGCCCAGAAGCTATCCTTCCCCATGCCAGCCACAGCGTGCTCAGTGCTCTCTTGTATCCCCTCAGGTTAGGTTAGGGTTGGGTTAGTTTAGTTTTATTCATGAACTATATTTTTCTGGTAGATTTAAATGTGTTTAGGAACAATCTGAAGTAAATTATTTCTTGGAAATCACTAGTTTTTCAGAGGGGATAAGCAAAAAAACTAGTTGTTGCCAAGAAAAACAAACCAGATTCTTTGAAAACACATCAAAATCTATCAGAAAAATTTAGTTACATCTGAAAAAAGAGATGATTGATATAACGAATATATACCCTATATGCAGCTGTAATGTCATTCAGATAAGCTTGGAGCAGTGCTCCAAGCAGTGCTCCCAGCGGCATGCCGCGCATTCCCTGTACTATCGCGATAAGTGAAACAGCTCGGCCCGTATTGGGGCGTTGGATATTTACAAAAATAAAGTTGCGACTTCACGCGTCGACTCATTGCACTTCCAGGCTTTATATCTAATTGATAGTAACAATAAATAACACATAAATAACAGGAAAATATCTTGACGAAGACTTCTTGACGTGACCCGCCGTCATTATGGACTGCGCTACCAAGGTATATAAAACTTTCCAAGATCTCCATGTCCCCGCCGCACGCATGAAAAGAATGTACTATTTATTCTAGTAAGCTTCCAAACACCTGGACCTTGGTCTTAAGCCAGGAAACCTCAAGTCCCAAAGGCTTAGCCTCCTCGTGCAGCGCCTCGAGAGCCATCACCAGGACCTCCAGCGACTCAGAAAAGATTACTGCAATGATAACTGTACAATACAATGATTACTGTCCAATACCCAGTCCATACAAGTGTTGAAAATTGATGGAGAAAGGTTGCACCCTTGCGTCACTCCTGTATTCACAGGAAAGAAGGTTGGGTTGAGTTTACATATACACCTACCCCACACTTCACAGCACTCTCAGTACCAGAATACAGACTTGTCATGAAAGGAATAGTCCTTACAGGAATCCCGCGATGTCGCAAAAGATCCCAGAGTGACTCACGATGCACTGAGACAAACTCCTTTTTGAGATCAACATAGGTTGCAAACATCCCCTGTCGAAACTCACGTCGGCCATCCTCCAGGACACGAAGCGCTATGATACGGTCCGTTGTTGACTTACCAGGTGTGAACCCAGACTGCTGAGGTCTCTGATGCTTCAGCAGATAACTGCGGATCCGCGTCAGCAATAGATGTGCAAGCACCTTGCCTGGCACGCTGAGCAGTGTAATACCGCAGTAATTGTTGCAGTCGTGACGGTCCCCTTTCCCTTTCCAGATAGGGACGACCAGCCCCCTTTTCCAATCAGGAAGAATGGTACTTGATTGCCACACGGCAGTCAGAACAGCATGCAACCCGCTGATCATGGCCTCACCCCCCGCTTTGAGGAACTCCGCACTGATATTACAAACACCAGCTGCCTTTCCATCCCTCAACTTTGCTACAGCCTATCTGACTTCGTCAAGAGAGGCTGCGGTTTGGTCAATGGGAGGATCGGCATCCACTGCCCATAATCCAGTGCTGTGAAGCAGCTCAATTGGAGAGTCCACCGTGAACAACTGCCCAAAGTACTCAGCCCAACGAACTATCTGCCCATCCATGTCCGACACGGGATGCCCATCTTCTGCTCTAATAGATCTTGCCCGAAATGGAGACTTGGAACAGATTTTCTTCAGGGCTCCGTAGGTGGGTCGGAGGTCATTAGAGTTCAAATGGCTTTCGACATCCTCAGCGAGACTCTTGACATACCTCTCCTTGTCTCTCCCCAGTAAGGTTCTAGTCCGGCGTGATAGAGATCTGTGCTGGTCCTGGTTCACAGCCAGTCTGGCAGCGCGACTCTCCTCGATATTTCCCAGCGTCTCCGTCGAGACAAAACCACACCTTGATCTCGGGCGCTCCCCAATACACTCCTTGGCAGCCTGGTCCCATACTTATAGAGATTTAGGATTCGTCCTAGGATTCGTCCTAACCCTGCGTCTTAAGTTCGAGGAAAGTCTAAGACGCGTCCTGAGACGGCGGCTTAGGACGAAGCGCTGAGCGCTACATTTAGCAAGAGTCCAATTTGGATTTCATGAAATATCACTACTAAGAGTCATCAGAAAGGTATAAAAATAACGAAAAACTGAAGATTAATAGTTCTATGATAATTGCTGAAGACTACAACGAATGAATTCATCTATAAGGATAATTGTGCCAGATATGCAACGTTCCGTTCAAAAGACACAAACATTGACATGGTCTTCGCTCTATCAACGAGGAAAGATAATTGTTTTCAGGACGACTGGACGAGACTTTCATCCTTGGCCAGCTCTTTCAAGCAAGGAAAAATGTCCTATGTCCTGCGAGGGGAATTTTTCATGCCGAGATGATCGGCGAAGAGCAAGGCAGATGCCTGACAGGCCATCGCCAACCACATGATCACCGCCTTCCAAAAAGAGAGATACGTCGAGGATTACCGGTTATAATGGACGAGGACTTCGCGATCGTTTTCAAAGACACCGCCTATTTTTTCCTGGCCTACAATTCTCAGACATTGTCTCACATGTTTGGGGAGGATACACTCATACAGCTCTCCTAAACAGGGTTGAGTCAAAAGCTTTTCGTCTCATCAACTCCTGTCCTCTGACTGACTGTCTTCAATCTTTAAATCACCGCCGCAATGTTGCTTCTCTTGCTCTCTTCTACCGTTATTCTTAAGCATCTATCTGCTCACAATCTTCTATCTGATCGTCAGTACGGTTTCCGTAAAGGGCGATCTACTGGCGATCTTCTAGCTTTTCTAACTGAATCTTGGTCATCCTCCTTTAGGGGTTTCGGTGAAACTTTTGCTGTTGTCCTTGACATATCAAAAGCTTTTGATAGAGTCTGGCACAAATTTTTAAATTTTTCCAAAATTTACCCTTATTCGGTTTTTTTCCTTTCTCGGGTACCTTCATTTTAATTTTCCCTTTAAAAAACCCGTTCTTTTTGCAGTACTGTAGAGGGCTTTTGTTCTTCTCTTTAAAACCCAATCAATAGTGGGTTCCCCGGGGTTTTCGTCCAAACCCCAAAACTCTTTTCTATTATCTTTAATTTGATCTTTTAAGTCAAAACTCAAAGCCCAAATCCACCTACGCTGATGATTTTTACCTCCCTTTTTTTAAACCTCTTTTATTAGGGTTAATTCCCTAAAACAGGAACTAAGGATTAAAGGAAAAATGCCCCCGAGGGGCCTAATTCGATTTTCTATAATTTTGATTGGGGCAAAGAAACTTGTTTTTTTAAATCCCTCAAAAATCCAATTTCTTCACCTATCTACTCGCCCAAAAACCTCCCAGTTTCACTATCCCCCTTCTTAAAGGGAAAATCAACTGTCTCCTTCTTCTACAATGAAAAATTTCAGGATTTTCCCTTTTTACAAAAAATTTAAAAATGGAAATTCAAATCTCATTTTCTTGTAAAACGGGTTTCTAAAAAAGTTAGGTGGGCGGGTGGCGTCTGCCCCTTTTTTTTCTCCCTCCCTTTTTGTTTGCTCTTGGGGGGCCTTATCTGCCCATGTAGGGGTATGTCTCCCCATTTTTTGGGGAGGTTTCCATTTCATACAGCTCTCCAAAAACAGGGTTGATTTCAAAAGCTTTCGCCCTCATAAAATCCGGTCCTTTAAATGACTTTTCTTCCTTTAAACCCACCCCCGCAATTTTGCTTCTTTTGGCTCCCCTTCTTCCCGTTTTTCTGTCATGCTCTTTAAACCCTTGCAAACCCTCCCTCCCTTCCCCACCCCGCGCCTCCCCTCCCACAAAAATTTTCTACCCCATTTCATCTCTATTCGGGCCCATCCCCCTAATGAAAGGGTTTAAATCAGTATTTTTTACTTTCACCCCTTTTCACTGGAAAAACTCGGAACTTTTTCCTGTTTTATTTTCCATTTTCCCTATGATTTAAATCTTTTCAAAAGAAGAAAAAACAAGACCCCTCCCAAAACAAAATACCCTTTACCCTATGTTTTTATTTTTATTTCCCGTCCTTTTTTTTTTTAAAGGGGGAAATGGAAACTAAGCGGGCTTTGTTTTACCCATTTTTTTTGCCCCTTTGGCCAGTTCCTTGTGATGAAAAACAAAAAAAGTGTTTTTTCTAATGGAGATGGGGTTATAATGGAGAGATTTTCAGGGCGTTTTCAGGGGACCCCGATTTTTTTTTCGGGCCTACAATGGGTGTTGTTTAAATTTTAAAGGGGGGGATTTTTTATTATGCGAAAAACCCATAAAAAAAAGTTTAAAAAAAGGTTACTTTGTGGTTAAGGTTAGGTTAGGACTTTAAAACCTATAGGGTTGGGTTGGGTTTTTTAAAAAACCTTAGAGTTGGGTTTGGGTTTCTTTAAAAAAACCTAAAAGGTTGGGTTTTAAGTTTCATTTTGTTTCATTTTTTTTTTTTTTTTTTTTTTTTTTTGGCTCAAAATAAAACTATCCCCCATTAGAGAAAAGCACCTATTTTTTGGGCCCAAAAAAAAAATAGGGGTGTTTTTTGAAAACAAACCGCAAAATCTCGTCAATTTTTAAACCGGAGATAGTTTTTTTTGGAAAAACCCCCCATTTTAAAAAAAAAAAAATATCACTGAATTTTAGGGTTTCCCCTTTCCCCAAAAAAAAAACACGATTTTCCATCAAAAAAAAAGCATTTAAAAAACTTGGCCGGGAAAAAGATTGCCCAGAGTCTATATTTTTAATAAAACCTATAAGGTTAGGTTAGATAAAACTTGTGGTTAAGGTTGGGGGAAAATTTTAAAGAAAAAAGGCTCCACCCTCTATTTCTTTTTCTCTTATAGCCAACAAGTTTGGGGGGACATGGGGGGAAAACCCGGGGGGTTTGGGGGGGGGAGCAACACAAAGGGAAATAGGGCCCCCCAAAAAAAATCCAAAAAATAGGATTTTCCCTAGTTCATGAACTTTATGGGGGGAAAATATTTCCCCGTTTAAAAGTCTATGTATAGGGGGGATTTCCCTTTGGGGTTTTTTTTTTTGGGGAGCCATTTTTCCCCTTAGGGAGTGTGCCCCTTTTTGGGGGGGGAGCACACATAAAAGGAAATATTTCCCCAAAAGGGGTCCAGGAACGGGGGAAATTTCCCTATTTTAAAGGTTTTTTTTTGGGGGGGGCCCAATTTCCCTAATTGTGTGCTCCCCCCCAAAAACCCGGGTTTTCCCACCATTTAAAAAGGGCTTATTGGCCATAAAAAAAAGTTTAGAGATTGACCCTTTTATTCAAAAAGATGAAAAAACTCTACAAAACCTAACCTCCCCAACCCCTCGGAGCCCTTGTGCTGTGCACAAACCCAAACCAAAACCAAAACCTGACCTGCCTAACCTAACCTGCCCAACCTAACCTAAAGGCCGTGTCACAGCCCCATTTTTTTGGGAATTTTTGGTTTTTTCCCTTCCCAAAAAAGATCCCCTTTAGGGGTGGCAAAAAATATGCGGTTCGTACACGGCTTTTCGGCTACGAAAATCTTTTACGGCACCCTTCCGGGCCCCGAAAACCCCAAAACTAAATAATATAACATAGGACGCTAAAATTTTAAAATATCGGC
Source organism: Chionoecetes opilio (assembly GCA_016584305.1). NCBI lineage: Eukaryota > Metazoa > Arthropoda > Malacostraca > Decapoda > Majidae > Chionoecetes > Chionoecetes opilio. The sequence goes on along the minus strand of JACEEZ010011927.1, from coordinate 148,883 downwards.
CATGTGGGCCCAAAGTAAGGATCGGACTCTTTAAAAATTTATAAACAGATGTCTTAAAGACAGAAGCAAAATACATAGACCCCAAATTTGTGTCAGCTTAGCGGGGCCAAACCTTTTTTTTAAGATTTTCCGGTTATTTTGGGTTTCTTTAAAAAACCAAAAAAGGGTTATTTTACGTTTTTTTAAAAACCTAAAAGACCCTAAACTAATTTCTCCGGCCAATTTTAAAGGGGGTTTTTTGAGGATTTTACAGGTTTTAATGGAAACGGTACCATAAAAATTTGATGATGTTTTCTTTTTTTATAACTTTGGGGTTTTTCGCAAAATAAAAAATATTTCCCCCTTGAAAAGGGACCCCATTTAAAACCAAAGGGAAAAAATAGCCCGGGGCCTTTTGAAAAAGACCATGAAGTCATCGTCCATTAAATTTCCAAATTGGCGAGTTTTGGTTCGGGTTTTGTTTAGGTTAGGTTAAAATTTTGGTTATGTTAAGGTTTGGTTTTGGTTTTGTTAAGCTTAGGGGGGGGAATTTTGGGTTGGGTTTTTTTTATTTTTAAGTAAAAAAAAAAAAATTTGATGGTGCGCGAAAGTCCGGGTGGTTGGCAAACCCCCAACTCATGCGAAATTTTCCGTTTGGTTAGGTATCCTCGAGCCTTGGGCAATTCTAACCCGTTTATAGTGGGAGATTTCCATTTTGAAACTTTTTAAACCCCCAATTTTCCCTGGGGTAATTGAATAATAATGGATACATAAAAACTACCTAAATCTAGTTCTTTCAACCCCAAAAAACTGTAAGATAGGTTAGAGGTGGGTTTGGTTTTTATTAACAGAAAGATATAAAAAACAAATAAGGAAAAAATTTTCAAGACTTTTCGGCAGGGGGAAGTGAAATAGATTATATAAATAGGGTTTCCCTGGCCCTTTTCCCGACAAATCAATTTTTTTAAAAATTTTTTTATTGTGAGCCTACTCTAAATCGCTTTTTTCTCAATATATACCATTTTTTATCAAAAAGTTTGGTGGAGGGGGCACTTTAATCCCCATCACGAACATGAATCAAAGGGAGGAGGAACATGACCACCTCAAAAAGTGAAAAAATAACACACCCGTGACTTGAGTCATGCAAATGACGCCCTATTTTTTTTTAGGTTTTCTTGATATTACATCTCCCAATAGTTTTCACAAAATAATCCCTTCTCAGTTTTCCCAAGGGAGTAAACGTTGATTTTTGTTTGTATCAAAAAAGATGGGCCAGTACAAGCCCCCCGGGCACGAAAAGTTTCAGGAGTGGGTGGTGCAAATCCAGTTTAGTCTTAGGGGGCGAGTCTTACCGCCCCCCCTGCTTTGTAGGGGCACCTCACACCCGTCCTACCAAACATCGAA
>JACEEZ010011927.1:120000-137500 GCA_016584305.1 Chionoecetes opilio | reverse complement strand
TTGAACGCTAATGACCTCCGACCCACCTACCGAGCCCTGAAGAAGGGCTCCGTTCCAAGTCTCCTTCTCGGGCGAGTGCTATTCGAACAGCAGATGGGCGCCTCGTGTCGGACATGGATGGGCAGATGGCTCGTTGGGCTGAGTACTTTGGGCAGTTGTTCACGGTGGACCCTCCAACTGAGCAGCTTCACACCACTGGGTTACAGGCAGTGGATGCCGATCCTCCCATTGACGAAACCGCACCCTCTCTTGACGAAGTCAGAGAGGCTGTAGCAAAGTTGAAGGGTGGAAAGGCAGCTGGTGTTTGTAATATCAGTGTGGAGCTCCTCAAAGCTGGGGGTGAGGCCATGATCCGCGGGTTGCATGATGTCCTGACTGCCGTGTGGCAATCAGGTACCATTCCTCCTGACTGGAAAAGGGGGCTGGTCGTCCCTATCTGGAAAGGGAAAGGGGACCGTCAGGACTGCAACAATTACCGCGGTATTACACTGCTCAGCGTACCAGGCAAGGTGCTTGCCCATCTATTGCTGACACGAATTCGCAGTCATCTGGTGAAGCATCAGAGACCTCAGCTGTCTGGGTTCACGCCTGGTAAGTCAACAACGGACCGTATCCTAGCGCTTCGTGTCCTGGTGGAACGCCGACGTGAGTTTCGACAGGGGATGCTTGCAGCCTATGTTGATCTCAAGAAGGCGTTTGACTCAGTGCATCGTGAGTCACTCTGGGATCTTCTGCGACTTCGAGGGATTCCTGCAAGGACTATTGGTTTGATAACGGACTGGTCTGTATTCTGGGACTGAGAGTGCTGTGAAGTGTGGGGCAGGTGTATCCAGCTTCTTTCCTGTGAATACAGGAGTGAGGCAAGGGTACGTCTTTGCCCCATCACTTTTCAACGCTTGTATGGACTGGGTATTGGACAGGGTTGTAGATCAAAGTGATTGTGGAGCATCCATCGGCAACATCAAGATCACTGATCTTGTTTTTGCCGATGATGCAGTAATCTTTGCCGTGTCGCTGGAGGTCCTGGTGATGGCTCTCGAGGCGCTGCACGAGGAGGCAAAGCCTTTGGGACTTGAGGTCTCCTGGCTCAAGACCAAGGTCCAGGTGTTTGGAGACTTACTAGATGAAGCAGTACAGTCTGTTCATGCGTGTGGCGAGGACATTGAGATCTTGGAAAGTTTTACATACCTTGGTAGCGCAGTCCATAATGACGGCGGGTCACGTCAAGAAGTCTTACGGCGGATTGGCATAGCCCACGGTGTTATGGACTCGCTCAGCGGGAGTATTTGGCGTTGTCGGTACCTGTGCAGGAGGACAAAGATCCGGATCTTCAAGTCGCATGTGATCCCTGTCTTACTCTATGGTTGTGAGACATGGACACTAAATAGTGACTTGAAGAGACGAATCAATGCCTTTGGTAATAAGTGTCTTCGCAGAATCATGGGGTATCGCTGGGATGATTACGTGTCAAATCAGCGATTGCACCGTGAGACTGAATCGAGGCCTATTACCTGCATAGTCCGTCAGCGCCAACTTCGGCTATATGGGCATGTGGCACGCTACCCTGAAACCGATCCTTCCCATCGGGTTGTATCTGTAGGAGACAATCCGGCGTGGAGGAGGCCAAGGGGGCGCCCACAAGGCTCGTGACTGGGGCAAGTTGATGTTTCTTGTCGAGAGTTGCTTGGTATGGGAAAGGAGCCTGCATGGGAACTCGCGCGTGGTGACCCCCGGGAGTGGCGTCGTAGGGTGGGCGAGGCGACGCGCCCCCCGGCGTATGCCCCCAATGATTGATTGATTGATTCGAAGTAACATTACGGCAAATGATGATGATTTAGCCGAGGTACTTATAGGAACATCTAATTTATACGAAGTCCTCACTGTGCCTGTCATGCACAAGGACAAGTAATTAACTGTTTTCATGGACACAGGTGCAGGAGAAAATATCATGGACATACGTTGAATGCATTACGTTAACAAACGAAATATGTCCTCTTCTTAGAACCTCTTTCAATCAGACTGACAGGTTTAGATTGCAAGAAATTCCCTGTCATTGGTAAAGTATGGCTTAACTTACAGTTTGAGGAATTCGTGCCTGCAAACCCTATCTGTTTCCATATATCAAAAAGATTATCATTCCCTGCTGACCTCCTGATAGGTATATCAACAATGCGGGAAGAATGCATTGAAGTTTGTCCACACATACACGGGATTATGGAATGGTATTATGATTAGATTGCATTATGGTATTATGGAACATTTATACCTGATATAAAAAATTCCTCACCAATGCTTACATTTAGTACTGCAACAGTGCAAGCTCCTGAGATTGACATTCATGCAATAACTAGCGTGCCCGAACGACCATTACAGGTGACAGCTCACAGAGAAATAGATTCACCGAGTAAGACTGAATTTGATTCTTGTTCTACCCCTTCTGTTCTCTGTCCGTTCGCAAGATTCTAAGACGCATCGTGGCTGTCTAATGGTAGACGTCTCGCTAAAAGGACGTGAATCTCTTTTGGTGTCGCTGAAACTTGCAGGTGTGAATGAAGAATGCGAAGCTATTTGTTTGAGTGAATCAGTACGTGTTAAGTCTCTTTTCATGGAATCAGCATTGTGCAGTGCTAATGATAAGGGCATTGCTAAAATGTACATACATAATAAGTCACCATGCACCCTAAAGCTGCACACAGGAACGTACTTATCAGATTTCGCAGTCACACCAGCGGCCGTAGGTGTTATTGTGACTCTGGCCCATTTATTGTGACATTCTGGCCCATAGTTCCCATTTTGTCAAATGGAAACCCTACCACTGATCATGCACAGTGTGTTCAGGATGCACTCCGTCCTTCCTTAGACGAAATAAATTTTTCGGAATCAAGGCAAATACTATTTCAAGTACTAACTGCAAATCATGACATAATTGCCATACAAGGTGACTCTTTGGGCACTACATCCCTAATTACTCATCACATTCCTTTGCTACCAGAAACACAACCTATCTGCATTCCTGCATATAGGTTACCCCACTCACAGAGATCGATACTTGATGGCATGGTTAAGAAAATGTTTGAGGATGATGTTATTGAGCCATCCACCAGCCCATGGCATTTTACGTTATTTTTTATTCTTAAGAAAACAGGTGACTGGCGACCGGTTGTAGAATATCGGCGCCTAAATGAAGTTTGTCAAATCACAAGGTATCCCTTACCTGTATTACAAGATAGTTTGATGTTCACAGCGCCAGATAAGAAACTTATCTCTACACTGGACCTTGTCAGTGGATACTGGCAGGTACCCGTTAGATGAAGAATCTAAGGACCTCACAGTGTTCAGTACTCCTTCAGGCCATTACGCTTTCAAAAAGCTACTATTTGGAATAGCAGGTGCACCACTAGCTTTTCAGTATTTAATCAACACTGTTTTCTCAGAATCACTAGGAGATTCAATTTTTGCTTTCCTGGACTACATAGCCATTTGTTCCTCTGATACAAATTATCACCTACGAACACTGGACAGGGTACTTTCTAAACATCAAGATTCAGATTTAAAGGTTAAACTAACCAAATTTCCTTTATGAGGAAACACATTTCTTTCTTGGGTCATGTTTTGGATGCCAATGGGTTACATACTACCATACCACGTCTAAAGTAGATGCAATGAGGAATTTTCCAACACCTAAAAATGTCAAGGCCCTCCGAAGTTTTTTGAGCCTCAGTGGTTTTTACAGGCAATTTATCATGAATTACTCACGAATTGCAAATCCACTAACATATTTATTGAAGAAAGATGTATAATTTTCTTGGGAAGCTCCACAAGAACAGGCATTTAGTAAATTAAAAGCATTGTTGTGTGATGTCCCAGTCCTTGCTTACCCAGATTATTCACGTCAGTTTGCACTCTTCACTGATGCATCAGATATAGGCCTTCGTGCAATTCTGAAGCAGAAAGATGCGAGAGGTAAATGACGAGCATTGACTTATGCCAGCAGAACTCTTAATCCCGCAGAGCGTAACTATTCAACCACCCATAAAGAAGCTCTAGCGGTTGTATGGTCTTTGAAGCATTTCAAATCTGTCATCTATGGGTACGACATTTTTGTTAAAACAGACCATGCCCCTGGTGTGGAATTGTTCAATTCAAAAGAATTGTCGGGCAAATTGGTACGTTGGCGCCTGACGGTACTAGACTTCCACCCTAAATTTGAGTATCTGCCAGGCAGAGTAAATTTCGAGGCCGATTCATTATCACGAAATATTGCACTTGTAACCGTGACACCTGAGCAACCAAAACATGACACCCAAATCGCTATTTCCAACATTGAGGAGCAACAGCGAAATAATCCTTTATGTGCTCCCATCATTTACTACTTGGAGTCAGGAGACGGTACACAATTGCAAAAATTACCTGTACCACTAGATACAGGTAATGTTTCTGCTAATAATAGATCTGCAATTCAGAAATATTTCCAGCAATGTTTCTGCTGGTTCTTGTGGCGCAAGGATTTTTGGAGGCGAGCGGCCTCGGCGACATGTCCGGCGCCACCTTCAGGGGAGCTCCGATCGTCGACGCCCTCAGCACAGACCCCGGGCACGGGGGCTGTGCTGAGGGTGTCCCGGGTCGGGGCTCCCGTGAAGGTGGCGCCGGTCTAGTCCCCGGGGCCGTATGTTGCCGGAAGCCCGTGTGCCGCAGGAAACGGAAGAAACATTGCATAGTACGGAGAGTGTATCCTGCTGAGTGCCCCGCACTCCTCGTCAGGATGGACAAGCCAGTCCTCGTGCCGAACGCCAGCAGCACGAACACTCTCCTCTCTTTTTTTTTTCTTCAAAGCATCGCCTCTGACGGGCTCAAGCTAGCCCGTGGTCCTCCCCTCCTGGAGGCCCGGAAAAAAGAAAGAAAAAAAAAAAAAAACTTGGAGTCAGGAGACGGTATACACAATTGCAAAAATTACCTGTACCACTAGATAAATTTAGGTTACAATACAACCTTTTGGTGAGAGATACATATCTCACGACATGACAGGAAATGTCATGGCGAATTTCTTTGTGTCGAGCGGATTTCTGGTTATTGTTTCTTGTAGTTTCCTGAGGGGAGACGTGGAATGAGTTTCACATTTTCCTCATTTTGGTTTGAGATTTACTCTCTTTAGTTAGTATTACTCGTTTAGTAAATCAGTGAGATTATTTATTTTGTGGTATCACCCCAATATATAAGGTCACTTTGTTTTTCCTTACATAACTGAAACGCCACACAAAGAAAGACTGAAGAAACTAATGGTAAAAGAACTTCAAGTCTTGGCTCGTGGTAATGAAAGATTATCAAAATGGCTGAAGTGGTCAAGAAGTGGGAAGAAGGATGATAATTATCAGGCAGATGAATCAGATTTACAATGTGTCAGAGAAAAGTCCAGTACATCGGAGACTGAAGGAAATAGGAGTGGAAATACTAAAAATAAAAGCAGGAGCAACCCAGAGCTCAGGCAAAAATATTCGATGAACATAAAACAAAGGACATGAAAATACAAGTGAACGAAGATAAGGAGGTAAACGAACAGCATTCAGTGAAAAGGATGAGAGAAGAGCATGACACACATTCGATGGAAAATCATGAGATTTTTCCACATAAACTGGCCAATTCAAGCACGGGAGAGGCACCTGGAATGTATTTCTTGCTGTCGATGAGGTACCCCACTGATCTAGCACACGTAGCCGAGTATAACATCAACTTAACCCGGGAACTGCGGGAGCAAAGATTTTTTTAGTGCCCACAGTGCGGCAATCTGAGTAAAACAGTAACCTTTACAGAATTGGATGAAAATTACATCAACGTCAAGGTAGTAAAATTCCGCATCCGGCAATATATCTATTTTTAACCCAAACATATGGGGTTGTGGTGTGGTTGTTGTTGGGAGTTGAAATATCTGGTGCGAATGGCACCAACCCGCTGGCAAGAGACTGCTGAGGGGTGATAAGGAGTGCCACTCCTTGGGATTTTTCCCAAGATTTTGAAAGGAATATTCAAGTATTTTTCCAGTAGTTTATCTCAAGGTAAGTATAGGTACCGTTGTACCGTACCTTGAGATATACTACGGAGAAATACTTGAATAATCCCTCCAACAGTCCCAAGATAGACAAAAAATATCCTAACGCCAGGACCTAAATCCTAAGATCTTGGGAAAAAACCCAAGGAGTGCTATATCTCTGCGTACAGCGTAGTTAGGCAGATGGTGGTGTGTGTTATCAAGGGCTGACATCAAGGCGTATATGTGACAGAGTGTGTAGACTTCTACGAATGTTGGTGCGGTTTTTGTATGCCATTGAAAATTGCGCTTCCGGAAGGTTTGCCGCAGTCCACGGTTTAAATGATGAATTCAGTGAGATATGTTGTTCAGTTGGGCCGAAACAGCCAGTTGTATGTTATCCCAAGAATGAAAAGGGCCGTTCTTTCCAGAAGCACTGGTATGAGAACAGACCTTACCTTGAATATTCTGCAGAAACTGATAGTATGTATTGCTTCAGACGTCGCTCGTTTCTGCATGAAGACAAGTATAAATGTAAAACAGCAGGAAGTCTATTGGAATAAGTAAATGGCATCAAGCACTTGACAAAATGAAAGAGCATCATGCATCATCTGAAGCACACATGATTCTTGGTGAGGTTGAATAATTTCAGAAGAGACTGGATAATACCCTGGAAGCAGCAGATGAAAAAAGTCAAGCTACAAAAGCTGAAGAGAAACATAAAAATTGAGAGGTGTTGTACAGACTGATAGACATAATATTATACTTAGTAAGGCAAGGACTTCCATTGAGAGGAAAAGATGGAAGTGAAGCAAGTCAGAACAAAGGCAATTTCCTCGAGCTTATGCAACTGTTTGCAAAATATAATAGTGTAATGAACAACTATTTGAATGTTGTTCAGAGTGCTACAGATCATGGTAGGCCTCAAGTGTCGATGTTGTCAAAGGGAATCCAGAATGAGGTTTATTATGGCTATGGGCACTTTGGTGAGAAAGACTATTTGGAATGAGATCAATGCAATGAGAACAGGCATCAATGTGTGTTCGGTATGTGCATGATGCCGAGATAGAGGAATGCTTTATTGAGGTGTGTGACATGGAAAGCACCACAGGCGAAGAGCTAGAAACCTTCAACCTGGCATTATTGGATCGGTATCTCCAGTTCAAAGATATGAGGGGCCAAGGATATGATGGCGCTGCGAATATGAGTGGTATGTAATACATATAGACTATAGAAAGATGAAATCAAGAACTCTTATTGAGCAATTGAGTATGATGAGGTTATGAACATTTTCAAGAGCATGGCTAACAGAAGATTGTTGTTATAAAAACGTAGATATGACATCAAGCATTGTAGACACACCACCTTGGGGTCAGAACAGCAATACAGTACGTAGACCCCGACACAACAGACCCTTATACAATGGATTTCGTAAAATTCTGACACATTCCAGTAACACACACACACACACACACACACACACACCCACACCCACACACACCACACACACACCCACACCCACACACACACACACACACACACACATGCACCCCCCCCCCACACACACAAACAAACACACAATAACATACACAAATTATGTAATGTCTCTGAAGTTGTAATAGATGACGTCTCACACACACTCAAACACACACACACACACACACACACACACACACACACACACACACACACACACACACACACACACACACACACACACACACATGCTTTGTGTGCAGAGAAATACATATAATGATATTGTTTATGGGGAACTTGGGGCATATCCCATGGATATTGATGTAAAAGTTAGAATGATAAATTACTGGATTAGACTAATCACCGGAAAACTGAAAAGTTTTCTTATGTTATGTATCAGTGTTTGCTGCACCTGGACACTGTTGAACGGTACACATCACCTTGGCTAAAGGAGATCAGATCAGTGTTAAATAACTGTGGCTTGTCAGGGGTGTGGTTGAACCAGGAAGTGATTAACCCAGTATGGTTGGTAAGAACTGTGGAACAAATGCTTAATGATCAATGGATTACTCTTTGGTATAGAAATCTTATGACAAAGTCTGTTTATAGTAACTATGTATCTTTTAAGTGTATATTTGGCAGAGAGGAGTATTTAACTAAATTGAAGACCAAATCAAGAATTGTTTTTGCTAAACTTAGGACAAACAATAATAGACTGCCAGTAACAGCAGGAAGATACCAAAATGTGCCCAGAAGGAAAGAATTTGTGATAAATGTGATGGTGCAGCACTAGGGGATGAATACCATGTTGTCTTAGAGTGTAATAATCAGGCAATAAGTCAGCTCAGGCATGACTATATCCCAAAGTATTTCTGGACTAGATCAAGCAGAAAAAAAATGTATTACATTAATGCAGAGTAATAATGTTAACACATTAAATAGGATAGTATGTTTCCTGGATGTAATATTTAAAATGTTCAGATGAAAATATGCTGTTATGTATCTGTAAGATGTATTATGTTGTTTGATATGGATAATGACTTGTTGGCAATTAAGAAGCTGTGCTCCATACTTCTGTTGAAGTCTGAGCAATAAACCTTATTCAATTCAAATTCAATTCAATTCACCCACCCACCCACCCACCCACCCACCCACCCACCCACCCACCCACCCACCCACCCACCCACCCACCCACCCACCCACCCACCCACCCACCCACCCACACCACCCACCCACCCACCCACCACCACACACACACCACCACACCACCCACACACACACACACACACACACACACACACACACACACACACACACACACACACACACACACACACACCAAATAATAATAATTTAATAAAAAAATATAAATAATATATATATATATATATATATATATATATATATATATATATATATATATATATATATATATATATATATATATATATATATATATATATATATATATATATATATATATATATATATATATATATATATATATATATATAATATATATATATATATATATATATATATATATATATATATTATTATATATATATATATATATATATATATATATATATATATATAAATGAATAAATATATATAATAAATAAATAAACATGCACAAATTATGTAATGTCTCTAAATTTGTAATATATGACGTCACAGAAAAGGAAGAACTTGGCTGAAGGTGGCTCATATCATTGCAATTTTTTTTTTCATGTACGTCGGTTATATCGGATAATCAGTGTTATCGGACGCAGGTTCACCCCTTTTAGTCCGTTCTATCGATGATCTACTGTATATGGACGTGGGTATGTTTCAATAACATTTGGATTACTTGTTCTTGGTATTTCATATCTTTATTGCTAAACAAATAATAAGCTAAGCCCCATGTTTTGTTGTGCTGAGTTAGTGTATTCCTTGTGTGCAGGACAATCAACAATGGATGTCCATACAGGAGTAAAGGTACGTATTATTCGTCTACAGCCTTTCCAAAAGATGGGCGTCATGATAAGGCTCTAGCTGATTTGTCATTCTTGTGATCTCAAGTTATGTAAATGCAAAATTATAGCTATGTTACTTTAATAAATCATTCATGTGTTCAAGTGCGAAAGATATTACATAATAATTTTGCCCCACAGGTACATCGCACATGACTATTCATACACGTACAAGCTCGCTCGCATTAGCAAGATTGTAGTCTTCCAGAATTTGTAAGTTTTTGGTGAGCGCCCTTTTTTTTGTAGTTAAGCCCCTGCTCGTCTGAATGTCTGTGCACGCCACTGATCCACATTGCTCTCGGAAAATGGTACCGAGTTTAACAATCGAATTTGCACTGAAATTTGCAAACTATTCAACATTAACAAATGTAACATAAATAGATATCCCCCTAACAGCAACGGCATGGTAGAACGAGGAAATAGGAAAATTAAACAAATCCTGAAGTCATTGGCTCAACCTTACAGTGCACACTGGGATGAATCCCAAGTGTCTGCCACACTTAACTCTTCCTTACACAAATCTACATGTGAAACACCACATTTCATTGTCCTTGGACAAGACAAAAGACTGCCTTACACTCTCCTAGAGCAGAGTCCACAGCCTATATATAATTTTGATGACTACGTTACAGTTAGAGTGCCTCATTTTCAGAAAATATATATACGTGTAACAGATGCAATTGATTTGTCTAAAGAGGACATGATTAAATACCAACGCCCATACACAGCAGAAAAGACAATTGCTATAGGTGATGTAGAATACTTTAAGGTACAGCAATTAGCATCAAAGTTAGATCCTTCATTTGAAGGACCTTATGGCCCTCATCCACGGTGCGATTGGCCGTGAGACCTGATCCGACAAACCTGATCTGATGGATATCCTACCACACACTCACGATCCAACCGCACCTCAAGACCAGTTTAGTTGGTAATAGAAACGGTGGAGAGCGGTTCTCATGATGACTCTCTACAACGAGGAATCACTTTTGATGTGAGCTGACCCCACAACTGAGGAGCGTAAACATCATTCGCACTCGCACCAGATATATTAGAGGCAGTTATTTACTCAATTTATTACCGGAACAAACTTCTTATATTATTATTAACATTTTTTCAACATTAGCCTCACTGTCTCGCTCCTTGAGTTTCTCCACCAATACTTCATAAGCTGCATTTTTCTTATATTTATCCATTTACTCTTTTATTTTTATTTCCCACAAACATTCATTGTTTCTATATAATACGATGAATTCTGTCCAAAAGTTCTTGTCTTCAAAGAAACAATTTATCTTGGTAATTCTCTCGCGACGCTCTCAACGGCGAAACTGACGATCAGCACACACACGGTGCGATTCGGTCTGAACCGGATGAGTTGCCGGATCTTACAACCAAACACTACTTGGTCGCCTTCCGACCAACTGTCAGTCGGTCAGACAGACCACAATCACCCCATACACGATTCAATCCGGTCGGATTTAAGCAGATCCGGGAGGGGAGGGGAGGCGTAGCAGAGTGGTTAGCGTCACCGGGTGGCGTTCTGGAAGACTCGAGTTTGATCCCGAGTGAGACCCATAAATCCACTTAAAGTATTTATGCACCGTCGACTGGCCTAAGAACACCCACATGCCCTGCCCATTAACTCTACCTTCGATTGCAAGTGCATCGGAGGACACAGAGGGGCGGTATGAGCCTCTAATCACAGGCGTCACTATACGAAATTATGCCTGCGCCACCACGGGCGAGGGCCAACCATCACAGCCCTCAAGTGAGCCTCCAGGGCCTACCATCCTACCCCTGGAGTTCACTGCCGTACAGGCGCTATAGGCCAAGATATACATATAAAAATAAATAATTATATGTCTGATGATCTCAAGACCAAATCGCACCGTGGATGGGGTGTTTTTACAGGGTCATTGCCATTGAGCATATAAATAAAATAACTATACAGCACATTTATAAGTACCATGGAAAGACTGCATGTACACCAGGTTAAACGAGTAGCTAGAGGATTAGATATAGTGAAAATTTACCAAGCCCTATTACTGATACACAAGACACTCCTGTAGTTAATGATGACACACACACACTGCTACAAATGATTTCCGTCACAAATTGAGTCGCATTCGCATAGCTAGTAGTGCCATTCCATTCCATTCCATTCAATTTAATTAAATTTTCTAACAGTTCACCTGAGTCTTTCCACTTACCAAAATACTTTTCATTGGTTTTTTTACGATATTTTTTGGTTTACCTACATATTATTCTGACCAATTACTAGTAGAAACTTGATATAATTTCCATGTTTACCTTGTAACTCTTGCATGATAGAAACTGTAATGGATGACAGAAACCTGATAAACTATGTATTCACATTAGAATACTATCATGTAAGAGTTAATTGTGCACTTCTGTTGCACTATGTTTTTGAATTAATTCCTTACATTGTTAAATTGAAGGAATTATTACGCACTTATTGTTGCGTTACATTATTTAATATAATGACATACTAACGCACTTATTGTTGCACAAGATACATTTTTCTACTTGAATGGATTCCTTACGTATTAAATACATATCTGAATTACATTCACTACATGAATGAATTACTTACGTTCTTACTGTTTTACCACGATCACTACTTGAATTATTGTATTGTGCATATACTGACACATTAAACTAAGTAATACAAGCATGCTTAGCAGTTGCTCCAGATACGTTACATATACGTGATGTAAGTGATGCACACATCTATATGAACTACATGATGCACACATGTATCACCTATGTACAACTAACTAACCAATTATCATTAATTAATTACGAATTCAAACTCGCAGAGAAATTAAGAATGAATAATTTTCTTACTACAGAACTCAGAAAACATTGTTTGATCGCGGAGAAACTTATTTATCATGTCATTGTTCGCCATTGACGTATATAATTTTATTATTCAAAGCTGAAATACACTACCTCTAATTAACCCGGGGACTGCGGGAGCGGTGAATTTTTCTGTGCCCACAGTGCGGCAATGTGAGTGAAACAGTGACCATTACAGAATTGGATGAAAATCACATCAACGTCAAGGTAGTAAAAATCCGCATCCGGCAATATATCTATTTTTAACCCAAACGTATGGGGTTATGGTGTGTTTGTGGTCGGGAGTTGAAATATCTGGCGAATATAGCACCAAGCGCTTGCGAGAGACTACTGAGGTGGGGTCAAGGATGCCTCTCCTTGGGATTTTTCCCAAGATTATGCGGGGACTATTCAAGTATTTCTCCAGTAGTTTATATCAAGGTAAACATGTGTACCGTAATTAGGACTGACCCAAGACTGACACCCCAAAAATCATAAAATAGACAAAAATATCCCAAGGTCTTAAAAAAATCATTGAAACTGAATCCTAAATACGGAAAATATGCTTACCTTGAGATAAACTACTGGAGAAATACTTGAATAATCCCTCCAAAAATCCAAAGATAGACAAAAAATATCCCAGGGCCATGACCTAAATCCCAAGATCTTGGGAAAAACCCAAGGAGTGGTATCCCTGCCTGCGTACAGCGTAGTTAGGCAGATGGTGATATGTGGTATCGAGGGCTGAAATCGCGGCCTATATGTGACACAGTTTGTAGACTTCTACGAATGTTGGCGCGGTTTTTGTAAAAAATCTCGCAATGTGTAATTTTCGGTGAAAATCGCGCTTCCGAAAGGCATGCCGCAGTCGATCAGGAGAGCCTTCCGGAAGCATGCCGCAGCCCACTGGTAAATGTGTAGACTTCATTCAATTTCTCTGCCAGTCGTGTTTACACTCGCTGATGGCAACGTGTTTTCTACAAAAACATTGCATTTTTGACATTTATGAATGATTTGTAGCAAACAGATTTCCCCACAACGATGCAACCACATAAGTGTGTATCCATCGATGTCTCTACCTATGTTATTTATCCAGTTTGACTATTTCATATATACATATTACTACATTACTCATTTTTACAGCTACTTTCGCTGCCACTTATTGAGCTTCCTAGCTAACATCTCCGGTAAACATTTAACATTTGAAAATTATTATCAGTGTTTTTTACACATAGTGGATTTAGCACGTTAGTACTGACACATATAGTTTTAGACTCGGCCATGTCATTGTCTTTGATGTTGAACATCATGCAAACCATTGTTGTCCTCATTTGTGTTTGTAATGATATGCGTATGATACTTGGGATTCAAGCGGCCCAACCATCCATCTCTGGTCTCGCCGAATTCTTCGTTAAAATCTTTATATGTATATAGAGAAAGTAATCTCTGATTTTACACACTTTTAGCAATAGGAATTAAGCTTTGTGAAGTTAAGAGTGTATTATGTATAATTGTATATATTGTATGTATGTACTATAATTATATATAACCTTTAGTTAGGTGTAACGTTTATTTTACATATTTTCATGCCCTAGTTAATTCTTGTATGACTAATTTGGGGACACATTATTTAGCGGCCCCGAGCAATATCAGTCAGTAATAACTTATAACATATATAATAAATTACATTACTAATACTATTGAATTACAACTATTATCACACAGTTGTAACAAATATTATTACTTCCCTACAGGATATTTTCATGTACTTAACATCAAAAGAACCAGATTTTTTTTTGTAGCGTCATAAACATATATATATATATACCTTATAATATATTATATATATATATATATATAATATATATATATATAATATATATATATATATATATATATATAATATAATATATATATATATATATATATATATTAATATATATATATATATATATAATATATATAAATTATATATATTACTATATATATATATATGTATATATATATATATATATATATATTAATATATGTAATATAATGTATTTGTAATTATATGTATATCTTTCCGGTTTTACGGTGAGAACCAAGACAGTCATGCACATTATTAGCTTAAGCACGTAACAAGCACATAACAATAGGATGTATGTCAGCCTGTTGTAGCTATCATTAAGGGGATACTAACGAGGCTACCGAGATGACAAGGCCTGATACATCGCCCGTGACGTCACACCATCTAGTGCCCACCCGCTCCGCTCCCCGTACAAGTTTACCAACCTAATATATGTTTATTCAGTATAAAAGATACATATACTGTTATCTTCGGAAATGTTTGTTCTATAATATTATCAAATAAAAATCCGTAAAACACACTAAAGAAATGCCATTATGAGACTCAAGAAATATGCATCCCCGAGGGGTTTCATATTATTCGCCTATCTAATCAGCAATCAGCCACTATGCAGTTGCTAACCACTCTGGCACCGCATCCCCTTATTATAATCCCTTCCCCCTTCTTTTCCAACTAAGACTCATTAGACAATTTAAAAAAATGTAATAGGGATCAGAGCAGGTAAGGGCTACCTAGTACATGAAAAAGATAAATGGAAACAAGCATTAATAAATATCATATGTCATTACCTCCCCCTTAGAAGATTACTAAGAATAAGGGAAGGTACTATACGATTCTAGCCACATCCACACTCTTGTATTATTTTCTAATTTGGAGTCTGGGTTTCATCACCCCGTCTCAGTATATCATATAAATGTAATACACACCATAAGTACGGTACCCGGACAGTTTGCCTACGGACAGTTTGCCTACGGACAATGTGCCTACGGACAGTTTGCCCACCGGACAATATGCCTACGAACATTTTGCCTACCGGACATTATACCTACCGGACATTATGCCTACCGGACATTATGATATACTATTGAAACATATAATTACGACATATAATATGAAACATATATTACGACATATTGCCTAACAACTGATAGCGATGCATAGCGAACATATATTATATATATATATATATATATATATATATAAGAGAGAGAGAGAGAGGAGAGAGAGAGAGAGAGAGAGGAGAGAGAGAGAGAGGAGAGAGAGAGAGAGAGAGAGAGAGAGAGAGAGAGAGAGAGGAGAGAGAGAGAGAGAGAGGAGAGAGAGAGAGAGAGAGAGAGAGAGAGAGGAGAGAGAGAGAGGAGAGAGAGAGAGAGAGAGAGAGAGAGAGAGAAGAGAGAGAGAGAGAGAGAGGAAGAGAGAGAGAGAGAGAGAGAGAGAGAGAGAGAGAGAGAGATATTAGGGTGTCCCTTATATGGCAATTTTCGAATTTCAACCGGGACGGGCAGTCATATTGATCCATTTACTCTAAAAACGACGTGTGGTAAATATTTTTGAAAAATATTTATATTTAGGGGTAGCGCAGAGTCTAAAATTTGCCATATTTCACAGTAATTTTACTACGGTTCTTGGTTTGTTTTAATAATACATGCATGACATTTTGGCTTGTATGTCATAGCTTTGAATCAAGGAAGCCCTCTCAAATATGTTTGTACTGGTTGTGTGGTGAAAGTATCTCTCTGGCCACCCCCTCTCTATGTCACGTTTCGGACTGGATTTCGTCAATAAGTTAAAACATGTCAGCCGGGCAGGCATAACTGTTGGAGCTGGAGCTGATTGCCCTGGGCGGACAGCCGCTGCGTGGGATCAGGATATTGCGTCCTGGTGCCCTCCACGGTGCCCGCTGAATGGCGAAATTCATTTACGCCATCAAGATCTACCTGTTCCGCTATCTAGACCAGTTCCGCCTCACTGCAGGAGAGAAATCTGGAATTTGACGCCTCGTCGCTTTCACCGTCTCGACGTACGTGTCGTTTTGGTTCCGTGCGACATCCCCGACTGCGGCTCGGCACGAGACCTCCAACTGCTCAAGATGTTGGTGTCCTACCCACCACTCACGGTGGACACTGCAACTGAGCAGCTGCACACCACTGGATTACTGGCAGTGGATGCCGATCCTCCCATTGACGAAACCGCACTCTCTCTTGACGAAGTCAGGTAGGCTGTAGCTAAGTTGAGGGGTGGCAAGGCAGCTGGTGTTTGTAATATCAGTGCGTAGCTCCTCAAAGCTGGGGATGAGGCCATGATCCGCGGGTTGCATGCTGTCCTGACTGCCGTGTGGCAATCAGGTACCATTCCTCCTGACTGGAAAAGGGGGCTGGTCGTCCCTATCTGGAAAGGGAAATGGGACCGTTAGGACTGCAACAATTACCGCGGTATTACACTGCTCAGCGTGCCAGGCAAAGGTGTTTGCTCATCTATTGCTGACACGGATCCGCAGTCATATGCTGAAGCATCAGAGACCTCAGCAGTCTGGGTTCACGCCTGGTAAGTCAACAACGGACCGTATCCTAGCGCTTCGTGTCCTGGTGGAACGCCGACGTGAGTTTCGACAGGGGATGCTTGCAGCCTATGTTGATCTCAAGAAGGCGTTTGACTCAGTGCATCGTGAGTCACTTTGGGATCTTTTGCGACTTCGCGGGATTCTTGCAAGGACTATTGGTTTGATAACCGGTCTGTATTCTGGGACTGAGAGTGCTGTGAAGTGTGGGGCAGGTGTATCCAGCTTCTTTCCTGTGAATACAGGAGTGAGGCACGGGTGCGACCTTGCCCCATCACTTTTCAACGCTTGTATGGACTGGGTATAGGACAAAATTGTAGATCAAAGTGATTGTGGAGTATCTGTCGGCAACACCAAGGTCACTGATCTTGTTTTTGCCGATGATGCACTAATCTTTGCTGAGTCGCTGGAGGTCCTGGTGATGGCTCTCGAAGCGCTGCACGGGGAGGCAAAGCCTTTGGGACTTGAGGTCTCCTGGCTTAAGACCAAGGTCCTGGTGTTTGGCGACTTACTAGATGAAGCAGTACAGTCTATTCATGCGTGCGGTGAGGACATTGAGATCTTGGAAAGTTTTACATATCTTGGTAGCGCCGTCCATAATGGCAGCGGGTTACGTCAAGAAGTCTTACGGCGGATTGGCATACCCCTCACTGTAAAAAAATTAATGGTATATAAAGGGTATACAAGGGGTATTCCTAGTGTCTAAAATAGAATACCCTATAGGG
>JACEEZ010011927.1:0-115000 GCA_016584305.1 Chionoecetes opilio | reverse complement strand
GGACTTCCTTAATTAGTGTCTCTCTTAATGGGATCTCAAGTCAACCTTCTCCACGGCTACTGTTGCGCTCATCTAAGAGAGCTAGTTGAGGAAGAGAAAAAGAGAGGAGAGGGAGAGAGGGAGAGAGAGAGAGAGGAATGAGATGAGCGAGAGGAGAGGAGAGAGAGAGGAGAGAGAGAAGAGATGAGGAGAAGAGAAGAGTGGTTAGAGAGATGAGAGAGAGAGATGGAGAGAGAGAAAGATCGAGAGAGCGAGTGAAATGGAGAGAGAGAGGGTGAGAGAGACGAGAGAGAGAGAGGGGGAAAGTGAAGAGTTTTTTTTTGATGAGAAGAGAGGGAGGAGAGAGGGAGAGGAGAGAGAGATGAGAGGATGAGGACCGATGAAGACGACGAGAGGATGAGAGAGAGATTCGAGAGGAGATGATCTGAATGGAGCGAGAGAGGAGGAGAGGGGACGGGGGGTTGGAGAGATGAAAGTGTCTGAGTGGAGGCTCGGAGAGAGTGGGAATCCAGATGGGAGAGTGGGGGGAAGACCAGTAGAGAAGAGAGGATGTGGGACTGAGAGGGGAGAGAGGTAGAGATGGGATATGGAGATCGGTGGTGACGAGAGGGATTAAGAGCGAGAACCAGACTGGGTGTGGCAGGCGAGCTAGAGTAGGGACCGAGAGAGTGGATTATCAAGAGTTGAGGGGGGAGATGGGGGGGGGGGGGGAAGAGACGGGAAGTTCATCGGGGTGGTACCGGGCGGATAAGGAAACATCGAGCGATGTGACGGGAGACAGGTTCGGAGTCAGAGGAGGACAGGAGATGGAGAAGTACGAAGAGCAGAGGGGAACAGAAATTGAGAGAGGAGAGGAGGGGGGAAAGAGGACGGATGATAGGCGATGAGAGGAGAGAAACAGGAAGAGAGGACGGGGATGACGAGACCGATGTGCCGAGCCGGTGTTGGGTTGTGGTCTGGTGAGAGCCGGCGAGAGTGGGGACATGCGGAGAACTTCTGACCTGGGGGCGATAAAGAGAGAGTGAGTGAGGGCCTGATATTGACAACGGATAAGATGTCGGAGCAGAATGAATTTTATGACGAGAGAGATGAAGAGGGAAAAAAAACACCAACATAACAACAGACAAAATGTTTATGTTTATTCGGTAGTATCTTTCGTTTTTTTTCTGCCACTTGATCGTGGCCGGGGGGACAAAAGGTTTGGATGCGCGCGTCCCCTACTGGACTCCTTTTCTCTTTTTGTATACTAACGGGACAGAGTTTGCCTCTCGGACATGTTGTTTTTTTTGCCTATACCATTTACATTATGCATTACCGGCGGACAGTTTGGACTACCGGACATTTATGGCCCTACCGGCCAAATGGACTGGCTGGCAGGAAGGAAAAAAACAGAAGGACTAAGGCAGGGGCTGTGTTTAGTATTCTTAAATTACCTTTGCTAGGGGGGGGAGTTTTTGGGGCGGGGGGTGAGCGTAAGGGTTGGGACGAGTTTTTTATTCAATGAAGGGTGACCGCCGTTACACTCTGCTTTTATACTGTGTCTTTTTGTAATACCAGGACTCCTCAACTCCACCACCCCCCCCTTGGCCCTCTTTCCAGAAGTCACACGAAGGTGGGGGGTTGAGATTCTTGCGTCCCCCCGGAACACAGCTCAGTCTCCAGGACAACCTCTAGCCAATTCTCCTGGCATTGAATGGCGGATTAAAGGTCACAGTCACTGGGTTTCAAACTCCACCCCAAGGATGGGAGATGACATGGATCTCCTGAAGCGGGAGTAGTGAGTGAGTGATTGTGCCCTCGCTCTGACATTCTCAAGGCTGTTATTCCGGCCGCACAGGGGGTTCTTGTGCTGTGTGATGTGCGTTGGGTTCCGGCTGATTGTCTTGGCGTGATGTTTGCCTGCGGGTTAAGATAAGGAGATGCCTGGGTTTTTCGTCAGGAGCCCCATACTGACCTTGCCATTCGACTTCTCCAGCGCGTGACCATTGTTTTTGGTCCAATTGCAAGGCTTACAAGGCTTATTTTAAAGCGGCACCACCGTTGTCCTGCCAGGTCACGGCTTTTTTTTTTTTTGTCGCAGCGTAGAAGGTGAAGGCAAGAATGAATACAATCGAAAGGGTTTTGCCAGTCCTTTTTTGTTTTTTTGCAAATTTGTTTGCACAAAGTTTTTTTTTTGGGTGGATTGTGCAGCTGCAGTCGTTCAGCATAAGCCTGGGCCTATAAAATGAGGCTGGAAAAAATGTTCATTTTGAAATTGAAGTAGTAAGTGTAGGTTTAGACAAAGTAGGACCATTCTACAGAAGAGAGGAGGGGTGAAGGCCCGAGTCCACCCGAGTACCGAGTACGCTTTTTTTTTGCCGTGCGGGGACGCTGGCGTTGTGCGTTGGGTGGATGGGGTACGCTGGGATGGAAGTGTGGCTTGCCGTTGGATGCACCACCTTGTAAAGTAAAATAACTTCAGCTATACTGCAGAGGTGGTTCGAATGAGCAACGAGGATCGAGGAGTCGACCCAGGGTTCACTACAAGCTTGTGGCAGGAGACATTGGCAGTCAGCGCTTGTCCACACCTGGTACTTCTACCACTCACCCACGCTGGCACACTCTGTGTTGAGTGAAGGACCGGCCATCTGGCTCCTCTACCACTCACCGACGCTGGCACACTGTGTGTTGAGTAAGGGACCAGCTACCTGACACTGCTGCCACTCACCCATGCTGGCACACTGTGCGTTGAGTGAGAGACCAGCTAACTTACGCAGTTGCCGCTCATCCAATTGCACGCTGGGTGTTTGAGGACTACTATCTTGTTATCTGGTGGCGGTAATTGTTGAAATAAATGGGAAAAACCATGGATTATTTAGTAAGGTCCTGTCTTGAAGGTAGTCCTGGATGTGCTGCAGCAGGGCACCGCGCACTACCAGGCTCCTCAGCTTGGTGGTGAGACCTCCGTACCACACCCTGTCAAAGGCTCCAATGATGTCCAAAGCCACAACAAAGGTGTCCATTACTCTATCCAGCATGTGGGTCCAGGAAGCAGGCTGAAGGAGGACCAGGTCTGCAGCTGACCTTCCCTGCATGAAACCAAATTGCTTGAAGTTGAGATGGTGGGCGTCCAAAAAGGTTTTCATATTGGCGGTAATGAGGGACTCCAAGCTTAACCAACAGTGATGAGGTGATAATGTTTTTGGGGCGGTAGTTTTTTGGGTCCCGTTTGCTGGTTTTTTTTGTGGATAGCCGCCACTCCTGCTTCTTTCCATTGCTTAGGCCACTTGCACGATGAAAGGATGTTGTTGAAGATGATGGTGGTGGTGGAACGAGCTGGGCAGCACATCCCTTTAATAGGTGAGGGCGGATGTTGTCAGGCCCAAACGCCTTCTAGGGATCTATTTGCCGAAGCTGATTTTCTACTTCTTAAAGTTGACTGCGGGACTCTCCAGAGAGACCCTAGTGAGGGATGGTATCTCTGAGGGTTCGCGTGAGGGGTCTGGCACCGACATTTTAAATGAAAAATGAGCTGCTAACAGCTCAGCCTTGTCCTTGTCGCGGACAGCCACCGACCCTTTTGGTCTGGTTAGCGGTGGAATAGTATTGTCAGCAAAGAGGCCCTGCTGCTGCCTCACTCCACACCACCACTCCTTACTGCTCACTGAGTGGCCGCCTTACTTGGCCTTTCTCTCTCTCTCTCTCTCTCTCTCTCTCTCCCTCTCTCTCTCTCTCTTCTCTCTCTCTCTCTCTCTCTCTCTCTCTCTCTCTCTCTCTCTCTCCTCCTCTCTCTCTCTCTCTCTCTCTCTCTCTCTCTCTCTCTCTCTCTCTCTTCTCTCTCTCTCTCTCTCTCTCTCTCTCTCTCTTCTCTCTCTCCATAATATATATATATATATATATATATATATATATATATAGATATATATATATATATATTATATATTATAATATAACGTATATATAATATATATATATATATATATATTTTATATATATATATATATAATATATATATATATATATATATATATATATAATATATATATATATATATATATATATATATATATATATATATATATATTATATATATTTATATATATATATATATATATATATATATATATATATATATATATATATATCGAATGTCTCTACTCGTACTTACCCTTCCAAAGTGAGTGAGGCCCCTTGGTGAGTCTGGATCCTCAACGTCATCCTCTTGCGCCCTCGCACACTCAGCCCTGAAGGAATAACAACAGCCAAGGTCAGAGTTCTGTTACCATAATTATCCCTACTACTACCACTACTACTACTACCACTACCTCTACTACTACTGCAGCAACAACTACTTATATTACTGCAGCTACTGCTACTGATAAAGTACTATCGGCATCACCTTTAAATATTTTACGACTATTATAGCACTGGATAGAGATTATATGTACATGTGTAGTGAAATATATGTTATTATGACTGTGTTCTCTTAGGTACACACGCATTGTCTTGGCCGACTTCAATACAACTCAATTTTTAACTGGCACGGGGGAGATTTTTCCAATAAAAATCAATCATTGGGGGCAACGCCGGGGGGCGCGTCGATCGCCCCCCCTAGGGACCCCCCCCCCGGGGTCCCCCACGCGCGGGGTTCCACCCGGGGTCCTTCCCATCCCAAAAAAGCTCTTGACAAAAAACATCAAATTTCCCCCCAGAGGACCCTTTGTGGGCCCCCCCTTGGCCTCCTCCCCGCCGGTTTTGTCTCTTACAGAAAAAACCCCGATGGAAGGTTTGGGTTTCAGGGTACCCTTTGCCCCCATGCCCATATAGGGGAAGTTGGCCGTGACGGACTATCCCCGGGAAAAAGGGCCCCCCCCCCCCATTCAGTCTCACGGTGAAAAATCGCTGTTTTGGGAACACTTTAATCACCCCCAACGATACACCATGATTCTGCGAGGACACTTTTTCCCAAAAGGATTGATTCGTCTTTTTCAAGTCACTATTTAGTGTCCAGGTCTCAAAACCCTTGGTAGGAAAAGGGGTCACAAGCGACCTTTAAGATCCGGAATTTTTTTCCTCCTGCACAGGTTTCCCGGGAAAAACCCAAAATTTCTCCCGCCCGAGCGAGCCATAAAACAAGTGGGGTATTTCCAAAACCGCCGTAAAAGGGTTCCTTGACCGGGGAACCCCCCCCGTTTATTATGGACTGCGGGTACCAAGGGATGTAAACCTTTCCAAATCTCAATGTCCCCCGCCACCGCATGAACCGACTTTTAATGCTTCATCTAGTAAGTCTCCAAAAAAACCCGGACCTTGGTCTTGAGCCAGGAGACCCCAAGTCCCAAAAAGGCCCTTTGGGCCCCCTCGTGCGGCCTCGAGAGCCATTTACCAAAACTCCAGCGATCAGCAAAGATTACTGCATCATCGGGAAAAAAAGATCCCCGTGATCTTGGTGTTTCCCACGGAGTTCCAAAAATCACTTTGATCTAAAAAAACTTGCCCAATTTCCCAGCCAACAAGCGTTGAAAAATGATGGGGCAAAGGGGCGCACCCCGGGGCCCCACTCCTGTATCACAGGAAAGAAGCGGATACACCCGCCCCCCACCCTTAAAAGCACTTTCAGTCCCAGAATACAGACCATTATCAAAAAAAAGTCCTTGGGGGGAAACCCCCGAAGTCGCAGAAGATCCAGAGTGGGCTCACGATGCCTGAGGCCCAAAAGCCTTCATGGATCCAAAATAGGGGTGCAAGATCCCCCGTCGAAACAAGTCGGGGTTTTTACCAAAGGGCACGAAAACGCTAGGTACGGTCCCTTTTTGACAACCCGGCGTGAAAACCCCGAATGCCAAGGTTTTGATGCTTTAAAAGTGGGCTTTCGAATTGTGTCAGCAATAGAAAAAGGGAAGCCCCCCTTGCCTGGTTTCGTTTAGCAATGTAATCCGCGGGGAATTGTTGCGTCCGACCCGGCCCCTTTTTTCCCCTTTTCCCGATAGGGAACCCAATAGCCCCCCTTTTTGTCAGGGGAATGGACCCGTTGCCCCACGGCAGTCAGGACCGCATTTCAACCCGCGGTCATGGCCTCCCCCAGCTTTGAGGAGTCCGCCCCTGATATTTCAAAAAAACCCGTTTCCTTTCCACCTTCAAAAATTTTTCTTTCAGCCTTTTCTGACAAAATTTTAAGAGAGGGGTTTCGGTTTCGCAATGGGAGGATCGGAATCCCAATGAAATTTAAACCCCGTGGTGTGAAGTGCTCAGTTGGGGGTCCCCCCGGAACAAAAAAAATTTGGGGCCCAAAAAACTCAGCCAAAGAGCCTCTTTCCAAACCATTTCCACACGAGGGGGCCCCTTTTGCTGGGTTTGAATAGGGGATTGCCCGGGGAAGGAGAATTTGGGAAAGGAGCTTCTTTAGGGGGTCGGGAGGCGGGTCGGAGATATTTTGCGTTCGGGAAGGACCCTCGACATCCTCAGCGAGATCCGGGGCATTTTCCTCTCCTGTCTTTTTCCTCAGGAGGGTTCTAGTCCGGGTGACAGAGGCCCCGTTGCTGGGGCCCGGTTTCCCCCGCCCCCCCCCAGCAGCGCGATCTCCTCGATTTTTTCCAGCGTCTCCATCCCCCCCGACAAAACCCCCGCCTTGACCTCGGGCGCTCCCCAAAAACACTCCTTGACAGCCTTTTAAAAGTTTCACGTTTGGAAAGGGATCCCAAGTTCTACAGGGTCCCCCAGAGAAAGAGACACAAACCCATTTTTAGACGGGCCCCCGAAAACTCATGAGCACATGTCAAGGGCCTTCAGTTTTTCAAGAGAAAACCCCAGTTGGTTACCTCGAAAATTCTTCTGGATTGGGCATGAAAAATTAAGTGTGCCCAAAAACAAGTTTTGTGATCTTTTTCCAAAGAACCAGCACCCGGGAAAAACCCCCGCAGTTTTGGAGGGGGTCCCCCAAAGAGTACTAATGAGGAGTGGGCGATTTCCCTTAAACTACCCCTCCGGCATTACTTTACCAAAGTCCAGCGGTGCAGCTCGGCTCTGATACCAAGAAAACCTTTCAATTCCCCAACCTTCTGGACCTTTCCCAAAATTAGAAGCAGAAAAAACTGTGGTGTTTTGGTAAAAGGGAAACCATGGGGACCCAAAACACAACTCGTAGGGCCCTCTCCCCACAGTGCCCGTAGTAGCATTGAAACGCCCAAGACAATGAGGTGTCCCGAGGAGGGGCATGGTTTTAATACAGAAATCGAGTTTGGCGTAGAACATTTCCCTTTTCCCTTTAGTTTTACGCATCTCGGGTTTGGAGGTACACTGAACCCAAAAGGGCCCTGAAACCCAAAAGGTGTTTCATCCTCACCCGCAAATTTTACGCCATCAACCGGATAAACCCCAACAATGGACGGCTGCCCGTTTGGGAGATGCTATAGTATCCCCGTAAACGGTGAAACCCTTGCTCATGCCGGGCCCGTGTAGGTTTTTAACCCCCCACTGCTAGTTCGCCACTGCCAGGCCTCCCCGTCTAAGAGCCCTTATATCCACCCTCGGGCCCAATTTAGCTTTGCCCGATAGGAGGGGGTAGTCGAAAGACGTCTTTGGGGGCTCAGAACGGGCCACGAGCCCACACGAAAAAAACCCCCGCAGGTTTTATCCCGGAGGGGCTTTTGACGGGCAGGCGCCCGCCTTTTTGCACCGCCCCCGGGCCCCCCCCATAAGAAAAAAATTGGGCAGGGGGCCCTACCACTTGATTTAGAGTGCGGGATTCCCGAGGGCTTTGCCCCGCACTCGTCATAGGCAGACCCCTCCCATGCGTCGGCATAGGAGGGGTTTGCATGGTCGGGCCCCCCGGCAAAACCGGGTCGGGGGCGCGATTACTGCGCCCCCGGCCTCTACCTCTTACTATGTTTGTGGCTAGTTTAGTTTTTACAGGGAAGGGTTGCAACCCCCCCCCCCCCCCAACCAATCTATGTCAGGGATTGGCCTTACTGCTCACCGTGGCCAGGGACGCAGAACCCCCTGTAGGGATTAACCCCAGGCTGCCCTCTATTTAACCCATAGCTGGGAAGATATGTGAGATATTGCTATGATTTATGTGTTATATTTTATCCCCATGGCTCCGGTACCAGAAACATTAACAGTTCTCTCCTTCTGAATATTGCGAGATCCAGAAAGTTGAGAATTGGAGGTTCTTGGTATCAGAGACCAGAGTTGCACCGCTGGACAAAGTGGACATGGTATAATAATGGAGGAGGTGTAGCTAAGGAGATCGACCGTTAGTTAGTACATCGTTAGTACTCATTTGAGTAGGGCTGCCATATCTGAACAGCCGAAATTCCGGACGCCTTCACTGACTTCCATGAGCCCCGCCCAACACACACTTTGGCCCTTTGACGTTATGTAACCTTATAAAGTATACGGAGAAAAAAATATATCAAGGCATCAAACAAGTAAACCATTTCAAACACCGCAACAGCTGCTTCAAGAAGATTGGCGCGACGTGAGACGGCGACGGCGGGGAGCAACGATCCTTAATATAGGATTTATACACTTAGGAAGAGTTGCGACCGAATCCAGGATCAGGACACGTAATTTATGCTCTCGTCGCAAAAGCTTGCACCATTCGTCTTCCTGTGACCTCTACCGCTTATTAGAATCGCTTCGTAGATCCTTTCATTTCCTCCTCTTCCTCCTCCTCCTCTCCTCTCCTCTCATCTCCTCTAGTGTTGGCCGAAGCCACCACCCCGGGAGGAAGGTCATAAACCCCCGTCTAACTCCCGGTACCCATTCACTGCTGGGTGGAAAGGGGCTCGGATTTTTAGGAAACAGCCCATCTATTTCTGCTCCGCCCGGGAATCGAACCCGGGACTTCTTGGTTGTGAACTGATTGTGCTACCCCTACACTACGGAGTAAGCTGAGAACTCCTTCCCACCCATCTCTCTCTCTCTCTCTCTCTCTGTCTGTCTCTGTCTCTTCTCTCTCTCTCTCTCTCTCTCTCTCTCTCTCTCTCTCTCTCTCTCTCTCTCTCTCTCTCTCTCTCTCTCTCTCTCTCTCTCTCTCTCTCTCTCTCTCTCTCTCTCTCTCTCTCTCTCTCTGTCTCTCTCTCTCTCTCTCTCTCTCTCTGAAATTTTTTGAAAAATTGGTTATGGATGCTGAAATTCCGGATATTTCGAGAATTTTCAAAATCCCCCCCGGACGCTGATTTTGACACCTAAATTCCGGACTTGTCTGGGAAATTCCAGACGTATGGCAACCCTACATTGGAGGATCCTCCATAACTGCAGGTTTTACCGGAGTGCTGAGTTCCTTGCAGCTTATCACATACATGTTGCTACACTTAAACTTCATGTCAAGTCCAAAATCATATCATGAGGTACCATACTGTGTTTAATCTTGAGAAGCTGAAGGACTTGACATGTATATGCCCATGAATACGCGGTGGCAGTCACAAATTGGTTTGATGTGCTCAGTGTTCTCGAGAACCCTGTTTAGGGGAGGTGGTGGCCGATTGGTTAGCATCTAGGAGTGGTGCGCTCGATGGCCCGAATTCAAATCCTGCCAGGGGCAACTTTTTCGACAATCTTTAACGCAGTCGACAAGATCCTGGGATGTGAGCACAAGGTCCCGAGTTAAGTCACGCCAAGAAGCAATTGTAAAATCCATCGTCGAGTGACTGAAGAAACCCGCATGCTACGTACCTGTTCTTCCGAATGCGACTACAAGTACGACGGTACTTGTGTATGTACCTCATGCTATGTTTTTGGACTTGACTTGAAGCTTAAGTGTAGCAACAAGTCTGTGATAAGCTGCAAGGAACTCAGCACTCCGGTAAACCCTCTCTTGACGAAGTCAGAGAGGCTGTAGCAAAGTTAAGGGGTCGAAAGGCAATTCGTGTTGTTTGTAATATCAGTGCGGATCTCCTCAACGCTGAGGGTGAGGCCATGATCCGCGGGTTGCATGCTGTCCTGAATGCCATGAGGTACAGTACTCAGGTACCATTCCTCCTGACTGGAAAAGGGGCAGGTTGTCCCTATCTAGAAATGGAAATGGGACCGTGAGGACTGCAACTATTACAGTTGTATTACATTCCTCAGCGTGCCAGGCAAGGTACTTGCCCATCTATTGCTGACACGGATCCGCAGCCATCTGCTGAAGCATCAGAGACCTCAGCAGTCTTTGGTTCACGCCTGGTAGGTCAACAACGGACCGTATCCTAGCGCTTCGTGTCCTGGTGGAACGCCGACGTGAGTTCGACAGGGTATGCTTGCAGCCTATGTTGGTCTCAAGAAGGCGTTTGATTCAGTGCATCGTAAGTCACTCCGGGATCTTCTGCAACTTCGCATGTTTTCTGCAAAGACTATTGGTTTGATGACTGGTCTGTACTCTGGGACTGAGAGTGCTGTGAAGTGTGGAAGAGGTATATCCAGCTTCTTTCCCGTGAGTACAGGAGCGAGGCAAGGGTGCGTCCTTGCACCATCCCTTTTTAACACTTGTATGGACTGGGTATTGGGCAAAAATGTAGTTCAAAGTGGTTGTGGAGCATCCCTCGGCAACACCAATATCATGGGATGAATAGCTGGGATGATTACCTGTCAAATCATCAATTGCACCGTGGGAATGAATATAGACCTATTACCTGCATATTCTGTCAGCGCCAACTTCGGCTATATGGCATTGTGGTACCCTGAAACCGATCCTTTCGATCGGATTGTATCATCAAGAGACAATCCGGCGTGGAGGAGCCACAAGGCTTGTTCGTGGCTGGGGCAAGTTGATGTTTCCTGTCAAGAGTTGCTTGGTGTGGGAAGGGAGCCTGCATGTAGACTCGCGCGTGGTGACCCCCTGGAGTGGCGTCGTAGGGTGGGCGAGGTGACGCGCCCCCCGGCGTATGCCCCCAATGATTGATTGATAGCATGAGATCTGCAGGATGTGTATGTGTGTTTCTGCTTTTGGCAGTTACACATGATATTGTGTTTACGGACAGACATCACATCCTTGATAATGATTACATGACAGCCAACTGTTGTTGTGAACAGCGAGTGGCATCCCTCGCTCCTCGTATTTCACAAGAATGCACACTCAGCTAGCGTGTGCTGTATCGTGGCGGCGCATACGGTACTGATGATGTAGCCGTGTCACGGGCCTGGGAGTTAAGGTGAAATCACCATATCTGCAAACCAAGCTGTTCAACACTGGACGAATTGTACCTTTACTATAAGATGCTCGACGGCCGGGAGGAAGACAGAAGCAATAGGAGACGCGGTTAAAGCTCTCCTATAAAAGACTCGTTACGAGTCTGTGTGGGCAGGGCATCACACTTGTGTGTGTGTGTGTGTGTGTGTGTGTGTGTGTGTGTGTGTGTGTGTGTGTGTGTGTGTGTGTGTGTGTGTGTGTGTGTGTGTGTGTGAGTTTGTGACGTTAATAATTGTTCTGGCCTGTCGATAATACATTAGTTGCATTTCCCGTTTGTAAGAATCCTTGAATTTGTATTGCTCAACCTCACAATGTATATTTTTTACACACACACACACACACACACACACACACACACACACACACACACACACATATATATATATATATATATATATATAATATATATATATATATGATTATGCATTGTCTTACGCGTTTCTAGCACATATATACGTATACTTTGATTATATCAGTAAGCTTTACTAAGTCACTTCCTTAGTACCTACTTACATACCTACATACATACTTACGTATGCTTTACATAAATCTGCAAAGCCTTACTTATACCGCCTGAATTTTGTGTTTTAACACCTTTGATGTGCACCTCTTGGCAGGGAAGAAAGATACACCTACCTTTCAAGAGAGGCATCACCTGGCAATCACCCCTACAGGTCATTGACTCTGCAAGCTCCTTGCATTGAACACGGTTACCTATAAAACCAATATAGAAACGAGTAACACGATATACTACTACTACTTTTATAACTAACATTACTATCCATATCATCATCATCATTATCATCATCAGCATCATTATCATCACACCATCATCATCATCATTGTTACTGCTCTCGACATTTTATTCGCTGTCATAGTCGTCGCCAATCATATATCGCACAGCTGCACAGGCATCCATTTTCCACGAAAGCATTTTATACATCATCTATATAATCATCACCATGGGTCACACGCACCAGCACATAAAGATCAATATGGGCCATCGACTGTGGGAGGTATTTGCCTGTCTGTCATTTATTTCACTTATACCATCCGATATACGTGAGATTTTTTGTACGTAGATGAGTTCATTGGAGTTCATGTCATGGATATCCTTTTTTGTAATGCGATTATTGTTGTTGTTAATGACTGGATAATGGCTAGATCAAAAAGAACCGAAAGAAAATCTGCATTATCAACACTTTGTAATACGCAAAACTCGTGGATAGTAATGTCACAAGTAATTTCTTCCTGTAATAAATATGTCATTCATTAATAGACTGTGAAAGTCATGTTTATCTCACACAACACAAACTTTGCGATCAATATCAATGATATAACATGTTAATGATACATGCCTGACATATACAAACAAACCAAATTATCCGGAAACAAAGCTCGAATGAATGAATATCATCTCCATCATGTTTTCATCATCAATGGACCCAACCATAGACCACTGTAAATCTGGACTGCGCACGGAATATCGGCCTGTTGCACAATGGCCCTTAAGTCGGAGGGCCGCTCGGATTCATATATAAAAATATATATATATATATATATATATATATATATATATATATATATATATATATATATATATATATAATATATATAATATTATTATATATAATAACTATAAATTATATAATATATTTTATAACGTCAAGATTATAAGTGAGTCAAAGGTATTCCTTCGCTGTGTTGATTAAAGACGTGAAACTATACACAACTCTCCTACCCTAACATACCGAACCCTTTCGCTGTTTAAGTACGTCAAGCAGCGGTTTGTAACGCCTGTTAGCCTCACAGAGAAACCTGGAGTATGTGCTTGGGTCGAGGGCGTAACAATATATACAGATAAACCAGTCTATATGATCCGTATATATTAAACAGCGAAAGGGTTCGGTATGTTAGGTAGGAATGAGTATGTGCTATGTGAGGCGTTACACGTCTTTAATCCACACCGGCGAAGAGAAACACCTTAATCACGGCCAGACTCCTTTCTTGTGTTTACCGAATAAAGTCCTGATACAATTACAGAGTACAAACACGTCAACAACCCCCGGCCTATTCTGCGGCCGTCGCAGGGAGACGCTACAACAGTCACCACACAGTGCCACCACCGGCACACCACAATACCACCACAGTGCCACCACGGGCACACCACAGTGCCACCACAGGGGCAACTCCTCTCCCAGGAAGCCCCCTGTGCCTCCCTACGGTCAGTAGTCGTCCACTTCTCCACTGGCCCAGTAGATTCCCGCCCTCGGCAACTGCCCCACTGCCGGCAGTGTCGCACGTCTTTCCTCCAAGACGCCTGAATCCTCACTGCCTCACTCGTGAGCGAGGAGGCACACAGTGTACGTCCTTCTCGGCCCACCCCCAGCATCCCACCCGGGTAGCCACCCACCCGCGTTCACGGTCGCCTTCCCCGGCACCTTACTCACGCGCCACCTCCACTCCCACTCAGACAACACCACACAACACCACAACATGCCTCTACCACTACCTCCACCACCACCACTACATGCATAACATTGCCCCCACTTTATAATGTGACCGACCTTGGGCACCAATGACATCCCACACCTTAGCACTTACTACTAAGAAAATACAGGAACATAGCAACATAGCACATGTACAATCAATAATTAAATTTCCTCATGCTCATCCATTACATAATCCTCCCATCACAAATACAACCACCACCACACCACACATGGAGTAGACCACATGCTTCACACCACCACACTACTCCACATCACCACCTCCACACCACACACCACAGGGGTTGCCGCTTGGCCCCTAACCAGAAGCTCCTGCTGCAGCAGGGTTACCTCAACTCCCTTGCAGGCCCAAACCTGTCGACTATCCACCCCCCCTTTAACCTCTGCAGGCACACCGCGCACCACACTCAGTCGCACTCTACCCCGCGCTGCTTCCTGAGGCACGCAGACCGCACGTCACCTCGCCTCAACACAACACCAACACCCACACTTGGTATCCTCTCGCGCGTCGCACATTTTCTTGAGGCAAGCACACTGCGCGTCACCTCACCTCAACACATGAAGTAAACCAAATAAAAATAAACATTCAAAATTACACATGTGGCTACATGCATATATAACACAAAATACTCAAATGAAGGGCAACTCGCCTCATCATTACACATACCACCTCCACCACCACAACCATTACAACCACCACCACCTCCCTTCACCACACCTCTACCACACAACATTACTACCCCAAAGCATTACAGCTGCAAGACCCTCAATCGCCATCCACCAGCTGCCACTGCAGTGTTGGAAGGTCACACCAGGCCGCCCTCCTCTTCACACGCAAGACACACCAGTAGGAGGAACATAGCCGCAACCTCAACCAGGCGCCACAAACCACAGGGAACTTCCTCTACCCTTGGCTCGCCTCAGAGGTAACCACAGTCCAGGAGTCTCCACACTCCACTGGGCCCAGCAGCTCTCCACTGCTCCCGTCTCCGCGGTAAAAGGCGCCACGACCTCGCGAAAGACCATGCCCTTCACTGCAAGGCGCCGGTGACAGTGCGACAGGACTTAACAGCAACACGCTGTGGCTGGCTCTGCCTGGTAGAGGGTACGGTGCATCCCTGCACCATCGTAACAAGCAGTTACTGCCACCTGCCACAGCTTCGGCGGGGGCCACACACTGCAAGTGTGGCTCAACTGCTCGCCATCCTCCTGAAGGCACGGCAGAGGCAGGTATGAGGACGTCCTCTTCATCCTAGCGATCCGAGGCCTCCACTGCTTGCTGGGCGGCTTCCCACGCTCACTACGCCGACGCCTTCTCTTCCCGGGGTTCCATTCCAAGGCGAAGTGAGCGGGCCTCTTGCCCTTCCACAGTGGGCCCTTGACCCGAACACGTCTGGGTGGCAGGCTACCAGCAAAGCCCTTCCTGCCTTTTACGCCGCTCGCCAGCGCCGCGAATCAGACCCGACAGGCCCTCCACGACACCTTTCCATCAAATTCCGATGGTCTACGCCGCCCCGAGTGGCCACAGTACGTTGCGGCGTGGTGCTGGGGCGACGAAGGTGGGGTGAGGAAGCGAGGAGAGGATGGTGTGGCCGGGACGGGAGGCGTGCCTGCCTTACAGCCCGGCGCGACCCCCAGAAACCCACCCACCACACCCAGCGGGTGCTTTTGCTGCCAGTCCTTATGGTCACCAGAATCCGACCGAGGACGACCAGGCAGCTCCTCTTCCTCGATGAGCTCCTGTCGCGACATACGCTGGTCCATGGCCCTGGTTAAGGCGCTGGCCTGCTGTTCCACGGCCTGCTGCAACGTCACGATTTCCTCTCGGCACTCCCTCACTTCCTCCCGCTCCTCCGCCTTAATGCCCTGCACCTCCTTTATCAGCTCGTTCATATTTTCATTGTTTTTCTCCATTTCACTCATCAACGCACTGAGCATGTTCATCATATTCGATTCACTTTCCGCGGGCCTGCCTAGCCTGACTCGGCTCACCCAAGGTTTGTTCCGCGCCTTTGTCCTCATTATGCTGAATCAGCTCATTGTCCAACGATACACTCGCCTTCTCCTCGTCCGACGCCATCTTGACCGCGTGTTACACAACCGGCTCTCACTCTACACACTCACAAGTCCACTTCTAGACACCAACTGTTACACCTTCGACCCCATCACACACTCCAGGTTTCTCTGTGAGGCTGAAAGGCGTTACAGACCGCTGCTTGATGTACTTAAAACAGCGAAAGAGTTCGGCATGTTAGTGTGCAACGAGTTGTATATTAGTTCACGAAGTCCTTATCAACACAGGCGAAGGAAACATTTCTGACTCTTTTCTTGAGTTTACTGAATAAATTCCTGATACAATAAACAGAGTACAACCCAAGGGAGGCAACCGAGGGACGCGAACGAGCTAGACAAAGGGTCTGGCGGCCACTCCTCTCCCGGCAGCGGCGCGCGTCTTTCTCTCTAGACGTCTCTTTCTTCACTGGTTACTCGTGAGGTAGGAGGCACACAGTGTACGTCCTCCTGGCACCACCTCCCGCTCTATACCCCACACCCACCCACCTGCGTTCAAGGTTGCCCCCACTGGCACCCTCACGCGCGGCTTCAACTCTCAGATCATACACACAGACAACACCACACAACCACCACAACATGCCTCCACCACCACCAATACCTCCACCACCACCGCTACATGCACAACAATATGATATACTGTTATCTTGGTAAATGTTTGTTCTAAAAATATTATCAAATAAAAAACAGCGAAACACGCTATAGAAATGCCATTACGAGACTTTGAAGAATTATACATGAACTTAATATTCACCTCAACTCTTCGCAATTTAAGACTTTGCGAGTCAACTTTTATCATGAATGGTATCAATATAAATGCATTTTTTTTAGCTTTCCATTGATGTATTTCGTTTTCTGATAAACTAATTAGAACCATGCATAAATTAGCTAACTAACATGCATACATTAGTTAACTAAATAAATAAAATGATCAATCGGGTAATTTTCCCGATTGATGATGTTATTTATTTAGTTAACGCTAACTTATACATGTTGCTAATTCATTTATCAGAAAACTAAATATATAAGTAAATAAATAACCTCATCAATCGGGAAACTTACCCGATTGATGATTTTATTTATTTTGTTAACGGTAATTTATGCATGGTTTTAATTCATTTATCAGAAAACGAAATATATCAATGAAAAGCTAATAAAATTGCGCTTCTATTGATACCCTTCATGATAAAAGTTGTCTCTCAAAGTTTTAAGTGGCGAAGAGTTGAAGTGATGTAATCATCTCTAATGGCATTTATTTAGCGTGTTTTACTGTTTTTTATTTGATAATATTATAGAACAAACATTTATGAAGATTACAGTATATCATATATACTGAAAAACCAGTCTATATGATAGTCCATAGACCACTATATCTCTTTGTCGGGCGGGTCGCGGGCCGCTATGCAGCCTGGCAATTTCAAAACATTGTCGCGTGAACAGTCCAGAGATATAGTGGTCTGTGACCCAACCCATAACTACGTCACAGTTTGTTTACCGCCACCGCCGATGTGCATTGTGGTCGGGGTAACCGCGGGTGGACCTACGAAGGGAAAACTACGACGATGGAAGAATATAAAATTATTTTGCGCGAAATTGATATTCCAGGTGCTATATTACTGTGTTCTGTTCTCGCTGACAACACTACAGAACACCTGAGGTAATGGCTGATGTGCAGAGGCTGCTAAACCAGGAAAAGAGAGTCATAACAGAGCCTCGTCAAGAGGTAAGCAAGTGGTAGTTAGTACGTATTGTGTCCCTACCACTTGCTTACCTCTAAATGAGACTGCTGTCACTGTTTTCTTGGTTTAGAAGCCGCTGCACATCAGCCATTACCTCCGGTTTTATGTAGTGTTGTCAGCGAGAACAGAGCACGGAAATATAGCGTATATATAGCAAGGAAATATAGCCTGGAATATCAATTTCGCCCAAAACAATTCGAAATTTTTTCTTCATCGTGGTCTTCTCTTTGTAGGTTGTATTCATGGTTATGATACTATTAAAATAGCTTTTTAATTGAGTTCCTTTTGTTGTCTTTCCAAATAATAATTAGTGGTATACATCATGGTTTAAGTGTTATTTGACGAGCCAATGCAATAAGAGAAAAATTGAAGTTAAAATGAGGTTCCCAGTTTACTAACCATATAGTCATACAATTTTGTATAGGTATAGACCTATATAGGAATGTATGTATCTATTTATATGTATGCTACTATTTAGGTTCTGATATGTTAAAATTTGCGGGGAATGGTGTTGAAGTTGATGCATGAAGGCAGTGGACATAATAAGCAGTCTCCTAGAAGCACTTATATATCACTGTAGTTTTGATATGTGCCACTTGTGCAGTAAACAGTTCAGATGTAGGTATTGCATGCAGTCTGAATGAACTTGTTCAGGTACCCCACATACAATAATAATGGTTAAATTGTTAAATTATGATCTATTAGGTGTATGTATTGTAGGTTGAGCTAGATTTACAGATGAAATGTCTCGGGATAAGTTTTAGGGCATGATATATTTTTCGGCTAAGATTCGTTTCAGTGACCCTGCTTTATCTCGTTTACTACCTTATGAAGGACTAACCTTTTGTCATGTACGTCTTCAACTAACTCCCAAACCTCTTGGAAAACTGTTACTTCGGTCAAAATCACTGGCAAATATAATCTTGAATAGAATAAATATAGGAAACTCCGCCGTCGCCATCAGCGCAGTCCAGACCGCGGGCCGGGCACCTCTCCCAGGCCTCCCTCACGGACAGGTTAGGTTAGTAAGGTTAAGGTTATGTTTTGTTAAATTTTATTCGTGACCTATATTTTTCTGGTAGATTTTTGTGGGGTTTGGAATAATCTAGTTTATTTTTCTTCGAAATCACTAGTTTTTCACGGGTGGATTCAAGGAGGATAAATATAATATTTATTTATTTCCAAGAAAATCCAAGTTCAGATTCTTTCTAAACGCATCAAAATCTACCAGAACATTTTAGTTGCGTTGGAAAAGGAGAGGGTCACTATAAAACGATTTTTTACCTATTTTGCTTCTTTCTTGTCTTATAGTGAACCTTAATTTTTCTTATGGGCTTGCATAATTCATGTCATGTTGAATTTATTTCCTTTGTGTTATCTGATTGTGAACTGAAGGAGGAGTTCTGACTCTATCCATGGTTGGCCACAGTAGATTTAATGACTAAATCCAGGGCTGTGATTAGCTAGATTGGCAATGTTGTTACCAGGTTTGCTTATATTTAGCTTCATTGAGTCATCATGTACTCCACAGTGATGAGGCAAACTATATGGTAAAATCATAATTGGAAGAGTACAAAAAATCACAAATGGCAAGGTTAGTGAGGAGCTAGGCAGATTTAGAACTGGGAAAGGTTGAGTAAATCAGATCTTAGATATGCGAATGATAATTTAGACAATGTTAGCAAAAGACAAAAGATGTACGAGTTTCAATTCATGGATTAAGAAAAAGCATATGACAGAGTAGACCAAGGAAGCTAGAGAACAAGGAAGGTGGTGTCCTATGGCAGCAGGGAATCCCTGCGCTATGCACTTGCTGGCGCTTAGATGGCGCCACCGTCGCCTCTTCAGGCATGTAAACAAAACACCTTTACGGCCACACGGCACACATGGCTACTGACACCCCAGAAGCAAGAATACCGCCCGTCACCTCTCGCTATTGCTGCTGTGTGTGTGGCAAGAAGAGAAGTACACACCCTGGAGTGAGGCTGCATTTGTTCCCCAAAGATGCCAGAAGGTATGTAAGTGGCGTTTGTAAGGATATTTGAGTCAATAAGATAAATTCCAGGGTGACCAAATATCCTCTTAACCAACCATGACCAGGATGTTCAGAATGTGCTGACAAGAGCTACCCATTATGAGCGCTCCCTCCCTTGCCTCTTCAGCTATCACTGGGTATGCACATGTATGTGTTTAGCTGTAATTGTACCCCAATTTGTACTACAAATGGGGGTGGTGAGGAGGCAACGCAAGGGTACCTCGGTAAATAGTGTATATACCGAAAAAATAGTAAATATAGATAGAGTAACATTCATAGCACTATTTTATCTCATATATATTACATAAACTTTAGGCTTATGGGTAATAATGGACGAGGACATCGCGGTCGTTTTCAGAGACACCGTTTAATTTCTCATGGTCTACAATAGGTGCTTTTTGTAATGATAGTTTTATTTTCCGGAAACCCATATTTAAAAAAAGGAAAAAAAAAAATCATCAACGAATTTTATGGTCGCCGTTTCCATTAAAAACACTGTATCTCCATCAGAAAAAGCACTAAGACTTGGCCGGGAGAAATTAGTCAGGGTCTCAAATAACAGGGAAGTAATTGAATAGAACATACGAAACCTAAC
This sequence comes from Chionoecetes opilio, assembly GCA_016584305.1. NCBI lineage: Eukaryota > Metazoa > Arthropoda > Malacostraca > Decapoda > Majidae > Chionoecetes > Chionoecetes opilio. The sequence continues at coordinate 94,899 of JACEEZ010011927.1, read as the reverse complement.
CTTATAGGTTTTAATGAAAACTAACGTAACCTTAACCACAAAGTATATCTAACCTAACCTTATAGGTTTTAATGAAACCTAACTTTAACCACTAAGTATACCTAACCTAACTTTATAGATTTTAATGAAACATAAATATTTTTTTTTATTTTTCTTTTATTATTATTATTATTATTTTACTTTTGTGTCTATAGCGCCTGTAGGCAGTGGTGACCCAGGGATCAGATGGTAGGCTCTGGAGGTTCACTTGAGGGCTGTGATGGTTGGTCCTCGCCCGTGGTAGCGGAGGCAGGATTTTTTGTATAGTGACGCCTGTGATTAGAGGCTCATGCCGCCCCCCTGTGTCCTCCGATGCACTCGCAATCGAAGGTAGAGTTAATGGGCAGGGCATGTGGGTGTTCTTAGGCCACTCGATGGTGCAGAAAAGTTTTGGATTTCTTCGGGGATCGAACTCGGGTCACCGAGAACGCCAGTCGGAGACGCTAACCACTCCACTACCGCCTCCCCAAATTTTGTCTGGCCTACAATAGGTGCTTTTTCTTGTGGAGATAGTTTTATTTTCCGGAAACCCATTAAAAAAAAAATAATAATAAATCATCACCAAATTTTATGCATGGTTAAGGTTAGGTTAGGTATACTTAATGGTTAAGGTTGGAACCTAAAATTGTCGGTGTCTCTGAAAACGACCACGAAGTTCTCGTCCATTATATAACCGGCTTTTGATACAGGCAACATTTGCATGACCCTACAATTCAGTATTATACAGTATTATACAGTAATATATATATATATATATATATATATATATATATATATATATATATAATATATATATATATATATATATATATATATATATTATATATATATATATTATTTTATTGTTGCTATAGCACTTTTCATATAAGCATACTTATTACTTATACACTTAATTCACTTATAGCACTAAAAACACTTTATAATTATGTGCTTCAGACCACTCATTTTCATAGTAACGTGAGGTGATAGCCTTCATGGCAGCTTGGAGAAAGCACTGTTGGGGAAGAGAGTCTGCCAAACGTTAGTATGTCTCAGAAAATCACACGTTTGTGTCACCTTTGGATTTGTGTTCCAGCCATAACCAAGAGCATTCATTTCATATATGTCAAACCTAGAATGTTGTATACCCTTAATTGGAGAATTATGGAGGTACAAAGCTTGAAAGGAAGAAAAAAGTAGAAAATAGTTAAGTTGAGGCATTAAACAAGTACATTTTTTATTACAGATGTGTCAGCAATAATTTCATCTAAATGTTTGTTATATTTTTTGTCATTGTTTTATAATGTGTTCTTGTAAGACTGCCTCTGCTTTGTGCAACTGCATGTACTGTATTAAGCTTTCCCTTCTGTATTTCACCCTGCATATAATGTTTCCTCCACTTTGTTGCAATGCATTCTAACTGCTACATATGCTGCTTACCCGATATACTTGCTTGTAAATAGTATATTTGAATTTAGTGTTTTATTTTTTTTCATTTTATGTATTTATTTTATTTGTTTGTTTTTTATCACCTGATATACTTTCCCATTTGGTATCTGTCATCATTTTTCTCAAGCTCTGCAGGACAACAACAGGTTTGTGCTGTTTGCTACAGCATGTTATTCAATAATGGTTTCCACTGCTAATTTAATTTGCAGTAGCTCTAATGCTTATAAATCTGCGAAATTTGTATTGGTTATATGTCGTTTACATACCTTTTGTTGCGTGTGTTGCCCATTGTAATGTATGCTAAAAGCTTTTGCTTTGTTTTTTTATGTTCTATACATGTATGATGTATTGATGAATAGCATAACGTTGCCACATCATTTGTCAAGGTTTCTAATATAAAACTCTTGATGTGTTTTCTGTCATGTGGTGCAGCATGTTTTGCAACAAACTCATGTGTTTTCTCGTGCTATGCATCAGTGTCTTTTACTGCTGCCATTAATACATGATATTATTTATCTTTTTGTGATCTCTTGTATATTGCAACTAACTGTTTGTGTTATCTCCTGCAATGCATTGCAATGTCTAATAGGCAGGTGTTGGTGTTGTCATGTAGCTGCATGTAAAAGAGTAACAATCTTACTTTTCTGCTTTGTGTTACATAATCAAGTATTGCAACATGTTCTGCATGATTTATAAACCTCCAAGTACCTGCAAATGTAATATAAATTTGAATAAAATTTGGCTACCATAGTGCTACCATATTGCTTTATATAATGTATTTCCTTGTCAAATATACTATCCAAAATATTTATATTTCTTTGAAGGTTATAGTCTATAACCTTCAAAGAAATATATTTTTTTTGGATAGTGTATATATAATATATAGAGGAAGTCCAGGGATATTATGAGTATTTGGGTTACCCATCGATTCCGTTCGTTCTCTAATGCTTCCCGTTCTCTGTCTTTACCACTATCCCGCGGTTAGATGGCGTGCCAATCGCTGCTTTGAAACTTTACTATAGGAATCACCTTCCTTGTTCTCTAGCTTCCTTGGAGTAGACTGGGAGGGAATGTATTGCCCTAAGCGTAGGGCGATCACCCTACTGTTGGCAACACTGATTTAGACCCGTTCTTCGTGTGATACAGACCCAAACATGATATATAGGCTTCTCAGGATTAGTAAAACTAGGAAATGAGTGTCATGCTTGTATTAAGTAAGTGCTATTTTAATAAATATGTCAACCAGGATGTGATTAGCTTCTAATATAGACAGTATGGGTTACACGTGATGTTAATACACGCAATGATGCAGACATGAGTGAACATTTTTTTTTTTTTTTTTTTTACATTTGTACCTATAGCACCTGTAGGCAGTGACCACCAGGGTTCAGATTTTGCAGAGGTTTATTTAAGGGCTGTGATGGTTGGCCCTCGCTCGTCGTGGTGCAGACAAGATTGTTATAGTGACGCCTGTGATTGGACTCATTAGAGGCCCCTGTGTCCTCCGACGCACTCATAATCGAAGGTCACTCAGAGACGCTAACCACTATGCTACCGACTCTCCAAGGTCGATGCATAATGTTGTAAGCGACACTTAACATTGGGCTGCTGGTTATGATACACGTAAAGGGGGTGTTACACGGCAGTACAAACCAAGACGAATCGGGATGAATTGAACTTTACGCACGAATTGAGCTAAACCGGGCAAACCAAAGGCGAAATTTGGACTGCACGAAGCCCAAACGACACCATCCGACACCATCCGACACCCTCTCGACACCAACACGAATCCCGTATGGTACACATGATTTTAAGTCGACAACCTTATGACAGGCTGCGAATTTCCAACGAATGTTGCACGACATTTGTCGTAAATATGTCAGACCCCAACAAGATATGTGCGAATTTGGTCTTTTAGCAGTACGAAATCCGTAAGAATATTCGTATGGCCGTTCGAATCCAACACGAATCTAGCTAGACTTACACGAGTCACTCGAATCATGGCTGAGTCCGGAACGACCGAATTCGACCGGGTAGAAGAAAAACGGAGAACGCTTGTCTCCGCATGGTTATATGTATAGGCAAACGATGTACGAAAGTTGCAACGTCTGAGGCGTCGGGCCTCAGTCATCATGTCGTGTGATTCGTGTGGGTCTCGAACTGGTACCGTGTGCAGTACATGTGTGTCGTGTGCAAGACGTGTGCAAGCCGTGCGTGACTCATCTCTGGCGAACCAGACCACGTGACCGGTATTACACGACCGGACATATGGACACAATTATATGAATATTCTATCAGCAAGCAAGGTTGATTCGCTCACGTGTGATACAATTTCAATTCGGACTTCCCACCCGAATATTCAGCATACTCACCCATATATTCGACCATAATTCGGCAGAACTTCTGCCTATGTTCGAACTTGGTTCGTGCTATTCTTCTTGGAACCGTGTGATGATCGACCTACGCTCGTGTGGTTCGTGTTGGTGCCGACGTCAAATCAGATGTCAACACAAATATTCGACTGCATATCGGGTTGCATTTGGAAAGGATTCAAATGCCATTCGTGTGATTCGAACGTGATTCGTATGCAACCAAATAGGCAGAATCAGTGCGGATTATAACGAAATTATAATACGAATCCTGTACGTATTTGAGACAAATCACACATCTTCGAACAAGAATTCATAAAGAAAAAAGCTGACTTTTTTTTGTCCCAATTTCGCCTCAACTTTAGAGCGCGCTATTGTTTGGCCTAACTGGGCCGAACTCGGACGAACTTTTTCGGCGCACATGACACGCCCAAGGATCTCACGAACATACTTGAATCGATAGGCGAAGACAACCAAATTTCACGAAACTAATGAAAATTATATATTTATGCAAGTCATCATCATACGTCCTGATTCGTAATGCCGTGTAACACACTGTGACAGGGCCTTAAAGTATTAGGTATATGTACAGGTATGGGGGTATGCTCACCAGGGTGTGCTGCAGGTGTGGGTGAGGGTGAGGTAGCGCACGCCCAGGTCTCTTAGCGCTCTCAACACACCCAGGGAGTTCTGGATGGCGTGTCCGCCTTCCACCCCGATGAGACTGGCTATGAAACCCTCATTGAAGGCAGCCTCCACCTCTATGAAGGGGAGATAATGGGGACAAATTTATACACACACACACACACACACACACACACACACACACACACACACACACTTGATGGTGATACTTGATGGTGACAGCGATGGTGGTCAAACATCTCAACACTGCGTTCCCGTGACTTAAACAAAGAAGCTAGTCCTGGACAGCCAAGTGGACAAGGATCAACCTTTTTGTGATAAAAAGGAGTACATGAGAGATCGTGGGGTCCCAATATCGTAAGCAAAAGCTCATAATCTCGTCGTATATGCTTATTGGAAGAGGACTAGTGTTTGTTACATTTTAGAATTGGCGGGAAATGGCTTAAGGTGGAGGGACAGCGAAATCCCTTACCCCTGTGTCTTCAAGGTCCTCTGGGCCTTATTTTGAAGGATATGATACAAAATGAAGGAATGTGGGAATAAACTTGAGTAGGATAAACTATGTGGAGTCTAAAACTGACAAAATTTATATTGAAATCATACAAATGTTGACAAATTACGTAAAATGGATGATCAATAAAGTTTTGGCAGTAAACAAGGAGCAACGTGTGATGATAGAAGAACAGGGAAAAAAGATTGAAGAGTTGTCAGTGAATAATACAAATGCTGTAAGTGAAATGAAGCAACTCAAAGAGGAAAATATAAACCTGGTTGAAGAATGGGACTGTGCAAAGAGTTCTGTGCAAGTTAATCAGGATAAAACCTTGATGCAGGAGAAGCAGCTAGATAAGATCAAGCAACAGCAAAGTGGATGGAAGATGATGTATGATGAGGAAAAAGTGGAATTAAAAGTAATCCTGGACTAACAGATGAAAGAAAACAAAATGAATGTGGAGAAGCAAGTTGTAAAAGTACCGATGACAAGGGAAAGCCTAGTTCAAGATGCAGGGGATAAAAAAAAATTGTATAATCATCACGGTTTGAAAAGAAAAAACATACCGGTAAGAGCAGAGAGATTAGGAAGAATTGGAGCCGGCCCGATAAATTGTCTCCACTGTTTTGGGGGAAAACGATGATGTTGCAAATGAGATTGAAGAATATTACAGACTGGGAAAGTTTGAAGAGGATAAAGCACGACCGATGCAAATAAAATTTCGTTTACAAGTTAGTTAACGAAATTATGAACAAAACATGGAAGTTAGCACATGAACTTTTAAAACGGTATGGATTTGAAAAGACACTAACGAGGAAAAGAGAGCAAAGTAAAAGAGTTACTATAAGAGGCTAAGGAAAAAATTGAGCAGAGAACGGAGCAGGAAAAGACAAAGTTATAATGGAAGTTATAGACTTGACATTTAGGAAATGGTACCATCTGAGAGTGAGAGAATAAGTAATACCGACGGGTCCGAAAATAGTAAAAGGAATTTGAAAATAGTATATGGTACTGTGAATGGGCTTTTTTCAGCACATTTAAAGATCAATGATTTCTTGAGAGATAGATAATGAACCAGCTGTTTTATGTTTAGTGGAAAACAAAATTGAACATTGATATGATATTGCAACTGGGCCAAGGAAACTACAATCTGTATAGAAAAGATCGTACCAACAAAGCTGGAAGTGGAGTGATAATAGCCATTAAAATGAACTTGGAAGTATTAAATGTGGAAGTAGGAAAAGGAACTGCATATTTTTTTTTATTGAATATAACGTTAGATAACGTTAGATAGATTCGACGGGCACTTGCCCGTCGAATCACTCTTGGGATAAACCTGCGGAGGGTTCTTCGTGTGGGCTCGTGGAACGTTCTCAGCCTCTCAGACGATCGACGACTATCTCTCCTATCGGGCGAGCTCAGTAGGCTGAAGGTGGATATGGTTGGACTCTATGAGACGAGGAGGCCTGGCAGTGCTGAGACTAGTAGTGAGGATTATACCTACTACTGGTCCTGCATGAGCAATGGTCACCGTGTCCGGGGAACATTTTCCCATTATCTATGCTAGTATGTGGTTTCCTAGTGAAGGCGCTTGGCTGTAGCGCCAAAACTAACCATATAATTTTCTCGAAAATACCCTCATTGTGATTCCTACGCAAAGTTACCATACAATGACTAGGAAAACCTTACCTACCCTATTTGTAACCTAACGTAACCTAACCAAGTTCAAGAGTAAACGCCACATACTCTTCCAGAAAACGGGAATATGCGTCCGGGGAGTAGCTATAGGCATCTCCAGCAAACTACAGCCGTCAGTTGTTGAGCTTATTCCGGTTGATGAGCGTATAATGCGGGTGACGATGAAACACACTCTGGGTTTCATGTCTTGTGTTGCAGTGTACGCTCTTACCAAAGTACGTGAAACTGAAGAGAAGGAGATGTTCTACGCCAAACTCGACTCTGTATTAGACCAGTGTCCTCCTCGGGACACACTCATTGTCTTGGGCGACTTCAATGGTATTACTGGCACTGTGCGAGATGGCTATGAGCTATGTGTTGGTCCCCATTGCTCCGGTACCAGAAACATTAACAGTTCTCTGCTTCTGAATTTTGCGAGGTCCAGAAGGTTGATAATTGCAGATTCTTGGTATCAGAGACCAGAGTTGCACCGCTGGACATGGTATAATAATGCCGGAGGGGTAGCTAAGGAGATCGACCAAATTTCCGTTAGTACTCGTTGGAGGATCATCCAGAACTGCAGGATTTACCAGAGTGCTGAGTTCCTTGCCACATATCACAGACTTGTTGTTGCTACATTTAAGCTTCATGTCAAGTCACACAAAATCTCAGGAGGTTACCATACTGTGTTTCATCTTGAGAAATTGAAGGACTTGACATGTGCCCATGAGCATACAGTGGTACTCAAATCGGTTTGATGTGCTCGGTGCCCTCGAAGACCCTGTCGAATTGTGGGATACCTTCAAACGCGAAACTCTCCAGGCTGCCTAGGAGTGTATTGCGGTGCGCCCGAGGTCATGGCATGGTTTTGTCTCGACGGAGACGCTGGGAAATATCGAGGAGAGTTGCGCTGCCAGACTGGCTGGGAACCAGGACCAGCACAGGGCTCTGTCACGCCGGACTAGAACCCTCCTGGGGAGAGACAAGGATAGGTACGTCAGGAGTCTCGCTGAGGATGTTGAGGGCCATTTGAACGCTAATGACCTCCGACCCGCCTACCGAGCCCTGAAGAAGCTCCGTTCCAAGTTTCTATCTCGGGTGAGTGCTATTTGAGCAGCAGATGGTCGCCTCGTGTCGGAAATTGATGAGCAGATGGCTCGTTGGGCTGAATACTTTGGGCCGTTGTTCACGGTGGACCGCCCAATTGAGCAGCTTCACACCACTGGGTTACAGGCAGTGGATGCCGATCCTCCCATTGACGAAACCGCACCCTTGACGAAGTCAGCGAGGCAGTACCAAAGTTGAGGGGTGGAAAGGCAGTTGGTGTCAATGATATTAGTGCGGAACTCCTTAAAGCTGGGGGTGAGACCATAATCCGCGGGTTGAATGCTGTCCTGACTGCCGTGTGGCAATCAGGTACCATTCTTCCTAACTGGAAAAGGGGGCTGGTCGTCCCTATCTAGAAAGGGAAATGGGACCGTCAGGACTGCAACAATTACCGCGGTATTACACTGCTCAGCGTGCCAGGCAACGTGTTTGCCCATCTATTGCTGACACGAATCCGCAGTCATCTGCTGAAGCATCAGAGACCTCAGCAGTCTGGGTTCACGCCTGGTAAGTCAACAATGGACCCTATCCTAGCGCTTCGTGTCCTGGTGGAACGCCGGCGTGAATTTGGACAGGGGATGATTCCAGCCAATGTTGATCTCAAGGTGTTTGACTTAGTGCATCGTAAGTCCCTCTGGGATCTTCTGCGACTTCGCGGGATTCCTGCAAGGACTATTGGTTTGATGACTGGTCTAGAACTGAGAGTGCTGTGAAGTGTGGGGGGAGGTGTATCTAGCTTCTTTCCTGTTAATACAGGAGTGAGGCAAGGGTGCGTCCTTGCCCCATCACTTTTGAACCCTTGTATGGACTAAGTATTGGGCAAGGTTGTAGATCAAAGTGATTGTGGAGCATCCCTCGGCAACACCAAGATCACTGGTTTTTGTTTTTGCCGATGATGCAGTAATCTTTGCTGAGTCGCTGGAGGTCCTGGTGATGACTTTCGAGGCGCTGCACGAGGAGGCAAAGCCTTTGGGACTTGAGGTCTCTTGGCTTATGACCAAGGTCCAAGTGTTTGGAGACTTACTAGATAAAATAGTACACTCTGTTCATGCGTGTGCCGAGGACATTGAGATCTTGGAAAGTTTTACATACCTTGGTAGCGCAGTCCATAATGACGGCGGGTCACGTCACGAAATCTTACGGCGGATTGACATAGCCGACGGTGTTATGGACTCGCTCAGCAGGAATATTTGACGTTGTCGGTACCTGTGCAGGAGTACAAAGATCCGGATCTTCAAGTCGCTTGTGATCCCTGTCTTACTTTATGGTTGTGAAACATGGACATTAAATAGAGATTTGAAGAGACGAATCGATGCCTTTGGTGTCTTCGCAGAATCATGGGGTACCGTTAGGATAATTACGTGTCAAATCAGCGATTGCACCGTGAGACTGACTCGAGGCCTATTACCTGCAGTCTGTCAACGCCAACTTCGGCTATATGGGCATGTGGCACGCTACCCTGAAACCGATCCTTCCCATCGGGTTGAATCTGTACGAGACAATCCGGCGTGGAGGAGGCCAAGGAGTCGACCACAAGGCTCGTGGCTGGGGCAAGTTGATGCTTCCTGTCGAGAGTTGCTTGATATGGGAAAGGAGCCTGTATGGAGACTCATGCAAGGTGACCCCCGGGAGTGCCGTCGTAGGGTCGGCGAGGCGACGCTCCGCGCGGCGTATGCCCCTAATGATTGATTAATTGATAGTTAACGGGAAAAAAAGTAGGAGTTAATTTGTTGTGGTTTATGTACCCCCAAAAACCAGATTTTGGAACAAAGATGAATATTAGGAGATGCTGACTGATAAAACTAGACAGTTAAGTAAATTAGTGGAGAAAAGTGATACATTTGTTTTGATGGGAATTTTTTTACTGTAAAGAGGCTAATTGGGTGGAATATACTGCTCAAGGTGGTGAAGACTCATAGGGATAGGTATAACTGATTCTAGCCATGAATAATATAATGATACAGTGGGTGAATACAGATACAAAATTCCGTGATGATGACAGACAAACCAAAACTGTCAAACTAGACCTAATATTTACCAAAGTAACAGGCATAATCAGCAATAGATTACCTGTCACCATTTGGAAAGAGCGATCATGCAGTAATTGAATTCACAGTTGTAGAAAAAATTGAGATACCGAAAGATAAGAAGATATAACTTTGCTATTGCTAACTTCACAAAATTAAAACAATACTATCCTAGTTGTAACTGGAAACTATTTGAGCAATCAAAATGTGTGCAAAATAATTGGAATAATTTTATAGACATATATGATATAGCTATTGACAAGTGTGTGCCAAGTTTAACAGGAAAGAAGACATGAAAGGACTGGTTTAATCATTCACTGGGTTACCAAAAAAAAAATTGTAAGTCTTCTAAGTTTTTTCAACAGATTTAGGACAATTTTGCACCGCTGAATCCAAAAATGACATCCGTTTCTCTCGATCAGGTCAGGTTTTTGTGCTAAGTCGATTTTAAAATAATCCGATCTTCTGACTAAATGGATTACATTTTTGTGACATTTTCGGTTGATTTTTGTTAATATTTCTCATCCGAAATAGGTTTTTAAGAGAAACAAATCGTTTTCTAACACAATTCATTAATTAAATGTTACAAAAATTGATTAGTGTACATTGAATAGTAGACATTGATAAAGGTAAGTACATGTAAATTGGATGTTAGGTCATCATTGTTCAGAATTCAGGGCTTGAACTTCCGTTTCTTCGAACTCCTAGAATGCTCAGCGGCAGGGATGTCTCTCTTCAGAGTCCAACAGTAATCAGCCATCATGACTGCATTCCAGCGTTCCTGATACCTGGTCTCCATCACTTTCATGTCCTGATGGAGTCTCGCCCCCTGCTTATCGCTCATTGATCCCAGATTATCAGGAAACCGATCCATATGTGAGAATAAGTAATGCATTTTTATGCTCATGTTGCATCCGAGGTTTCTGAAAGCAGTCAGCATGTTGGTGACAAGTTCTGCGTAGTTCCTGGCCTTGTTGTTGCCAAGAGAGTTCTTCACGACCAGAACAAAAGCCTTCCACGCTTCCAGCTTCACTTCGTTCATTGAGTTTTCAAACTGTGGATCTCTGATGAGCTGACGGAGTTGAGGACCGTCAAAGATGCCTACTTTCAACTTCTCCATGGTCAATTCTGGAAAAGAGTGGCACAAGTAAGTGAAGCAGCCACCATTCTTGTCCAGAGCTTTGGTGAACTGTTTGTTCAAGCCGAGCTTGATGTGCAGCGGTGGGAAAAGTATCCTGTCTCTGTCCACCAGATGGTTGTTTATGACGTTCCTGCTCTGCAAGGCACCAATTCCTCCCGTACAAGCCAGTCCTTCTTCGTGTAATGCTGAGATCGGTCCCTACTATCCCACATGCACAGAAAGCACGGGTACTTGGTGAACCCAGACTGTTGTCCCAACAAAAAGTTCACCATCTTCAGGTCAACACAAATCAACCACTCATGCTGATCATAACGAATTTTCTACAGCACGTACTTCACCGCTTCATACTTCTCCTTCAGTGTAGTCGAGTGAGCGAGGGGTACAGAGGCAAACTGGTTGCCGTTGTGCAGCAGAACACATTTCAGCGATCGCTTGCAGCTGTCAATGAACATTCTCCAATCTTCGGGTTGGTACTGTGACACTCCAAGCTTGTGCAGAAGCTGTGCAATATCTGTACAGTACACCAAGTCCTTCTCTTCAGAGAAAAAATGGAGGTACTCTTATGTCTGATGTCTGTTGCGGTAGAAGGTGATGCGAGCACTGCCAGAGAGGAGTTTTTTTGCTTCAATCTGGATGCCAACAGTTCGGCAGAGGACTTTGACAAGCTGAGATCGCGAACTAGATCATTTAGCTCCTTTTGGGAAAAAGGATGTGGAGCATCATCGTCAAGAACCACTTCTTCTTCTTCATTTTCTTCAACACTAGAGGAATCTTCGTCACTAATGTCAAGAAGCTCTCCAAAGACAGGTACTTGAATTTCATCACAATGAGCTACAGGACGACGTGCTCATTCAAGATTAGGATACTTGAGGCTGGTCCGGTTCTTTCTGTTGATGCCCAGTCAAATCAATAGCGCAGAAGTAGCAGTCAGTGTCATGGTTTGTCGGCTCCCTCCAAACCATGGGAATTCCAAACTTCAGACAACTCTTCTTGCCCTTGGTCCAACGACGCATATACTCGGTGCATGTCTTGCATACCATGTGTGGCGCCCAAGTCTTTATCCTGGTCACCAAGTTTCATACCAAAATAAGTATGTTAAGCACGCTTTATGAAACTTGTGACTGGATTCCTGTTAGGAACAACGGTGTATTCGCCGCAGATATAGCAGAGTACATCGGGCTAATTTTTTGCAAGATCTACTGGCTGAATCTATTTCATTCACCTGCAAAATAAAATTACCAGTTAGTCAAGAATTGGCGCATGTAAACACTTCAGAATTAGTTTATTTAAAGAAATAAGAAAGAATTTTGCATCATAATTCAAGTAGTACGAAAAAATTAATCAGTGCTTGGGTAGGGGGTATACCGAGGATCTGTAGCAGCCTCTATGCTACTGCAGTATCCTAGGCACGATGAATCAAGAAAAAGGAGTCTGCCTATCGGAAAGACGATAGCAGACAGATATCACACAACACCACACAAGGTATCCCAAAGGGGGATGCAGTAGTACTCTGCAGTGGGTTTAATAAAAAGTGTTCAAATAAAGAAGTAAAAGTTGAAGAGAAGAAGAGAAAGAACAACAGAGGACTGTAAAGTTTAGGGATCGTGATTCCAAAGAATTCCTATTTGGTGACATTGCTTAGGACCACACCCTTGGAGCTATCTGAATTGGTGGAATTATTGGATTAGTGGAATTATCTACTGCAAGTACGGTGCTGTATACGGAGGACGATTTCATATATAGAGAAAATACCCGTACATGTAAACAAAAACGTAAAAAAACATCATGTGGCGATAGATCAAAAAGTTGACCTGATTGAGCAAAATCAATGTGATTTTTGGACTCAGTTCATCAAAATTGTCCTAAATCAGCTAAAAAAATACTTAGACAATAAATTTGTTGTTAACCAGTGATATAATAGGTGTGAAATAACAAAATTAAATACATATGTTGCAGGGAAAAGACGGAGAAAGGAGATTAATGTTGAAAGAGGCGAAATCTACAAGAGAGCTAGAAACGAATATGTGAGAGTCCGAAGGGAAATGGAAAGTAACTTTGGAAAAAGGTTTTGTAGTGAAATAAAAATAGGAACCTATATTGTATTAAAGGTTTGTTAATGGTAAGTTAAAGCAAAAACAAGGAATTGACAAGCTAAGATAAAAAGAAATATATACCATAAACTAGATGAACAAGCTTAAATTATGAACCAGTGTTTAGAAGAGGTTTTTACAAGAGAAAAACACATTGTCGGAAGAGATGGGGTGAAAAGAGACCTAGTGCTAATGGAACATAGAAGTGAAAAAGCAAGAGGTCCTGAAACTGTTGGGGGCACAAGATGTAAATATAGCACAGATATAATTTCTAACTGGATTCTAAAAGAGTGTAAAGGTGAATTAGTAGATAATATACACAGAATAATTATGTGCTGATTAAGGGAAAGAAAGTCCCACAAGTTTGGAATATATTGATTACACTCTTCTGATCTACACACTGAGTTCATTGTGTGTGGGTTGGAAAGCATTTTCGCTGCTGATTTCAAAAATGGCATTGCTTTTTCTCTAGCACGTATAGTTTTTGAAATATCGGCTTTTTAAATTTTAATAGCTATTATTATTATATACGTATATATAATTATATAATTAATCGAAACAATCCCCCTACGTTATTACTAGTAATTAAATTCTGGTGGTGCCTGCGGCTTTATTAGGACCTAATGTACATATCTGGCAAAAAATATACTTAAATCATTTTCCAAATATATCCGAAAATGTGCCACATCTTGGAAATATCCGAAAATATGCCAAATCACAGTAAATTTTGACTTATAATATAATAAATATATATATATATATATATATGATATATATATATATAATATAATATATATATATATATACATATATACATATATATATAATATATATATATATATATATATATATATATATAATATATATATATTATATATAATATACTATATTATATATATATATATATATATATATATATATATTATATTATATATATATATAATATATATTTTATATATATATATATATTATATATATATATATATATATTATATATATATATATATCTGTATTTTGGAACACAACTTAGAGATTCTTTTTGAGAGAAAGATGCGCTAGTTCGAAGAACAGTCAGACTGTTCTTCAGAAGAACAGTCAAGATATCAAATTGGTATTAAATATACATATGATCAAAACTTTACCTAACACACAAAAGTACTCACCCTGCTCCATAGTACATCAGAAGTGTTTCTGTAGTTTGCTCTTTCGTTTGTAGGAGCAGCTACTTCACGTTGTAGCGTCCAGCAATAGTCCCCTATCATGTTGGGACTGAATCGTCCTTGGTATCGGGTTTCCATGGTGGCAATGTCCTGGTGGAAACGTTCCCCCTGCTCATCACTGACCGCGCCAAGATTCGTTGGGAAGAAATCAAGATGTGAATAGAAAAAGTGGATTTTGAGTGACATCCGATCCCCGAGCGCATGGTAACTCTTCAACATGTCATTTACAAGTTCCTCATAATTCGATGCTCGAACATTACCTAGGTAGTCCTTTATAACAGCCAAAAAGCTCTTCCAAGCAGCTTTTTCCAGGGCAGTTAGGCTCTTTACAAAGTCATCATCATTGAGTAGTTGACGAATTTGAGGGCCATTGAAAACACCTGCCTTTACTTTGGCTTCAGATACAGTGCGTTCAAATTTTGCTAACAAATACTGAAAGCCAGCACCATTTTGATCCATGGCCTTCACAAAATTTTTCATTAACCCAAGTTTCAGATGCAATGGAGGTAAGTACACCATTTCACTGTCAACAAGAGGTTTGTACATACAGTTGAACCTGCCAGGTGAGTCTTTCGGTCGTGCTGGCCATTCCTTTTGTTTGTAATGTTTGCTGTCCGCTCTAGAATCCCACAAACAAAGAAAACACATGTGCTTAGTGTAACCTAACTGGAGTCCTAGAAGCAAGGAGATTACCTTCAGGTCCCCACACAGATTCCACTGATGTTCTTCATATTTAACAGCAGATAACAAAGTCTTCATAGTTTCATAAGTTTCACTCATTTCATGGCCATGCGCAATTGGAACATTCGGAAGCTTATTTCCTTTATGCAGAAGAACGGCCTTTAGCGTGTTTTTTCCTGAATCTATGAACAGCCGCCACTCACTCTTATCATAAGTGTGAGACTCACAAAGCTGTTCCATGAGTGTGTCAACATCAAAGCAGTAACAGAGCTTGTGTTCCATCTTGAAGAAGCTTGAAAGCTCTTTATGTCTACGACGAAACGTGGTGATGAGAACTCCTTCTTGTAGCAAATTCCATTCCTTGAGACGAGATCCAAGGACTTCTCTTTTCTCCTTGGGTAGATCTAGGTCCCTAGCAAGGTCATGTAGCATTTCCTGACTGATGAATTTGGGCTCTCTGTTGTCTGCCATTTCTTGAAAGTCTGTATCCATGGGATTATCCTCCTCGTTCGAATCTGATTCACTTATAGCACTTGCAATTGGAACATTTGGAGCTGGGAGATCAGGACCATGTGGCACAGGCCTGATGGCAGAAGGTACGTCAGGATACCTGATTTTAGCTCGCGTTTTTACTGAATATCCTTTGATGTTAGTGAGGCAGAAGTAGCAGTCAGTACTGTGATCCTTTTGTTCACGCCAAACCATTGGGATGCCGAATGCCATGCCTGATGGCCGTTTGCCACGCATCCATTCATTCAAGTGGTTCACACAGGGGTTGCATGCTACGTGAGGGGCCCACTTCTTATCTTGATCACCTATACGGCACTTGAAGTAATGCAGATAAGCTGCTTTAACATTCTTTGTAAGAGGTTTCTTCAGACTGTCAGGGGTAAAAAATCCACATATGTAACAAAAACTGTCCGATGCATTCACACAGTTACGGCGCTCCATCACAGCCCGGTACAAGGTACTATATACGGTAAACCCACTAAAATTAGGACTCCACTAAATCAAACACATCATATCTGCAAAGAAAAATAAAATGTTTAAACATATGTCAATAGCTGTACGATCAGTAGGTAAAAATGTACTACACAGCCTGCTAACCCCTTGCCAATACGCAGCGCGCACATCCTCCCCTGCTCACTGCACAAACCCCACTGTCTCAAAAACACTGCACTGCCTTAAATAGGCTTGAAAAAAGAAAAGATTAAGAGTTTAAAATGAAAACATTGGTGAAATCTATTTCTACTGATTTTACCCATATTTTTTCATGAATTGCGTCTGGTTCTCAAAGACTGGTCGTGATAGAGTTCATTGAACATCAGATTCGAGTTCAGCAGGGTCGATTTACCTATAATCAGCTTCATTTAGTCCATAACCATATCTTCGATTTTTTTTTGTCGACCAGTGTTATATATGACATTAATTTTATAGTGTAGGCAGCAAAGACCCGTTGATTTATCAACCAGTGTCACTTACCAATGTTGTAACCAAATTCTTGGAGAAAATAATAACAGAGAGATGGGTTAGTTACCTGGAAAAAATGAAAGTATTATCACGCAGCCAATTTTGCTTCAATGGAAACTCTAGTGTCTCTAATTTGAAATGCTTCTATTCCAGAGTAATTGATGTGGT
This sequence comes from Chionoecetes opilio, assembly GCA_016584305.1. Taxonomy (NCBI): domain Eukaryota; kingdom Metazoa; phylum Arthropoda; class Malacostraca; order Decapoda; family Majidae; genus Chionoecetes; species Chionoecetes opilio. The sequence continues at coordinate 78,344 of JACEEZ010011927.1, read as the reverse complement.
ACAACAAAGATATGGATGGGTGGATTTTGCCTATTTGGATAAAAAAAAACCTTTGATAAGGTACCTCATAAAAGGCTGTTGTGGAAATTGGAACATGAAGGCGGGCTGGATGGAAATATTTAGAAATGGATACAAAATTTTTTGAAAGGGAGACAAATAAACCTGTGATCAAGGACTGTTTCGAGGTGGAGGAGTGTATTAAGCGGTGTACTTCAAGGCTCAGTGTTAGCACCGATTATGTTTTTGATCTACATTTAACGACATGTCAGATGGACTAACAGTTAAGCGAGTTTATTTGCGGATGATGGTAAGATTATGAAACAGATAGAAAAGGAGGTAGATTGCATATTGCTACAGAAGGATTTGGATATCATACATACATGGAATCAGCAGTGGGAAATAAAATTGAATGCGAAAAAGTGCAACATTTTAGAATTTGGAAGAAGTACAAATACGATGATAATTGACAGTTACAACTTAGGAAATGAGATTATTATTATCATTTGTTCACATGGATGAGGACATGATGAAAAACAAATCTTTGTGTCCATGATCCGCCCTAAACTATAATATGACATGGTGGTGTGGTACCCACACAAAAAGAAAGATATAAAGAAGATCGAAGGAACACAAAGAACAACAACATAGGTGATTCCTAGTCTGGCTGAGTTGACATACGAAAAGAAATTGGACAAATTAGGCCTACCTCTTTGGAAGAAAGGAGGAAAAGAGAAGATCTAATACCGATATAGAGGAATAACGGGCTTGGATAGAATGGACAAGGAGGACATGTTTGTGAGGGACACGGAAAGCACAAGAAGACGCAGAAAATAACTGGTGATGGGACCCCACGAATGTAGCTCATTTCCCGTATGTCACATCTAGGTAAATACACACACACACACACACACACACACACACACACACACACACACACACACACACACACACACACACACACACACACATATACACATATTAATTCACACACACAAAAGAAACAGTGACGCAAGAAACCCTCTACCTCAGCGTCTGAATATCGGCAAACCGTCCGATATCCAACAGCAGCCGTTCTGATGTGGTGGTTGTTGGGAATGAAGGGTGTAGGGTAGAGATGGATTACGAGAGTGAGAAGATGAGTCACTAGGGATACAGGGAGTAGGGAGGCAATAAAATGGGGACAACATTGAGAGGACAATATTATCAGAGTACATATCAACTATATGTGCATGCCATACATTAGTGACATACACATCACCATTTTGTGCCACGCATTCTATACTCATTTACCAACCTTTCTCCTCCTTGGCTTATGATTATATTTACTATCCCTTCTCATTTGCCTCTTTATCTTACTTTTCATAGTCACCCTTTTCTTCTCTTCTACTCTACTACTACTACTACTACTACACTACTACTACTACTACTACTACTACTACTACTACTCTCTACTACCATACTTAATTCATACCATTCTCTCTTATTCGATAGTAAAACATATCTGGAGATACGTATTGATGAATAGGGAATACCTGTGTACTACATAACTACAGGGAATACCTGTGTACAGCCCATCCTGTGTCATCAACCACAACTTCTCCTCTTCCTCCTTCCACGTATGGAGGTAGTTTTCTTCTCGATGACAATGGACCTGTCTCCGCCTCCACTCCCATTCCACAACATAAATTGCTATTTTAGGCAGTCTGTCTGACACATGCCCATCATATTAGATTCGTGTGTGTGTGTGTGTGTGTGTGTGTGTGTGTGTGTGTGTGTGTGTGTGTGTGTGTGTGTGTGTGTGTGTGTGTGTGTGTGTGTGTGTGTGTGCCTTTCTCTATTTGTATTAATCTTGTTTTACAGGGCCTATTCCTTGAGCTACACTTGTATGGCCCCGTCTCCAAACCTATATTTATTTTCAATTTTCTTCCTTAGTGGTTATTGGCCCAAACCACCACAACGGGAGGCGGGTCATGACCCCCGGCTAACACCCATTCACTGCTGGGTGGACAGGGGCTCGGGTTTTAAAGAGACAGCCCAGCTTTCTCAGCTCCGCCAGGGGATTGAACCAGGGAATTCTCTGTTATGAGCCGAGCGTGCTTCCACTACACTACGGAGTTCCTTGAGAAGTGTATGTGTGTGTATGTATGTGTGTTTGTGTGTGTGTGTACGTATGTGTGTGTGCGTGTGCGTGTGCGTCTGCGTGTGCGTGTGTGCGCGGTGTGTATTCACTAATGATCTTGTACCCTACAGCTCGACTCGCGATCACCAGTTTCACCCTCCCAGAATGAGCCTGAAGCTCATTATGACCAATCTTAAGAGTAATACTGGAACCTCACATATCACTTACCCTATCTCCATGCTCATGGGGGACAGTGGAAGGGAAAGCGACCGTGACGGATGATGGTAAGGGTCGCGTCGTTTTCTAGATCCAGGATCGTCTGAGCAGGTAGGGAATGGACCAAATGGGTGTCGGAGAGAAAACACAGGGGAACGGTGTGGAAGTTTAATGTCTCTCTTCACACACGGAAAAAAATACAAACTACAGGGGGGGGGGGGGGGGGGGCACTCAGTAGAGCGCATACCTCCGTCCGAATATTTCATCACATATATATATATATATAAATATATATATATATATACTCAGTATGAGCGCATACCTCCGGCCGAATATCTCATCAATTGGTTGCCATGGCAACAGTTGAATATAGATTTCATGCAAAATTAAATCAGTTCTTCCTTATACCAAATAGATTTGGTATACCGAGTTTGGTCCAAATCTATTCGTAACTTTTCGAGAAATCCTGTACACTAACAGACTGACAGACAGATCGGGGTGAAAACATAACCCCTCCAACTTCGTTGGCGGAAGTAATCACGATAAATACAAAAGATACTACCACTGAAGGCTTCACAGCACCCTTCCTCGTTCTGTCTCCGTGACACGGGGAAGAGAAGATACACATACTCACTACATGTCACTAGAGACAAACGAACGGAAGAAAGTGGAGGCACCTTGTCGTAGTAGAACCTTTAAACCCAGCCAAGGGAGAGAGGTGTGCTCCAGGTCGGCACCAAACCTACTCTGGCTGGAACGCCGATGCGTGGATGCCTGATAACCTCTGCTGGAAGCCTCACGAAGCAGGTAGTGATGGGTTGAGGCCTCGGGAACCAGGTCGTTAAGTGCGCTAACCTTCGCGGGCTTAACGACCTCAGAGGCTGAAGGAAAGGGCGGGGGCGAGCTTCGAGCTACACATCGAAGCGCCACTAATTATCCGCTCCTCCTCAGCCGGCTGATGGTGGGAGTCGTGTTTTTCCCTTACACTGCTCCCCCCATCAAGAGTCTACCCTCGGTAGACTGAGCGGAGAAACATCACCTAAAAAAACCCACAGAAGAGTTAAACAAGAGCCTACATCAATCCTAAATACTGGATGGAAGGGAACCCGAAGTGACACTTTGAGCTCTTGAGGGTGAGACCATGGGCCCTGATCCTGTCGCAGACAACTTGAAGGGCGGAGCAAGTTTGATCCCAAACTGAAGAATATGCAAAGATGTTGTCCAAGTAGAAAGACACATTTGGCAGACCTGCGAGGACGATGCGCATCAGTCGTATGTAGGTAGCACAATCAGTGACGAGTCCAAAGGGTAGACGTTGCGCGCCGACCCCCAGGTGTCTGCCTTCTCCACTGCTGTCTTGAGCGCGGTGACCTCCTGAAGTCCTGATGATAGCGTTCCGGTGTTTTGTCGAAACCAATCAGCAGTGCCTGTTTGAGGAGAGCAACGTCCCTGATGGTGTTAGTGTCGAGGGAAGAATACATCTCTGCCGCTTTTCCGGTTAACAAGCTCCCCAACCTAACGGCAAGACTACTCTCCTCACGCTCTCCTGCTCTTTCTTCCTGCTCGTAGGCCTGTGGCTGGAGGATGAACCTGCCAAGGTCATCTCCAGACAGACCAAGTGACGTTGCCTGAACTCTGAGCTCTTCGAGGGTAGAGAACTTAGACATGGTGGCAACAAACACTCCGTACTACACACACAGCAAACACAAACTGGCAGTACACAAACTGCACTGCAACACAGGCAGGTGGCGGTGAGGACTGGCCGTCCTAAAACCTTGGCTGGTCAATTCTGCAGACACAGAAACTAGCCGAAAGCATTCTGCTTAGCGGCTCCTTGTTCAAGCACAGAACAAGGGGTGGTTAGAAGGGTAAACAGCCTGCACCTAACCGGGGTAGACTAGAAGGCCCTCTGGCCTGCACCTAGTCTCACGCTCGTCGAGCGCAATACCACAACACTCCGACACACGGTCACGATACACAGCACGGCACCCAAAAGGGCCAAAACACAATACTGCGATCGTACACAACTGGGCACTGTCGAAGTACGGGTCAAAAACCCCTAAAGCGCTCTTGGGACCTTTTCTACCAACACCCACACAAGGTGCGTACACAGCTCAAGTTAAACCTGACGAGGTTGCCACTGTACGGGAAAAACGACCGTGACGGGTGAGGGTAAGGGGTCGCTTCGTTTTCTAGATGCAGGATCGTCTGAGCAGGTAGGGATTGGACCAAATGGGTGTCGGAGAGAAAACACTGAGTGTTTCACACTGAGTTGAGTGGAACTGTGTGGAAGTTTAATGTCTCTCTTCACACACGGAAAATAATACAAATCACGATAAATATAAAAAATACTACCACTGAAGGCTTCCCCAACACCCTTCCTCGTTCTGTCTCCGTGACACGGGGGAAAAGAAGATACACATACGCACTACTTGTCCCCTAGAGACAAAAGAACGGAAGAAAGTGGAGGCACCTTTTTCGTAGTAGAAACCCTTTTAAACCAGCAAGGGAGAGAGGTGTGCTCCAGATCGGCACCAAGCTACTCTGCCTGAAACGCCGATGCGTGGATGTCTGGTAACCTCTGCTGGAAGCCTCACGAAGCAGGTAGGATGGGTTGAGGCCCCGGGAACCAGGTCGTTAAGTGCGCTAACCTTCGCGGGCTTAACGACCTCAGAGGCTGAAGGAAAGGGCGGGGGCGAGCTTCGAGCTACACATCGAAGCGCCACTAATTATCCGCCCCTCACCGGCGATGGTGGGAGTAGTTTTTCCCTACAGCAGCACTGCGAATTGCTCGTACAAAACTGTAATATATATTATAATATACTATATAATATATATATATATATATATATATATACGTATAATACAGTATATATATATGAATATATATATATTATATAACTATATATATATATAATATATATATAAATAGTATTAAATAGATATATGTTTTCATATATATAATATGTATATATACATGTATTATATATATGTATATATATAAGATATATATATATATATATATATATATATATATATATAATATAAGAGATATATATAGTATATATAATATATATATATATACTATATAATATATTAATAATATATATTATATATATATATATATATATATTATACTATATATATATATACTATATATATATATATATATATTATATATATATATATAGATATATATATATATATATATATATATATATATATAAAATATTATATATCATATTATATATATATAAATATATATATATTAAAATATATATATATAATATATATATATATATTAAAACATCTATATATAAAATATATATAAAATATATATATATATATAATATATTATATATACAATATATACTATATATATATATATATATATACGTATATATGTATATATCTATATATATATATATATTATATACTATATATATATATATATATATATATATATTATATATATTATATATATTATATATAATATATATATATATATATATATATATTATATATATATATATAATATATATATATATATATATATATATATATATATATATATATAATATATATATATATATATATTAATATATATATATATATATATATATATATATATATATATATATATTATATATATATAAAATATATATATATATATATATATATATATATATATATATATATATATATAAAATATATATATATATATATATATATTTTTTATATATAACTTATTTGGTAGGGTGAAAAATTATTCTGGATCGTAAACTTTTCCCCAGAGTACCCCGGGGGCCTCGACATGACGCGCGCTTCATATGTCCCTCCGTATGACCCCTTCATGCACTATATATATATATAGATATAGATATATCAGCAACATACCTGTAAGGAGTATGACCTCCAAGTGTTGGATGGTAGACCCTGGGAGTTCACTTGGCAGTGATGATGAGCCGTCGCGGTGGCGCAGGGAGGATTTTTACAGTGGCGCTTGTGATTAGGGGCCCATGCTGCCACTCTGTGTCCCCTGATGCACTCGCCGTTGAAGGTAGAGTTTTTAAGTAGCATATGGGTCGGTCATCTTCGGCCACTCGAAGATGACCCATAATTGCAGAAATATTTTGGTACGCCTCGGCGATCGAACTCGGCACACTGAGCACGCCACTTGCATGCGCTCGATCCCCAGCCCCGGTCGTTCCTTGGTATTTTTACCCTGAGAAATTCGGGGGGTTACTTTCCTCCTTTAGCAAGGGGATAGGGGTGTATGGTGTGTTATGCCGCAGTATTACTCTGAAATTGGTCATACGTGCTCAAAGTTCTCTCCGGGAGAGTAAAACTGGCGATCGCGAGCCATCTCACGTGGACAAGACCATGGGGGAATTAGATACACACATACACACACACCGGGGGTTTTTCATTAACAAATTAATTCATTTAATGTCCGCCTTGAGCAAGGGGATGAGGGTGTGTGGTGTGTGATGTCTCAACATTACCCGAAGACCGGTCACTCTGAGCTCCATGCTCACTCCAGCTAGCTGAAACTGGCGATCACAAGTCCGTCTCGCTGGAACAAGGCCATGGGTGAATTACATACACTGCCTGCGGTGGTCAAGGGGTATTAGTCCAGTAAATGTACACCAGGACCCACCACTAATTGCAACAGAAACGAAACCAGTGTTATTTGTCTTGGATAAAGGTTCCTTTTTACTAAAAGTCCCAAAGAATTGTCGGAGCGGAACATGGTGAAATAACATAATGAAAAAGCATCATTATTTTGCCATTTTTTAACTGGGCGCAACTTCAAATGGTCATAACTGCTTAACTAATAGAGATAATCCAAAACAAAGAACACCTTTACCCATGTTTTCATGGTTAATCTTTCAAGTAAAAGTGTTAAAAATGAGTTACCCCATAAAGTTAAAAATGAGTTACCCCCCCCCCTTCCGCACACACATAGGATATAATAAAACTCCTAACCCCAGTTACCTTTTCAGTCAGGTTTAGCTGTCATCTCCATCCTCAGCACTGTCATAGTCATTGTTCTGACAAATACCTCTGCACCCAGAACAAGCAGGTGAGCATTGAAGCCCATGCCGGCGGCAGCTACAGCGCAGCGTCCCACAACCTGACTTGCAGGCACACCGCACTAGGACTTGGGCGTCGAGGCAAAATCAGTCCTTTTTGCGCATGACGTCAATGGGTATCGCGCCACCACGCGCTCATATATTTTATGGCCTCACTCAGGCCTCACCGCCGACCCGACGCCTGACACCTCCCACCATATCTCTCTCTCTCTCTCTCCTCTCTCTCTCTCCTCTCTCTCTCTCTCTCTCTCTCTCTCTCTTCTTTTCTCTCTCGTTTTCCCCCTCTCCCTCCCTCCCCTCCCCCCATCCTACCACCTACCCCCTCCCCTCTCCCCTCCTCTCCTCCTCCCCTCCTCCCTCCTCCTCCTCCTCCTCCTCCTCCTCCTCCTCCTCACAGGAAGTTGATCCGGAAATTCAAGACTAAAACTAATCATATAATTATTTCAGGAATTCTCCCCAGACTATGAGTAGGCCAACGCTTTTACGATAAGGCGTTCAGCGCAAATAACCGACTGAGGTCTCTTTGTGCACAGGAGAATGTAGACTTCGCAAGCTTTCTGGGATAATTTCTACGAGGATCCCATCCTGGTTGAGGATTCCATCCTGTTTGGGGAAGACGGACTCCACTTCAGCCCCGTCGGCCATGCACGATTAGGACGTCTGCTAAATGACAAAGTTTCCTCTTACAAATCAAAAACGACGAGCGGACGGCGGTAGCAGCATCACCTTAACCCCTTTCTTACCCTACAGCAACGCTGGGTCACGTCCCGTGTCCGCGTCCGCGTCCCCGTCCGCAAATACTAATCAAAGTAACTTAATCAAGCGCCCTGTAACAGTGGACCGTAGACGCCCTGCCGGTAAACCCTCACGCAAGGCTACCAAGGAACTTGAATTACTCTACACAAATGCCAGAAGCATTATTTTAAAGCGTAACGAATTATTAGCATACGTTGTTGCCGAAACGCCAGATATCGTCAGTATCACTGAGAGTTGGAGTCAACACAAAAGATAAACATGTATTAGCTGGAAATAGCCATTTCCCGGGTATAAGACATTCCTAAATTGTCGCACGCATAAAGCAGGTGAGGTGTCATTTTTTACATTAAAGAAAATTTGCAAGCAATCGAAATCGATAAAATAAACAAAGATCATTATGACTCAGTCTACGCAAAGATTAAGCTAAACGGTTTAAAATTTCTAAAATATTGGGACAATATATCGTCCTCCCAAATCTAATGCGGAAGTAGATTGCCTCCTGTATGACGAAGATAAAGTCAGTTGTGAACAATAATAAAAAGATACAAATTTTTTGTGTAGATTTTAACCTACCTCGTATAAACTGGAATAATAATTCTGCTGATAGAGAAGGTATGCGAGTGCTTGATATGGTGAACGAAGTATATTTAAATCAGGTGGTCCGTGAGCCTACAAGGGATAATAGTATCCTAGATTTAGTTTCACTACCGACATTGATCTGATTGATTACTGCGATATAGGTGAAATTTGGCAAACAGTGATCACAGGCTAATCAGATGCGGCATAAATTGCAATGTAGACATCACAGAAAATCGGTTACTAGTCCCAAATTATAATAAAGCAGATTTTACGAAGATCAGCAGGGGTACTAAGCGAAGTTGAATGGATTGACCTACTAAATGGTAAAACGCCGAAAACATGTGTAATGTATTCACAAATAAACTCCATCGGGGGGTGGAAAAAAACATGTTCCCATGGTAAGAAACGTTTTAATAACATAAACAGACCAGTTGGATGAATAATGAGATCCAACAAATCATTGGGAGAAAGCGCCGAGCGTATAAAGTTTACAAAAAGATCAAATGCAGACTGCGATTCTAGAGAATACAATGACGTAAAACGTCGCTGCAAAGGACTAATAAAGTCTAAAAAGCGGGAGTATAAAGAAAAAAATTCCAAAGGAATCCAAATCAAACCCGAAAAGGGTTTTTTCAATACGTTCGAAGTAAAAAAAAACGTCAAAACAAGTATTGGGCCACTGAAAGATAATAAATATCTTGGTAAATGATAATAAGAGTATGGCGTTCGTACTCAATGAATACTTTAATGCGGTATTTATTAAAGAAGACGAAACTCCATTACCAGAACTAGTAAATATGTATGCGGGACTCGAAATGGATAGACTGGTAATAGGAGAGCTAACAGTAGACGAAATATCAAAGTATTTGCTGAAACTTGACCCAGCAAAATCCGTGGGGGTGGACGAAATCTCGCCGCGACTACTTCGCGAATGTCACAGGTCAACTTTCGCTCCCATTAAAGATTTTTTTCAATAAAAACGCTAAGGGACAAAAATGTTCCTAGAGTGGAAATTAGCTAATGTTACACCGATATTCAAGAAAGGGAGTAAGAGCCTCGCAAGTAATTATCGCCCAATTAGTTAGCGTCCTGATTGTTAAACTATTTGAGAAAATATTGCGAGATAAAAATAGTGTCTTTTCTCGATTTAAAATAACCCCAATACTAAATCCCAGCATGGATTTCGAAATAAGAGATCCTGCTTAACAAACCTACTGGATTTTTTTAATGTCATTTATTCAAAATGGGACGCTAAAATTCCCTCGGATGTAATATACCTTGATTTTCAGAAAGCCTTCGATACAGTTCCCCATAAACGACTGTTGACCAAAGCTAAGGGCACATGGCTTAGGAGAGCAATTATGTTAATGGTTTGGCGATTGGCTTTCAAATCGTAAACAACGGGTAGTAATAAATGGCGAGGCATCTGATTGGTTAGATGTTACTAGTGGGGTGCCTCAGGGCTCGGTGTTGGGTCCTACTCTTTTTCTGATATATATCAACGATCTAGACTGCGGACTTGTATCTAAAATATCGAAATTTGCAGATGACACCAAATTAGGCGGTAAAGCATATACTAGAGAAAACTGCGAACTCATACAAACTGTTGTAACTCAGGTTTCAGGGAAAGGACACAACAGGGGAAGTCCATGCGTATATTGAGGCCGTGTACACAACAGCTAGGCGGCTGGGGCTGAACTGCTCCTCTAAGCTCATTCCCTAAGCTCGTAAGCTCGTATAATCACTAACAGTATTCGAACAATACTGAACCCCTAACTGGTTTACTACATTCCTCCATCGTAGATACAAACAACATACCTACAGTTAACAAAAGAACAAACAGAACAAAAGTTACTTCCTACAACTTAAAGGTATAAATTGATAAACTGCATTCAAATATACTACAATCAATATCCACATCTATCTGGCTTCCGTGACATCCTCAATGAACGCCTTAGTGGCGTCGTGACAGACGTCTCCGTGGGCGACTCCCTCTCTACCGGCTGCTGAGGAGGCGATTGATAGTTAGGCTCCCCTGTCTTTGATGATCCTTTGGCCTCATTGTGCTCATTTTTGGTAAGCACTTCGCTGGGTATGGATGAGGCAGCAGTGATTAACGTCGATGGTTCAATTGGGTCGTGTGCTTCACTTAGACGGGGACCTCGGAACTCTGAACCAGACTCTTGTTCTGTCGTGTCCTCCTGACGCGTCGGGGACCGCTGCTCGGGCACCATTGCAGGCTCTGTAGGTCCTGGAAGATTCATAGTCCTGAGTCTTATGTGATCAATATGCCTCCTAAATACTCTACCGTCTTCCAGCGTTACCACACATGCCGTTCCTTGACAAGCCGACACTGTACCCGGCAACCACTTAGGCCCACCTAGCCTCGACACGCTGGATACGTAAACTCCGTCTCCCACTGTGAATGATCTTGGTCGAGCATGTTGATCATATCGCACCTTTTGAGCCCACTGATACTTCTCCACTCTGCCTCTCCTAATATCTTGTCTGAGCACATCCAGGTGTGTCCTCATTGGACGGTTGAATAGCAGCTCTGCGGGACTTACGCCTGTTGCAGTATGAGGAGTACAGCGATAGTTAAACAAAAATCTAGCAACCCTAGTATCCAGGCTACCACCTCGTTGTTTCTTCAGTCCCAATTTAAAAGTTTGCACTGCACGCTCAACTAGTCCATTACTTTTAGGAGACCAAGGAGGAGAAGTTATATGTCTGATACCATTACGCTGACAAAACGACTGAAATTCCGGGCATGTGAAGCAGGCAGCATTGTCTGTTACAACGGTCTCAGGAAGGCCAAAATTGGCAAAACTTTGTCTGCACTTCTCAATAGTCACATATGCTGAAGGGGACGATGCTTTATGAACATCCAGCCACTTACTGTGTGCATCAGTGATGAGCAGCCACATCTGACCCTCAGAGGGGCCACAATAATCCAAATGCAGACGACACCAGGGTTTCTGAGGCCAACTCCAGGGATGCAGCTCTGAAGGGGGAACCAAAGGCTTGTGCTCCTGACACACATGACACTGCTTGGCTGTGTTTTCTATCTCCCGATCAACTCCAGGCCACCAAAAATATGCTCTACGGCGACTTTTCATACGGGATACCCCAAAATGCCCTTCATGTAACTCAGTCAATATGGCATTCCGACCCTGAGGAGGTATTACTATTTTACTCCCCCACATGAGACAACCCTCATGAATGCTTAACTCATCCAACCTGCTTTTATAAGATCCAACTTCAGCAGATGAGGAAGATGAACTTGCGGGCCAACCTTCATGAACGAACCGGAGAACAGCCGACACTACAGGATCACGTCTCGTCCATTCCCGAACCTGGGCAAGCGACACAGGACCAGATTCCATAAACTCCATCAGATGAAGAGTCTCAGCAGGTGTAGGTACAGTCTGGGGCGTGTCACTGAGGGGTAGACGACTTAAAGCATCACAGTGGACATGTTGCTTGCCAGGAGAATATACAAGACGAAACTTATAGGCGGATAATAGCAAAGCCCATCTAACTACCCGAAGAGATGCCAATACAGGAACGGGTTTCTCTTCTCCGAACATTCCCAGCAGCAGCTTATGGTCAGTTTCAATTGTGAAGGGTCTTCCGTACAAGTAGTAGTGAAACTTCTTGACTCCCACAATGATACTAAGGGCTTCCCTATCAGTCTGCGCGTATCTTCTCTCCGTTTCATTAAGTGACCTAGAGTAGAATGCCACTGGTCTTTCCACTCCGTCAGGGTTAGTCTGGGACAGCACACAGCCAACTCCATAAGGACTGGCATCACAAGCAAAGGGTAGTTTCCAAAGTTACATCAAAATGGGCTAGGCAGGGAGGACTAGCTATCAATTCCTTCGCCTTATTGAATGCTACTTCTTGTTCCTTTCCCCACATCCACTGCTGTCCTTGTCGAAGCAGCATGTACAAAGGTGTTAAGACAGTTGCAATATCCTTGAGGAACTTTCCATAATAATTTAGCATCCCAAGCCACGCCTTTAGAGACTTCACATCCTTAGGAAAAGGGGCCTGACTAATAGCTCTTGTTTTCTCCTGTGTAGGATCTATTCCACGGCCACTTATCACATGTCCTAGATAAGTTACCTTGCTTAATCTTAGTTGGCATTTTTCCCGATTCAGGCGTAGTCCCGCTTGCCACATTCTTCGTAGTACTTCCTCCAACAAGGCGTCGTGCTCCTCCCGATCCTTTCCACCGACGACGACATCATCCAGAAACACCGCCTCATGAGGAAGCTCAGAAAGAAGATTAGACAATATTTTCTGAAAAATAGCCACTGCTGAATGGATCCCAAAAGCAAGTCTTGTAAACATCTTCAATCCCCTAGGGGTGTTGACCACCACATACTTCTGTGAATCTTCATCAAGCTCTATTTGATGAAGGCGTCAATGATGTAGGCGTGACTCATGTCCAACTTGCTAAATACTTGACAACCAGACAAGGAAGTAAACAGTTCCTCCACCCTTGGTAATGGATACTGCTCCAGTGCTGCGGCCTTGTTCACTGTCAGCTTAAAATCACCACACAATCTGACATTACCAGAAGCCTTGGGTACGACAACAAGGGGTGCCGCCCAATTACTGTAGCTAACAGGCTTAATTACTCCCTGAGACTCTAATCTTATAAGTTCCTTATCCACTTTATCTTGCAAAGAAAGAGGAACAGGCCGAGCTTTAAAAAAACGTGGCGTAACTGTTTTGTCAATGAGGAGGCTTGCCTTACCACCCTTATAACAACCTAACTCTTCCTTAAACACGTCCGCGTATACCTTTTCAGCATAAAGACAACGCACCTGTTCTTCACCCAACAACTTGGACCACTGAAACTTTACGAGTCTCATCCAGTTCCGGCCGATCAACCCTGAACCTCGGCCTTGAACGATTACAATAGGCAACTTCTTTGCGACTACTCCTTCAACAGCAACATCCACGTCTGCAACACCTAAAACGTTAATTTTCTCACCAGTGTACGTCTTGAAGCTGCGCTCTGAAGCCCGTAGTGGTACAGCGTCTCCAACCAATTTACGGTACACCGTTTCCCCCATAACTGAAGCAGATGCTCCGGTGTCAAGCTCCATCTGCGTCCATTGTCCATTAAGCTGCACTTCTAACATGACAGGTGGCTCATACTGGGTTCCCCGCGGACGAGATGAATCCATATGATACAGTTTATATACATCGTTGTCGTCCGCTGGCTTGGATGGGGCACGGTGAGGTGTATAATCATCCAACTCCGGTGAAGCAGCTTCATGCTCCACGATGAACACAGAGCCAGCTTTGTGTGCAGCCCTGGTGTGCCCCACCTTCCTACACTCAAAGCAAAACTTGTTTAACTGCCGTAAATTTAACTGCCGTAACTGCCGTTAACTGCCGTAATTGCCCCTAAAGGGGCAATTACGGCAGTTATGCCTCGTACTTAAACAACGGAAGCACCTTGATGAACCCTTCTGCGAAAACGAACCTTCATCCCTGAATCGTCTGCAGCACTTCGTGATACAGGTCGGATGGTTCCTCCCTTCGACACACTTCAGACTGAAGCTCCGGTTCGGCTGGAGAGAGTGTTCAGTTCTCGGGCATTTCTCAGCTGTTTCCATGGCCACTGCAATTTCAACTGCCTTATCAGTGACAAATCAGCCTCAGCCAATAACTTGCTTTGAATTGCCCCACTATCAAGGCCACACACCAGACGATCTCTTATCATTTCTTGCAACATCCCTCCAAACTGACACACAGCCGAGAGTTTCCGCAACCGAGCCACAAATTCTTGAACAGATTCGTTACCAGTCTTCCTACACGAATTGAATCTGAAGCGCGCCACGACAACAGAAGGCTTCGGCGCGTAGTGACACTGCAACAGCTCCACCAACTCTGGGATGGCCAATTCCTTCGGCTTCCTCGGGCTGCAGAGGGAACACAAGGTACTGTACGTTGCTGCCCCCATCGAAGACAGGAACACTGCTCTCTTCACGGCATCGTCTTGGACCTTGTTGGCGAGGAAGTACTGCTCCAGTCTCTCGCACCATTCTCCCCACGCCGACTTGTCCGACTCGTCGAACTCCCCAATGTGTCCAAGCAACGGCATGGCTCGTAGATTATCCTCGTCGCCACTGTTGTAACTCAGGTTTCAGGGGAAGGACACAACAGGGGAAGTCCATGCGTATATTGAGGCCGTGTACACAGCTAGGCGGCTGGGGCTGAACTGCTCCTCTAAGCTCATTCCCTAAGCTCGTAAGCTCGTATAATCACTAACAGTATTCGAACAATACTGAACCCCTAACTGGTTTACTACAGTGATCTCGACAAACTATCAGATTGGAGTGATAAATGGCTATTAAAATTCAATTCCGATAAATGTAAAGTAATGCATATAGGCAACGATAACCTCAAATATAACTATCAAATGCAAAATAAATCGTTAACTGAAGTACAGCAGGAAAAGGATTTAGGTGTCATCATCAGTAATGATCTGAAAACCAGTCTGCATTGCCTAGCTGCCAGTAAAAAGGCAAATATGATGTTGGGCTTTATTAAACGTAACTTTGAACATAAAACTCCGAAAGTAATGACACAATTATACACGTCCTTGGTTAGGCCGCACTTGGAATATGCCGTTCAATTCTGGTCGCCCTGTTTCGTAAAAGATCAAGCCAAATTGGAATCAGTGCAAAGAAGAGCAACCAAACAAATTCCATCTCTGCGAAATTCATCTTATGAAGAGAGACTGCGGAAACTTGATATGTTTTCCTTAAAGGATCGTAGAATCCGTGGGGACTTGATAGAAACCTTTAAGATCCTAAAAGGTTTTGATGTCATTAATCAAGAGAACCTATTCGAGCTTTCAACTCAAGTGACGACAAGAAATAATGATTTAAAACTAAACGGTCAACGCTGCATCACCGATCTCCGTAAAAATTATTTCAATGTTAGAGTCGTTGATCGATGGAACAAGTTACCAGCAAATGTTGTCGGAGCCAGCACAATAACTACACTCAAAAACAGACTTGACGCGCACTGTAAAGTAAATGGGTATTGATAGTGCGAATTCGTATCTAGTCCCCCGTATCGATTAGTTGTAGTGGTAGTGGTAGTTGTAGTTAGTATTTTTCATATCCTATCATTCTGCACTATGAAACTTCCATGTTCCTATCCTCTTTAGAGACATGGTATCATTCTCCAACTGTTTTCTTACAAGTAGTTGATAGTTAGTAGTATGTAGTTCAGCAGATACCCTCGCTATGGACCAATAGGTCTCCTGGTGTCTGTTATTCCTATGTAATCCTATGTAATCCTCCTCCTCCTCCTCCTCCTCCTCCTCCTCCTCCTCCTCCTCTTCCTTATTGATGTCACTTCCCCCAGCGCGGCATAAGGAGGTGACGTTACCTATCCTGAATTATTGCCACATATCACCCGATATAGTAACGCTTGGTTTTTAATGAATTATACAAATATGCAACATGTTAGAGTCATATTTACGGTAAGTTTATAATCAGAAAAATATACTCAACATTTGACCAGGAAGAATTTTTTTTTTACATGTACTTATACTTTTAATGATTTAGCTAGTGGTGACAATAATACCCTTTTACTACCCCTGACCATTATACCCTTTTACAACCCTTCTTTTGCTGACAAATATACCCTTTCTCAACTCTTTCGTCTAAAAAGGGTAGATAAAGGGTAGATGAAGGGTATAATCGGCAGCATCTACCCTTCAGCCTGGACATAGGGTATAAAAAGGGTAGTGATGGTGCGATGTAACAATTCTACCCTTAATATACCCCTCATTTCTGAGAGTGTGTCACCTAACACTACCTACATCCACCTTTCATCTCCATCCATGAACCTATCCAGCCCCTCTTTAAAGCTCCCTAATGACTCCGCACTAACTACCTGTCTACCGAGTCCATTCCATTCATTCACAACACTATTTGTGAACCAGTTTTTCCCTATTTCCTTTCTAAATCTACGCTTTTCCAGCTTGAATCCGTTACTTTTTGTTCTACCCTGGTTAAAAGCCGTAAGAACTTTTCCTACCTCTCCTTTATTAAATCCCTTTATCCACTTAAAAACTTCTATCAGATCGCCCCTTACTCAGCGTCTCTCGAGTGAGTGTAAGTTTAATAATTTCAATCTCTTCTCATAAGTAAAGTTACGCATCCCTTGTATCATTGTGGTCATCCGTCTCTGCACTGTTTCTAACAAGGCTATATCCATCCTGTAATATGGAAACCAAATCTGAACCGCATAGTCAAGGTGAGGCCTGACTAGAGCCATATAAAGCTTTAGTAAAAAACTTCCGCACTTCTACTTTTAACACTTCTGGTAATGAATCCTAACACTCGATTAGCTCTATTTCTAGCCTCAATACATTGTTTCCTAGGTCGGAGGTCTGGGCTCACCCTCACTCCAAGATCTTTTTCACCTTCTGATCTTTTCAGCGATACATTGCATATGGTGTATCTATTACCAGGGTTTTTTCTACCAACATTCATAACGCTGCACTTATCAATATTAAATTCCATCTGCCATCTGACTGCCCACTCATTAAGTTTATCTAAGTCTCCCTGCAATATGTTTACATCAGACTGTGATCCAATAATCCTACCTACCTTAGTATCATCAGCAAACTTGCTGATATCACTGCTAATCCCACTATTCAAGTCGTTGATGTAAATCAAAAATAGTAATGGACCCAAAACAGACCCTTGTGGAACTCTACTTGTCACCAGTCCCCATTCAGATTTAGAATCATTAATTGTAACCCTTTGTTGCCTATTACTTAGCCAAGCTCTGATCCAACGAAGAACCTTCCCATCTATTCCATGAGCCTTAACCTTATTTAAGAGTCTCTCGTGTGGTACTTTGTCAAATGCCTTACTAAAGTCCAGATATATTATATCATAATCCTTATCATTATCTGCCGTCTCATAAACTTTTCTATAAAAACTCAATAAATTGGTGAGACATGACCTACCCTTGGTGAATCCATGTTGTGAATTATTGATCAAACTATGTTTATCTAAGTGCTTTCTAATGTTTTTTGCAATAATAGATTCCAATAATTTACCTACCACTGACGTTAGACTTACGGGTCGATAATTTTGCTTTAGTCCTCTGTCTCTCTTTTTAAATATGGGAACAACATTTCCTTTCCTCCACAATAATGGCACATCGCCTATCTCAACCGATTTCCTAAAAAATGTGCACTAACGACTCACTAACAACCTCCTTGCATTCCTTTAATACCCTGGGATACACTTCATCTGGTCCTGGTCCTGGATATAGAGCGCGTGTCAGGACATAACATGGTCTCGCGCTCAATCCCCGCTGGCTCCAGTGGATTTTTCACTGATGAATCTGCGAGCGGTTACTATCTCTCTTGAGCAAGGGTTGTGTGTGGTGTGCGAGGTCCCAGCATTAGCCAAAGATCGGTCACTACGAGCTCCAATCTTTTTCCGGAAGGGTAAATAAAACTGGCAATCATGAGTTCAGCTCGCGTAGGCAAGATTGTTGGTGCATGATTGAATTCACACACATCGCCACCACAACAACCACTTTTAATCTTTCTACACATCTTCATCCACATTTATGACTTTACTTAATCTGTCAACATTTCATACCTCCATTCCCCCCCTCTTCCTCCTCCTATTGCATCTATCGTTTTTGATGGATTGCTTTTATCATCAGCTTTTGAGCCACTCCAAATATGATTCCAGATATTTCCGACATTTCATCGTTCATTGACTTCTTTGATTTCTCATACTTCCTTCAATACTTCTTAATTTCTGTCATTGACATACCTCAACACACCCACCTTGTCTCCCTTCTTCCTTTCTTCCGCTCATTCACTCATTCATTTTTTTAACTAATTTTATGCTTTCTTCCATTTTATTTTAAGTGTACATTAGGGCCTTAATATTCGCCTCTTCATTGTTATACCATTGAATACATGTCACACCACTGTTTTTCCGTTTTGTCACTGAATATCCAAAGTGTAATAATGATAATTATAATCATATTATAAATAGCTACAACAATTGTGGTAGTAGAAGATAGTAGTTGTAGTAGTAGTGGTAGAAGTACTTCAAGTAGTAGTAGTGATAATAGTAAAAGTAGTAGTTGTAGTAGCAGCATCAACCTTTTGGTGTGTTCGTTGTACAGCGGATAAGTTTAAAGTTTGAACACTACACTAAGCAAGGTGAAGGCAATTGAGGCATGTCTCATTTTACAAGGTAACTCCTGTTCACCAAGGTGAAAGGTGATAGCATATCCTTACGGTGACTTCACTGCCAGACAAGACCAGAACACCATTTATGCTAACATACGTCAGTCCTGCAGGAGCTAAAAGCTGAACAATCTTGCCCTAATGTGTGCAATTCACCCACGGTCTGTTGGATGCAATCACCAGTGGTTTTGTCTGTTTGCGCACGCACGCATGTGTGTGTGTGTGTGTGTGTGTGTATATGTGTGTGTGTGTGTGTGTGTGTGTGTGTGTGTGTGTGTGTGTGTGTGTGTGTGTGTGTGTTATTCACCTATTGTTTTGAAAACGCGGTGGACTCGGAATCGCCGGGTATTACTTTTACGGAAAAAGCTTAGCAATCATAGAACCTTATACTAACTAAAGTCCTTGCCATCATATACAACTCGACCTTCTCCCATCACCTTCAGTCTATCTACCTTCTACTGTGTGTAGATTACAGTCGCTCTCTCCTCTGTACCTTATCTTGCCCTATATAGTTGTGTCCTGAATGCAGGCAGTCTTCAGTTTGTCACAAATACTCTCGTGGTGGTGGTCTTCGTTGAACATACTCAATTACTCATGAATGGGATGTGTTGCATTTCAGCCACAAATGAAATCGATGTGTAAGGCTGTCACCTTACAAGCCACACATATCATGATTTTGCTCATGGGGAACAGTAACCTCCCGCTTTGTCAACACAAAGTTATGAGAGTTGAGCTGGAGTAGTACCTATACACGACATATGCCACACCAATTCACTGTTGTGTCCCACGGGGAATTGTGTGCATGTGTGTGTGTGTGTGTGTGTGTGTGTGTGTGTGTGTGTGTGTGTGTGTGTGTGTGTGTGTGTGTGTGTGTGTGTGTGTGTGTGTGTGGCGTGTGCGTGTGTATTGTGCGTATGGTGTGCGTGTGTTACACACACACACATACACACAAACACACGCACACACACAACAGTGCACACACCACACACACAGTGTGTGTGATGTGTGTGTGTGTGTGTGTATGTGTGTGTGTGTGTGTGTGTGTGTATGTGTGTGTGTGTGCACTGTTGTGTGTGTGCGTGTGTGCGTGTGGTATGTGTGTGTATGTATGCGTGTGTGTGTGTGTGTCTGTGTGTGTGTGTGTGTGTGTGTGTGTGTGTATGTGTGTGTTTGCGTGTGTTATGGTAGCACACTGGATAGGTAGGATTTCCCTTTAAAGTCATGTAAAAACTAAAGGGGTAACGGTAAGTTGTACATCCCCCTGATATATTGTCATGATCAATGGTCATTGATATGGTTTCATTCATCCATCTATCTCATCTATCTAATTATAACACATATAATTAACAAATATTTTTTAATATATTACAATATTACTCACTTAACATTTACCATGTTATAAGATTGACAACGCGGCGGAGTTCCGCAATGCACTTTTGAATAAAATTTGTGAGGATTTTGATATTAACCAAACATTCACGATGACTTATCATCCCGCAAGTAACGGCCTAGTTGAACGCACAAACAGGAAAAGCTTAGATGTCTTGCGCCCGGTTGTTGGTGGCTTGTTTGATAGTTGGTAGGATTGGTTACTTCATGCTGCTGCAAGCATAAACGACAGAAATTTGGAATCTACTGGACAATCCCCTCGTTATAATCCATGGAGTAGAGAAGAGGCTCCTGTTAGACCTGCTAAGTAGTCCTCATAAACCTTTATACAATGTTGATGATTATACTAAGAGTCAACTTAAGGTTTTCTCAGACATCCAAAAAGATGTAAGAGAAATTCTAATAGCTTTTAAAAATTATATGACTGCACAACAACACATGCGTTCTTCTCCTGTTCAATTGCAAGTTGGCGATTCAGTGATGGTTCGTGTCCCGGTAAGGAATTCAAAATTAGCTCATAAATTTGTGGATTAAGCAAATATGGTAATAACTTTGACATATTAACACCGTGGTTAAATACACTGGAAATGATACACAGTAACCGACGTAGTGCGGTTACTGTGGGTTATATTTAATGTGGTTATACGTTAGTTAGTAACGGACCAGTGCTATAAACCTGATTAATGCTTAGTAGATTTCGTGAAACAGTGCGATGCTACGCGACTTGCCACTAACAAAACACATTCTATAAGTAATAAATCACTCGGGAAGATGCTTGAAAGGCCATATCTTGGCATCCTTATAATCATATGCTACCTAAACTATTTTTCAGATTAGTTTTTCCGGACATCACTATAACTTCTTTACGGAAACTTACTATGAGTTTGTAGTATGTCCTGAAGGTTCAGTACATCAGGTTTCCGGTCACTTCGCAGTTCTTAATAATTGTAATCTGCGCTCTGACAAATTGCGAACTTTCCCTGAAAACGTCATGAAGGGTTTGTATCAAATTTTTCTGCGCGTATCTTTCATATTGACACTTTAAATAAAGTAAATTTTTCAAATATTAAATATGTAATTAACACTCTTTCCAAATGTACCTTTTCATATATCTCGGAATTGAAGTCTGCTGAACAAGACTCCCTACATTTATATCTCAATCCTTCTGTGTAATTTCATTATATCATTGCTCCCATTTTCTTTAGTATTGTGATAGTGAATCCTCCTTTTTGTGCATTTAGGAAAGCCTTATTTATGTATACAAATCATATGGTAAATTTTAACCGCAATGCAGCTCCTCACGTACACAATATTGTGACAAGATTAGGTACACTACATTCCTATAGGACAACGGGAGGTTGCGCCTGGGTAAGTGACCGAGCAATGTTATGGTAGCACACTGGCTAAGTAGGATTACCTTGTAACATAGTGCAAAAACTAAGGGGGTAACGATGCGTTTTACTTCCCCCATGTAATAGTTGCCATTGACATGGTTTCATTCATCCATATTATCTTATATATATAATATATATATTATATATATATATATATATATTATATATATATATATATATATAATATAATATATATATATATATATATATATATATATATATATATATATATATATATATATAATAATATAATATATATATATATATATATATATATCCTTATAACATATATAATTAAATAATATGTTTAATAAATTACCATATTACTCACTTACATTTACAATGTTAAGATATTAAAACTTATTGAAAGACAGATTATATCCCTGGCTGCCAACCATCTCTGTACACACGTGACGACTACATCACATTCCTCGCCGCATCCGGATCTGCTGACGATGGGAGAAGGGAGAGGAGAGACAGAAGCGCTGTGGTTGGGGTAATGTGAAGATGTGTGAGCACAAGTGACAGTTACTCTTGAATATTCCATACGGCTGTACTTATACGTTACGGTGAACAAATGCGAAATATGTATGCTGTGATAATATATACACTAAAATGTAATGAGAGTTTTCTATATGAACCTGACTATACATTACAAAACTATAACACTATTAGCTTTTCCACTCAAGGCTCACATAACAAGTACTGGACATTCCAATGTAATTGGGGTATTTTGGGGACACTCTGGACAAAAGTACTAACCTTTGTATAATAAATCAATAGGGTCTCCCATTGTAAAAAATGTATTGCTCCAATTGAAATTATGACGTCGTTAGTTGTGACGTCGTTTTTAGGAGTGACGTCTCAATTGACGACGTTGTATCATTTTGCGAAACACTGAGCAACAACATAGCCACCTTAAGCCACCAGATTATCATAAGACTAGTATATTATTGTTTTATGATGAAAACATTAATATTAATATTACTTTTTTTTCAGGAAATGACTGATAATGGATTGGGACAAGTGTTTTTTCTGTCAGCTAAGCACAAAAGAAGTACGTTCATGCCGACGGAACCATACTTCCCATGATCCCATCCCAGTTTACAACAACTTCTTGAGTAATGTTGCTGAGTTTTAGGAACTGGATGCCTTTCCAGTGAAGATATACATTCCCTGTGAAGTCACTACTGAAATCTTGATAAGATCCAAAGCATGCTGGCATCGAAGCTGTCCCCAAACATTTAACAATTCGAAGTTAGACCGACAGAAGAGCAAAAAGAGGAGACTACAAGAGAGTGAAGAGGAGACCAGGAGGTCAAAACGGCAGTCTACAAAACAAAATATGAATTTATGTATCTTCTGTGTAAGTGAGAACCCGTTGTACAAACTCCATGCTTATTCAATATTATCTGCAGAGAGATTCCTAAGAGAAATAGCCGAGGAAATACAAGATACAGCTATGATGGCCAAGATTTCTGGTTGAGACATTGTGGCGATTTAAGCAAAATATCTTGTAGTATGTCTGACCAAGTACATAAATCGTTACCGTTCCTATCTGAGGCAAAATAATGGAATGCCCAATGAAGACAGCGAAAAAGCAAAGGCCCGCGCATTTGCCGAGTTAGTAATGAACTTACGAAATTCACTTGAAGAGGGGAACTACAATTTCAAATTGTCAATAGTCCGTCAGCTATATGAGAGCCGCCTTGAACAATTAGGGGAAAACATTTTTGTAAACAAGACTCGTTTAAAAGAAAAGATAATGGATGCATTTACAGACTGAGAAAAACAGAACAGTTTGATGGAAAAAACATTCATTTAATCTTTCCAGATGGTATGCAGGAAAGGCTGAAAGATGCAGAGATTCATAGAAATGATGAAGAGGCATTGATCTTGATGAAAGCTGCTAAAATATGTCGCGTTGAAATGTTTCAGCTCAGCAGTAGATTATCTGGTTCATTCACTCCTAATTGCCAATAGTTGTCTGTAAGCCCTAGCCTCAAACTACTGACCTCAATGATTATGTATGGCTCAAATATCAAGGAAAGTGTTGCCTTCTCTCACAACCATGTCCTACTGTCTTACAGCTAATTTCACACAATAGCAAGAAAAAGTGTCAAAACATCTGGTATTACCAAGATGCGTCAAACCTAGAAATAGAGCCTCCATTACCAGTGAACATTGGATTAAACGTCCATGCCCAAACAAGGAGCAAAACTCTCATAGAACAGCTAGCGTTGTTAGGCATTAGCATAACATATGATCGTGTCATTGAGCTAGAGTCGGAGATAAATCTGAAAATGTGTAAACTCTTCGATGTAGAAAATGTAGTGTGACCACCCAAACTTGAAGAATTTTTTTTCACCGTAGGTGCCCTTGATAACATAGATCACAATCCTTCCTCAACTACTGCCCATAGTTCATTTCATGGATCAGGAATAAGTATCATCCAGTTTCCATCTCCCAACTCGCCTGGCATATCTCGTGATATTGCCTCACTCTGCAGCAGTAGTAATATAAGGAATGGCTCCGTTCCTGAAGCGTACAGTGTTGTTCCTGCTACTCTAGCAATATCACCAATATCAAGTCTTCCTGATAGAACCATTTCAGAAGTCACTGGATATGTTGCTCATGAAATACAAGTCGAAGATCAGTGGATCCAACAAGTTCCTGAATTTCTTCCAGATGAGTCTCTCAAGAAAGGTCAACCAATTTCCTGGGCTTCCCTATCATCCATATTCCCTATAATTTCCTATCATGCTTCTACTCAGACTGCAGAACCTCCAACTCCAGCAATAACTGCGATGCTCCCATTGTTTACAGAAAAAGCAGATTCTCCAGCTATAGTCATGTATGGTATCAACCAGATAATTCAGATCACCAATCACCTCAACCCTGGCCAGATTCCAGTAATGGACTGTGACTGTCCAATCCTTGCAGTTTGTAGGACTATCCAATGAAAATGGCCCGAGATATATGAAGATGATAAACTTATCATAATGTTTGGTGGTCTCCATCTAGAAAAAGGTTTGTGGAATGCTCTCGGCAATATTATGGAGGGTTCAGGATGGACAGAAGCACTATCAAAATCGGGTGTTGCATCATCTGGCACAGCTGAGTCTTTCTTAAAGGCATCACATATAACTTGGACTCGTCATATTCATCAGGTGTCAGTGTTGGCTCTGTCAAAACTGATGCAAAACGCCTATGAAAGGAGAGACACATCATCTCATCAAGGGGATACAGCAGAATGGAGAGAGCAGATGATCAAACAAAGTCCAACATTTAACCTCTGGGATATAGTCCGTAGAACAGAGCTTCTTATACTCATGTTCATCCGTGCTCACAGAGAGGGAAACTTCAATCATTGTGGAGTGCCTAGAAAGTCTGATGTTCTTGTTCCTTGCATTGGACCATTTAAACTATCGCCGATGGGTCAGTGTACACTTGAGAGATATGAGGTCTCCTCCAGAAAACATTAAACAAGAGTTAGCGAATAATTGTATGGCATCAAAAAATAAGAAGAGGTTCTCAAGAATTCCTTTAGATCAGGTACATGAACAAGAGAACTGTAAAGTGAAGGGCAAATGTGGTGTAATAGGAATAACAGAAAACCCTGCAGCTCTGCAAAGGTGGTTGGTCTCAGGCCCTGAGCAGCGAAGGTTACTTGATGAATTCAAAAAATTGTTCATCTCGCCTGAAGAAAGTGATACAAGCTATCTACACCAACATGAAGTGTTTGTGCCCAAATGACCTTCCAACACCAGGTCATAATATGTTTTGCTACTATAGAGGACTTCGGAAATCCATTTCATGAGACATGCCCTGAACTTATGGTATTTAACTCGCATACCATAGTAAATAAGGCTGTGATTGAAAGAGTAGTTCAAATAGAAGACCTAGGCAAGAAGCAGTACGAAAAGTTCAGACAGGATGTCATTGAAGACATAATAAAGTCAATCACTGATGCAATCAAGAAGAACTCCATGACATTGTTCCGGACATCAGAAAAGAAAAAGAATCCAAAGAATTTCAAGCTTGCAGACTTGCGAAATTACCTTTCCCTGTTTGGAAGGTTGTACATAGACAATCAACGACGTGACGGAGACCCCGGTGTCTTCTTCTCCCATGAGAACCAGTTGTATCCCCTTCTCTGTCAGATCATGGCAAGATTCACCAAGGGCAGAAAATCCAACTCCTTCACTGTCTCAACATCACTGACCAGACTGATCCGCCAGGTCATTTTGATGCTAAGATCTAGACGGAGCTGTCACTGTTCACAGTATTACACCACATTAGTTTATGACGTTCAAGGACTATTGTGACGAAAATTCATATCTCCCGCGTGTTTTGAGGTGGTCAAGATGGCTGGGGCAGAGCGTAGCTCCGCCTCTTTTTGGTAGGAAGCATGGTGTGACGAGGGGTTGCCACACGCAGCTAGATAGGTCACCTATATAAAAGAGGTCGTGACCTCGCATCATCCTCCACTCCTGACATTTCCACGCTGTGTCGTGTTGTGTTAGGGGCCGCTGTGTCGCCCGTGGGAGACTTGTGAGTCCTCCTTCTAACCCTTGATATGAGGGTATTGTGAGTATCTTGTGAAGTGTTTTTCATCATTATTAGTTCACGGATGTCGGGTTGGCTGTATTTACGGGAAGTGAGAGTAGGAGGGAAGTATTGTGTGTGGCTAAGATGAGGCTCAGTAGAGGCGCTCTAAGGTGATTGTGATGGTAACGCTCAGTAGAAGCGTTCTGTGTTATGTGTAGAGGCTCAGTAGAAGCGCTCTTTGTTATGGTGTGTAGAGGCTCAGTAGAAGCGCTCTTTGTTATGCTGTGTTAGAGGCTGGAGGATAGAGAGAGAGAGGGAAAATGAGAGTGGATTTTGGCAACGCTGCGCGTGGTATCTTATCTGTGAATCTTCATTGACGAGTGTTCAGTGTTTATTTGTTGTAAAGAGTAATTATAGTTAAGTGTTAATTATATAAGGATTTCATATGTTGATCTTGTTTTGAATATCCTGAATTACTTAACTAGGCCCACGTGTCCATGGGGCATGGCCTGGGGTGGCGACCTCGTGTTACCAACCGTGACATATTAATTGGCGACCTCGCCAGGATACCTAGTGTAAAGGCGTTGCCAGATCTTACTCTCCCTTTATTTTTGTTTCTGAGTGTAATAATGCACGTGACGAGTGATGAGGATGTGGCGCGCTTCTGTGGGGCCAGGCCCGGAGCGCGAGAGCTAGAGGCTCGCAGTGTGCATGAGCTGAGGCTTATTGGGCAGTATTTAGGAGTATATTGTGAAGTCAGTGATAGTAAGGCGGAATTAGTACTAGGAATCATGTCTAACTTGTACCCTGAAGGTGAGGGGTCGAACACAACCCCTGAGGGCGAGGGAAGTCGCCCCGCTTCACCTGAGCCACGTGTAATTGAGTTGCAGCTTCAATTAGGGATCGCCAAGGTTAGGCTTGAACAGGCTAAAGTAGAGGCAGAGCGAGTCTGTATAGAAGCTCAGGCGCAGCCGAGCTTATCAAGGGCCGCCGCCTGTGACGCGGTAGAAAGGTTTGATGTTACTCGCTATTTGCGAATGGTGCCCTTGTTCTCTGAAGACAATATAGAGGTATATTTCCGGTCATTTGAGAGCGTGCTGAGGTTAAGATAGAGCTTCAGTACATGCTGGGGCAAGGTTGGTTTGGGTGCGGGAGACACATATGGAAATATCAGTATTTTTGGGCTGCTTAATGAGTGTATATTGATGATGATTATATTTAGTGAGATGTGGAGTGAACCTTTAGAGTGAGTAAAATAAGGTCGTTGTGGTATAATGTCAAGTTATTATTTTTGGTACGAAAATTCTCACTACGAGAATTTTCTATTTTGACGAGGGAAGGTGTGACGAAAATTCATACCTCCCGCGTGTTTTGAGGTGGTCAAGATGGCTGGGGCAGAGCGTAACTCCGCCCCTTTTTGGTAGGAAGCATGGTGTGACGAGGGATTGCCACACGCAGCTAGATAGGTCACCCATATAAAAGAGGTCGTGACCTCACATCATCCTCCACTCCTGACATTTCCACGCTGTGTCGTGTTGTGTTAGGGGCCGCTGTGTCGCCCGTGGGAGGCTTGTGAGTCCTCCTTCTAACCCTTGATATGAGGGTATTGTGAGTATTTTGTGAAGTGTTTTTAATCATTATATCACTGGTCAACACGATATTTCTGGCAAAAGGTTTTAAAACAAATTCTAACTGAATTTGGGCTGCTGATTACGAATATGAACTCAATTTTTGTCTATCACATCAGGATTTCGCGATATAGCATTTTTCAATTTTTGATGAAAATGACTCATCAGCCTATATATCGAAGGTTTCAAGATAAAAACACGTGATTTTTAGTAATACATTTTGTATATTCTTAATCAAGGAATTACAAAGATTACGAAGTCCATGTACAAGTAAATCAAATATAGTGACAGAATTGAAATAGAAAATATAAACAATACATATATATGGTGCACAGATCAATGGCAAGTAGCAGTTATGTGAATTTTTTTTCTTGGCTGATCTCTGATGTACAGCTTCTGGGTTGTCTCTCATCAAGCTCCAGCAATAATCCGCCATCATATGTGAGTCCCACCGGCCTTGATACCGTTCTTCCATTGTTTAATGTCCCTGATGAAAACGCTCCCCTTGTTTCCTCGCTCACATCCCCAAGGTTCTCCGGAAACTTGTCCAAATGGCTGTGTAAATAGTGAACCTTGATACTCATTCTACATCCAAGATCTCGCAGGCTCATTAGTAGCTCTTCCACAATCTCTTCATAGTTGTCTGCTTTCTTATTCTCTAGAAAATTCTTCACCACATTACAAAATGCATTCCAAGCTCTTTCTTCTGTCTCATTCATTGATGTGATAAAATTTGGATCTCTCATTAGTGTTCTTATTTGAGGTCCATCAAATATTCCAGCCTTTTTCTTCTCTTCACTAAGACCAGGAAAAGTTGAACATATATAGCTGAAGCATTCTCCACTGTGATCAAGAGCTTTGACGAACTGCTTCATCAATCCAAGTTTTATGTGCAAGGGAGGAAAGACAATCTTCTTCCTATCCACTAGAGGATCATTGATGACATTCTTATCGCCAGATGCCAAACTCTGTCGCTGAGGCCATTCTTTTTTCACCCAATGCTCTGCTGTAGCTCTACTGTCCCAGTAACACAGAAAACAGGGGTATTTTGTGTACCCTCCTTGCTGACCTAAAAGAAAGTTAACCATTTTCAAATCGACACAAATTAACCACCCATGAACATGATATTGCAACCTCTCTAGGACAATCTTGATGTTGTTATATTCTTCTTTAAGTTTTACAGAATGACCTATTGGTACAGAGCCATACTTATTTCCATTGTGTAACAGAACACATTTCAAACTTCTTTTGGAACTGTCAATAAAAAGCCTCCAATCCCTTGAATCATATGCTAGCAGTCCCATAAAAAGAAGTAGCCCTTCTACATCAGTACAATAGACAAGCCAATACAGTACTTACGCAGTTCTGCTTCCCTGTTACGATAAAATGAGACACCTGTGCCGGGTTTCAGCATTCGATTCTCTTGCAGTCTTGAAGACAACAGTTCAGCAGACTCTTTTGGTAGATAAAGATCTCTAACCAAATCATTCAAAGCAGACTGAGTAAACAGAATTGGTTTGTCACAATCTTCATCAGATGGCTGAAAAATATCTGTAGTGTCTTCTTCATCAGTGGGAGCAGGTGAGCAGAGATCTGTTTCATCATTTTTTTGAAGCTCAGTAAATATTGGTACAGGTACTTCTTCACTATGGGTAACTGGTCGAATAGCTGAAGGGATACTTGGGTATTGCAAATATTTCTTGTTTTTCTTATTGAAACCTTTTACATTGACAAGGCAGAAATAGCAGTCATCTAAATGATTGCTTGGTTCTCTCCAAACCACAGGCACTCCAAACTTAAGTTTAGCCTTCTTTCCTTGAGACCATGATCTCAAAGTCTCAACACAGGTTTTGCACACTTTGTGAGGAGCCCAATGCTTGTCTTGGTCTCCAAGTGGTACTTTGAAGTACGCAAAATACACGCTCTTAACAAAGTCAGTAATGTTGCGCCTCTGAGTCTTCAAAGTAAAGCTTCCACAGATGTAGCAAAATATATTTGGATCATTTGAGCACTTTCTTCTGTGAGATGTAGAGGCCATTGTTAGAGCAGCAACACCAACTGCGGACAAATAAAAGAAAAAGAGTTGTTAGCTACCTGAGTTGTTCCTTGATTTTGCTACCCAACCACCTACACCTTAGGCATTGTTTCACAAAAAAGAAACAACAGGAGAAATACAATAAATAACTCAATTCAATGTAAAATTCAATAATAAAACACTACCTGCGGACGATTGCTGTGCAAGTTGAAATGTGTTTGTTTACTTTCGTATCATAAAGAATGGGAATGTTATGCATGTTCAAAGAAAACGAAGATATTCTCCAGTTTATTGGGAGACTGAATTAAAAATAAACCATATAATCCGGCCCTTTTGCTACACTACTCAATAGAAGGATAAATTTTTCTTGAAATTCATGAAAATGGAATATATACCTATAGCGCAAAAACGTGATGTGATAGAGAAAATATAAGATCAGATTTGAATTCAGCACCCTCAAATTAGTCTAAAACTGTTCTTAAATTCCATGCCAGAACTTTTTTTTTTTTTTTTTTGACCAGTGAATGGATGTCGGGTTGGCTGTATTTACGGAAAGTGAGAGTAGGAGGGAAGTATTGTGTGTGGCTAAGATGAGGCTCAGTAGAAGCGCTCTAAGGTGATTGTGATGGTAACGCTCAGTAGAGGCGTTCTGTGTTATGTGTAGAGGCTCAGTAGAAGCGCTCTTTGTTATGGTGTGTAGAGGCTCAGTAGAAGCGCTCTTTGTTATGGTGTGTTAGAGGCTGGAGGATAGAGAGAGAGAGGGAAAGTGTGAGTGGATTTTGGCAACGCTGCGCGTGGTATCTTATCTGTGAATCTTCATTGACGAGTGTTCAGTGTTTATTTGTTGTAAAGAGTAATTGTAGTTAAGTGTTAATTATATAAGGATTTCATATGTTGATCTTGTTTTGAATATCCTGAATTACTTAACTAGGCCCACGTGTCCATGGGGCATGGCCTGGGGTGGCGACCTCGTGTCACCGACCGTGACACTATGCAGAACAAGGCCAGTTATATCAAAGGAACTGCATTCTACTTCACGAAATGACATTGTATGGGATACATATTACAAAACAACATCATGTGCATTACACGAGAAAAGCGTGGCATAGGTGTTCGAGTGAAAGTCAATGCTAACGTGAAGCTTCCAAAGAAATGGAATATCTTCCTAAGAGATTCTGATAATAAAACATAATTGTTCAGTTTCCTGTCTATTGTGGTCAGTCAAACAGAATGCTCTTTTGGTAAGGAGATCTATATAACCAATGGTCAGTCGGTCATTGCTAAGGGTGAAGGATCATCAATGGGAATTTGTACCCAGGAGGAGGCTGACACGAGATTAGTTGTCCACCTTATCCATTCACTCAATAATGGTGCAAGGAAAGTATCAGTTCGTACCGTTGACACAGACATCATAGTCATCTTGATTGGTCAGTTTTACAACTTACACCAGATGTTCCCTGATATAGTTTGGGTCACTTTTGGTGCTGGAAAGAATCTACGATATTACAGCATTAACAATATATGTGCCAAACTCGGCAAAGATAAATCATACAGCCTCCCAGCCTTCCATGCGTATTCAGGCTGTGATACCACGTCGTCATTCTATAGAAAAGGAAAGAAGAGCGCCTGGAATGCATGGCAACGTTACCCAGAAGTCACAGAAACATTTGTTTCCATGTTTCACAATCCATACCCAAATGATGTAGCTGACACCGAGTCTCCGAAATTCCACATGTTGGAACGCTTGACTGTAGTGTGATATAACAGGACCAGCACATTGACATAAGTAAACGAGCTAAGAAGAGAACTGTTCGCTAAAAGAGGAAAGAGTCTGCAAAATCTTCCCCTACTCAGGTAAGTGTTTCTACCTAGTACATGTACATTAAATGTTGAATTACATATTTGGAAATTCTCCTTGATAATTGTTCCTTATATAAAGTATTTGTTATTATATTTATATTTATTATATTATTTATTATATTATATTATTTTTTTATTAAATAATTTAATATATTATATATATTTTGTATTATTTTTTCATAGGATGCATTGGTGCAGCACATCAAGCGAGCAGTCTACCAATGTGGGATTTGGTCTAAATGTTAATATCAACAGCCTGCACTACCCTCACCAAGCTCCTGGGGCTGGAGACTAGTCGACAATAGCTGGGATCATATTTGGATGACTATACCAGAAGCTTCAGAAGTGTGAAACAGAACTGATAAAATGTAACTGTAAGGGCTGCTAGTGGCATAAAACCCGGAGTAAATGTGTCAAAGCTAACTTGCCCTGCACATAACTTTGTGGCTGTAGTTGTCAAATATAGGCAGGGTATTTCATAATATAAGGACATTTATCTGAAAATGATATAATAGAATATGTTTTTTTCCAGAAGTAACATGAATGTTCTTTGACTTTGCATAGCTAGTTAATGTGAATTTGCAATAATAGATATTGATATGTTGGATATTCGACTTTTCTCGTATTTTGATCCGCCATTTTGAAAAAGTTCATCATAATACCCTTTGCCTTATTCTATTCATCTGGAGCAATGGATTTTCATGTTAAGTATAAACTGTTCTATCAGTGTACAAATTTTGGTGCATTTTTCCACCCGGTTCCCATCTTACCATATTATGTTCCTAAGCCACTATACCAGTGCTATTCAACCTGGGTGGACGGTCCATCTTAAGGTGGACGAGTGTGAAGATGACTAAGTGAAGGGTAGACGGCTGTCTTGGGTTTGGACAGGTGGGTGGACGAGAAAATGCCCACTTGTCAGTATAAATCTGTGTTTTTTTTCGGATTTTTAAGTCTTTTATACCTATATGAGAGGTTGTGGCTGAGAACATGATGATGGTATGCAGACAACAGAACAGCCACTGCAGGTTCGAATGTCTCACTTGATTACCAGACACCTTGCTTTGATGCAGGAAAACCTTGATTTATTTTTCCAAGCATCCAACATGTGGATGCCTACTCCCTTTTCAGATGATGGAACTGATCATTCTGATGCCCTATTGGAGCTTCGAGTGTAATATTCTCAAAGAGCCGCTTTCAAAGCATTGGCCATCCCATGCATTTCTGGGTTGCCCTGCTTGTTACTCAGGAATACAATGAGTTAGCTTAGCAGGCAACAGCCATGCTTGTGCAGATGCTAACATTATATCAGTGTGAGCAAATTTTCTCAAACTAATTTTTAATCAAAGGAAAGAAAAGGAATGCCATTCCGAGTTGGGATCCTATCATGCGGGTTGCACTTGAAAATCATATGATGCCTCGATTTAAGCTGATAGCAGACAAATTGCAACAGCAGCCAGGCCAATGATTTTTGTTTCTTGAAGAAAAAGGCTTATTTTTCTGGATTACCAGATATAACGCATATTATGTGCAATTTTACTTTAATTTCATGAAGAAAAATACATTTGCTCTGGAATTCATAAGCTATATTTTTTTCTTTTCTTGTATATTTATAGTTTTAGACCGCATTTCTATACAGAAGAATATGTAAACTGTAAATAGAAAATGAGTGAAACTTCTTTTTCGTACCTATACATTTGTAGAATGATATAGTCTATATATGCTATAGTATATTTACAATGTCAAGAGCCGTGAGATTTTAGAGATAAAAAAAAATTGAGGTGGACAGCTTTTATCAAATCACCACTAGGGGTGGACGACATCAAAAAAGGTTGAAGAGCACTGCACTAGACTGTAACATGTGTGAGAGCACGCAAACGTGATTGGAACCAAAGATTTAGGGAACTATAGGGATTTGTAAGAAGAAAGTGGGGAAGTGGTTAGTTAAAGCTATAGGGAAAATTGACAAGATGAAGACGAGTAACTTAAAGGTGTACTATACAAATTTTAGTAGTATTTAAAATAAGATAGATTTACTGAGAGGAATAACTAGTGTAGAATATTTTGATATAAAAGCATTAACAGAAACATGGTTAGATATGTCAGGCAAATAATTTAATCTAGAAGTTGTGATAGATTAAGAAACCCCCTGGAAGAGATTGACTGGTAGGAGGGAGTGTGAGATGAGTACTGTGATCGGGGTGGAGGGTGGAGTCGATGAGGTCAGTGCTGACGAGGACTATACATTCTTTGTCAGCAATATAATTGCAGGTCAGAAAAAAAAGCTTTATAGGGCGATAAGATCAAGGAAAAATGACCTCAGTATTAAACGACGAGTTTGATACACAACATAGGAGTAAGAAGAAACATGTACAAAAGGGTTAAGGCAGGACATGTGAGCAGAGATCAGTATAATGTAATGGCTAGGAAAGTGAAAAAAGTTAACATGAACAGCAAAGAACAATTATGAGATTAAGGTTGCTGACCAGGCAAAGACCAACTTAAAGGGATTTTTTCTGGTACATAAGACAAAATATATAGAATTGGTGTGACCGTTAAAAATGGAGCAGGAGTATTTTGTAAGTTCTGATGATCCTCATCATGTGTATAATTTGAAATTAATTTTTTTGTGTGTGTTTTTACTCAGGAAGATATGCAGATGGTACCTGATAGTGAGCAGATGCTTAGAGGTAAGGATGATGAGAAACTCTATGATTTTGTGATAACTAGGGAAATGGTAGAAAAGGCTATACAGTATATAGAATGAAGAATTTTAAGTCACCAGGACCAGATGAAGTTTATCCCAGGGTATGAAAAGAATGGAAAGATGTTGTTAGTGAGTCGTTAGTGCACATTTTTAGGAAATAGGTTGATCTAGGGGAGGTGCCGTTAATGTGCAGGAAAGGAGATGTAATCCCCATATTTAAGAAAGGGGATAGAGGATTATTGTCAAATTATCGACCCGTTAGTCTGACGTCAGTGGTAGGTTAATTATTCGAATCTGTTTTTGCAAAAAAACCCATTAGAGGGCATTTAGAAGAGCATAGTTTGGTAAATGATTCACAACATGGGTTCACCAAGGGTATATATATCATGCCACGGCAATGTATTGAGTTTTTATTGGAACGCTTATGAAACAGCAGATGAGGATGTGAATGAGGAATATGATATACAGGGGTAAGCCAAAACAAACAGCGGCAATTTTGTTTTGGTATCGAATTGTTGTTTGTCTGTTGTTTCTATCAATTAGTGTTGATATTTAGTGATATACTGTGCTGTGCAACGGTAATTTTTAAGGCTTACTCTGGGGTGTTTTTAGTAATTTTGTTATCTTATGTAGTTTTCTATTTAGGGGCTTCTATTTTGTATGAAATGAGAATTATACATTTTTGGAATCTTTATTTTAGTCTACTTTACTCTATTGTATTATTCAAACTTTTTTAGTCTGCTTCGATTATTTGTATCTAACAATTATTGATGGTCATGTTATTCATCGACAATAAAATAAAGAATGGTATTGTTTGATAACAATTGCTACAGCTTAGGGGCTTTTTGTGGGTTTAGGGGTCTAAACAGATGCATAGTTGGCAATTAGCTTACATACATGCAGCCGGTTACTAAAAGACGTCGCAGAGATGAAGAACAGAAACTACAAAGATGACCAGAGGCACAAGGAGGAGATGGCGTCCTGAATCGCATATGATGAAAAGGACAGGACGGCTGTGCGTGAAAAACTGAAGTTGTGCATTCATCCACTAAAGCCTGATGAACATCCTCAGGGACTTGTCAACATTGTAACCGGAAGGATTAATCCAGAGACAGTGAATGTGGAAAATGCCCAGACCATTGGAATCCAGCAAAGACAAGCGTTTGAATCAAGTTGGCCAGAAGGATTCCACAAGCCGATTGTAAACCGAGTCAAAACCATGGTCGGAAATCTTGCAAAGAGAACACATACCACTTATAAAAAGGGACAGATGGACTGTGAACTAATCTTCTCAAGGCTGATGATATTAATACAGTATCGAGACATTGATATAAATTCAGTCATGGGATATGAGCTGGCACCTCTTCCAACGTCGTTCTTTGATGGCACAAAGGACCAGCCTGAAATGAGAATAGCTAAAGCCAAAGCTACGGTCAAGAAGACTCTCCAAGAGGAAAATTCCTCCAGGACATTCACAAGCCACACAGATGCAATATATATAGATGGATGTGCAGCAATGTGGATAGTTCACTGGCCAACGAAGGGAGTCGTCAATGATTATGTGAATGCCTTTGTAGATTTTGTGCTTTCCAAGATGACCGTTTCGAGCAACGTATTTGTAGTGTTTGACAAATATCACAAGAAAACCATCAAGAGCAGCACAAGGGCTGCACGATCTGCTGGAGTGCAGCATTGCAAGGAACATGTCATTACGCTGACAACGCCAATTCCCTCCCGAGACTTTGTTATCAATGTGGCACACAACAAGGAACAGCTCATTGAGATGATCACTGAGGAACTTCTAGATAGAACGCAAGGACTCCGGTTACCAAACAGACTTGTTGTCACAGGGAAAGCTGATACTCCTGTTGAAGTCTGGCAAGGTGTACGAGTGGAGACATCAGATTTGCAAACTTTCCATGAGGAAGCAGACGTCACCATTCCACACCAGGTTTTCCAGTTTGTTTCACACCAGAAAGACTATTAAAGTAATATCAGATGACACAGACGTGTTTGTATTGCTTGTACATTACTACCACTACTGTCAACTCTCTGCATGCCTTGTCATGGAACCGACTTCTCCTGAAAGGACTTCAGTGAACATTGGAGACACCGTAATAAAACACTAGGCTATTGTCCCACAGCTGCTGGCAGCACATGCGTTGACAGGATGCGACACAGTTGGTTGCTATTTTGGAATTGGAAAAATCAAAGCAGTAAAAGTCCTAAGGGCAGGATATAAACTGGACAGCATAGGACAACCTGAAGCCTAACACGAGACAATAATTCGAGAAGCAACCCAGTTTATTGCAGCTAGCTATGGAGATAAAGTTGGACCAAACGACAGCATGTCAGATATCCGATACAGACATTGGATCTCCAGCATGGGCAGAGAAAGTGCTGCGTCAGTTCACCAACTCTAGACGCTTCCTTCTACAAGTGAAGCGTTTGTCGAGAACAGTGAGAAGGGCACATTTTCTAGCATGCATTTGGAGGTCGGCACTGACTGGCGAGGCACCAGAAATGGACCCTCTGGAGAACGGCTGGGTATCTGATGACGATTTCGATGTATTAATGCCAGTGACTCTCCCACCACAAACGTAAATTGCTCCAGCAGCTTTTATGAAGCTGATCCAATGTGGCTGCTCAAGCGAAACACCATGCTCAACTGAGAGGTGTGGATGTGTGGCTGGTCAGATGTCCTGTTCTGCTTTTTGTCGCTGTCGAACAGAAATAAGAACATGTCGGAATCGCTGGACATTGCTGAAACAACGGATAGAGGATGCCAATAACTCGGATGAAAATTAAAGTAATGATGAGGATGACAGTGATGACTGATGTGTTTGATTATATGAGAGTTTCCTCATTGGACGCTACTGCAATAGATCTCGTCTCCAAGACACTTGTGTATTTTGTTATGTTCTAGTGCAGTGTTTCTTAACCTGGGATGCTAGCACCCCCTGAGGGTGCTAGAAGCCCCTGGGGGTGCTGAAATCAATGTTAGGGGGTGCTGGGAAATTTTCCATATATGGCACTACAATGTTAGTTGAGAGTTCCTCGCAATGGATATAAAAGTATCGAAGGGACACTTTTTGACAAGAGTACTATTTTTATTTGATAAACTTTAACCTCATTATGCTGACTTTCATTGAGAGTGTACTTGCACTCGAGTGCTGATGTCTGACGTGAGACGGTGAGACCGCGCCGCTGCAGGCAGTAGTTGCGTAGTAGCAGTACTACAGCTCAAGCCCCCACATTGTTGTGTTTCGCCTTAACTTCAAGTTCCAGTAATTCTGGTAAGACAGAATTCTTTGAAATTCATTGAATCGAATCAATTGAATGGTATACTCCTTCTCATTCGCTCTAACTCACTCATATTTTTTTTCTCTCTCTCTCTCTCTCTCTCTCTCTCTCTCTCTCTCTCTCTCTCTCTCTCTCTCTCTCTCTCTCTCTCTCTCTCTCTCTCTCTCTCTCTCTCTCTCTCTCTCTCTCTCTCTCCTCTTTTCTCTCTCTCTCCTTCTCTCTCTCTCTCTCTCTCCCCTCTCTCTCTTCCTCTCTCTCTCTCCCTCTCTTTCCTCTCTCTTCTCTCTCTCTCTCTCTCCCCTTTCTCTCTCCTCTCTCTCTCTCTCTCTCTCTCTCTCTCTCTCTCTCTCTCTCTCTCTCTCTTCTTCTCCTCTCTCTCTCCTCGCTTCAATGATTCGCATCATTTTTTTAATAGTTGAATGTATTGATGACCTTGTTCAAATCTGCACCAATTTACTGGGACTGGATAATGTTTGAGCCTACCCTAAACATTAAAACTTTCAGCTGTTTTTATTAAAAATATCATTGGCTGACTATAAATTGTACACATATTATCATTACCTCTACCCCCGAAGGTGGAATAATACTATGTGTTCGTCTGTGTCTGTTTGTTTGTTTCTCAGTTAACATCACTCATAATGTAGTTGCTCCAATTTTATGAAATCGTTTTTGGGAGCAACGTTACCTATGGTCAAAACACCAATCAATTTTATTATGAAGGTCAAATGTTTAAGTTAGATTGTTTGCTGTTTTGCTAACAGCTTCTTTGTTTTGTCCATAAGCTTCTGTGATTCTGCAATGCCAAAGACACGTAAATGAAGTGACGTATATGTCACGTCTGCCTTCACTGCACTCCTGGATGATCGTGGAGAACCAGACCGGGCACAATGTATGACCTGCCATTTCATTATTTGCAACTCAAATTTGAAGTATGCTAGACTCCAAGAACACCAAATGAAGAATCCAGTTGCAGAACATGAACAGACTATCGACTGCAGGCTAAGAGGGCTAGATAATGACAAGAAAGGCACACTACCCCGACTGGGCTTCAAGCCGGCGCAGAAACCCAATTTGCAAGCTTCCTATGAGGTGGCATACCAGTGCATCGATCAGGGAGAAGGCTTCGCATTTGTCTCCGGACAACCTAGTTAAGCCATGCACCATTCGGATGGTAGAATTGGTTTTTGGAACAAAGGCAGCCAAGAAGATGAAAGAAGTGCTTCTGTCCAACGATGTCATCACAGGAAGAGTTGCAGATATGAGTTGCGACATATTGGACCAGATTGTTCAGGAGATTATGGACAGTCCCATCTGCATCAGTCTACAGTTGGATGAATCAACTGATGTTTCCAACATGAGTCTAACTGATTTTGTATACCCGGTACATCAAGGATGGTGAAATTAAAGATGAATTCCTCTTCTGCGAGGCATTGCCAACGACGACGAAGGCAACGGATGTATTCCGACTCATGGACGAGTTCTTTGAGAAGCATCATATCAAGTGGGAGAAGGTAGGGTCGGTCTGCACAGATGGTGCCCCAGCCATGATAGGGAATAGGTTTGGCTTTACTGCTTTGGTTAAGAAGAGGGTACCAGATATCATCATAAGAACATAAGAACATAAGAAAATAAGGAAGCTACAAGAGGCTGGGAGACCTACACGTGGTAGTTCCTGTTACTTTACACTACCTACATCCACCTTTCATCCCCATCCATGAAATTATCCAGCCTCTCTTTAAAGCTCCCTAATGACTCTGCACTGACCACCTGATGACCGAGTCCCACTCTGCAATGATTATGCAATGTTCATGTTCATATCATGTTCATATCAATGTTCAATATTCATATTATGAAGCACTGCGTTCTCAATCGCCATGTTTTGGCTGCAAAACGTTGCCGTTCACCTCAAAAAAGTTATGTCTGTCTGTGTTTAAGTAGTGAATTTCATCCAGGGTCGTCCTTTTAACCATAGACACAGATTCATGAACTTATGTTCAGTTACAGTGTGAGGAGATGGGAAGTGAATATCAAGTCCTTTTTTTCGACACTGAAGTGCGGTGGCTCTCACGTTGGAAAATCTTGACCCGTATTGCAGATATCAAGGAT
The DNA here is from genome assembly GCA_016584305.1 of Chionoecetes opilio. NCBI lineage: Eukaryota > Metazoa > Arthropoda > Malacostraca > Decapoda > Majidae > Chionoecetes > Chionoecetes opilio. The sequence continues at coordinate 38,338 of JACEEZ010011927.1, read as the reverse complement.
AATATTTCGGTATTCATCCGCGAGTATCGGAATAAGTTCGCTGAAAATTTAGAGGATGAAATGTTCATCCTCTCTCTCTCCTATTTGGCAGACATTTTCAGCCATTTGAATGAACTCAACTTGTCCATGCAAGGTACGTTTGCTAACAATATTGTTTGTGCAAAGAAGGTAGAAGCCTTCAAGAAGAAGCTTTCACTCTGGAATCGTGTAAACCAGGGAGGGAATGTGGGAAGCTTTCCTACCCTGGACGAGATATTGGGGAGTAAGACAGTTATTCCCATGCTTGTAGAACATATTGTTGCTTACCTCTCGCACCTTGAGACCACCATGACTAAGTAACTTTCCCAAGGTATCATACATTTCCAGAATGGATTCCGCAGCCCCTCCTGGCAGACATGAGTGATGCTGACAACCTGAAGGAAGAGCTTATTGATCTGCAGGTGAACCAGGGCTGTCAGACAAAATTCCGTACTTTATCATTGTCTGGCTTCTGGTGTGATCAGTTGGTAGCGTACCCTGGACTGGCAAGGGCAGCGCTTGAGATGTTCATTTCATTGCTTTTGCCGATAGTATTGGCATCCTTGGTGTTTTATTTTTGGAGAATGATCAAAACAAATGATCAAGCAGTACTTCACTTCACTATACTTTATCTAAGCCGGCGTCAATAACAGTTGTGGTGCCTTAAAACTATAATATCTAGCTATCCCCGGGACATGAGGTCCATACTTTATTGAGAGGGTTGGCCTTCTCAACAAGTAATGATATTTTTAATATTCTTTTGTTATTGCTTTTAATGCACTATAGTTCTTATATATATTTTGATCTTTTTATATATTATGATTATATCTTCAAATGTTTTTTTTAATATTACTTTTACTGTCTCTTATGTAAGCAGGTGTCAATAATTAAACCCGCAGTTGCTGCGCCCTTAAAACAAAAAAATCTATCTATCTATCACTCTACTTTATCCCTGTAGTAGTGCAGCAACTGTAGTCTCTGTAACCAGATGTTAGCCAGAAATAGGAGTGCTGGACTTCCTAGACCTGACTACAGGGGGTGCTGAGGTCGGAAAAGATTAAGAAACGCTGTTCTAGTGGGAATAGATTAGCTTAATCCATTGGATTCATGAAATTCTGTGGATATAAAGCTGATTATGCTCTGTAAATATGTTTAGTATACGCTACCATTTTTGCAGCCATCTTAGATTATGTATTCAGAAATATAGTTATTGTACTTTTCCCAGTCTAATTGGATAGTTTAATCTTACTTCTACTTCCGCCAGCGAAGTTGGAGGGAGGTTATGTTTTCACCCCGATCTGTCCCGCTTGCTTGTTTGTTTGTTTCTTAGTGTACAGGATTTCTCGAAAAGTTACGAATAGATTTGGACCAAACTTGGTATACCAAGTCTATTTGGTATAAGAAAGAACAGATTTAATTTTGGATGAAATCGAATCACAACTGTTGCCATGGCAACCAATTGATGAAATATTCGGGCGGAGGTATGCGCTCTACTGAGTGCCCCCCCCCCTAGTTTGTTATGTATTATTAGTTAAACAGACCGTCTATTTTTCAGACCGTATAAATAAAAGTGTCTATTGTAATTTAATTGGTGTTATTGGATTCCTTGACCACAAAACTCTATGGTTAGACACCAAAATAACTGTTGTAAATCAAATATTAAGGAAGTTATCAATATAAAACCATTACAACGTTGGTGTATTATGTATATTAGCCGCCATCTTGAATTTCTCAAAATTCTCAAGGGTGCAAAAATTGCACCCGACGAATTCTTATTAATGGCACACTCAGTGATCAGAATCCGCAGAGAACAATTATGCACCACAAATTCCAATGTTCCACTCCCTGGCTGCTGGACTAATAAACTTCCTGGCGGGTTCTGGCAGCGACTTTGAGAATGGCGGGAGACTTAACCAAGACCCACCCCGTTACCCCGAACCTCCTGTATTATTGTCACTCAAATCACTTATTGCCGCATTTGTAATACCTATTAATGTTATAATTATACTTAATTTTTTATTGGAAGATATCTTGTTAAAACATATATTCATCCCTCCAGATTAGGTATGTAATAAAAATTCATCGAAGGTTGCAGTAAGATACGAGGATAACCGTGTCTTCGACCCTGACCGCCGGCCGCCGTCGCTGCTCTTCGTTCAAAAAGATATCCCTCGTATGGTACCTTTTCTCTCTCGTTTGTCGTTCGTCCCTCTACCGCCTTGACTCTTTATACTAGCCTTAGATCACAGTCTGAGTTAAACATATTGCAATTAGACTTATAGAGATTAAATGAGTAGGTAGTCAGGTGGCAGATGACATTTCTTATTGATAAGTGTAGCGTAATTATTGTTGGTAAAAAAAATCCTGGTGGTAGATACACTATACGCAATGTAGCGTTGTAAACATCAGAAAATGAGAAATATCTGGGAGTGCGGGTATGCTCAGTAGTAGGTGAGATTCACTGATGGTGTGATTTACACGGAGTGTAAAAGTTTGCCCGTTGTGTTTTCCTGATTGTTTGAACCATGAACAACTGATTTGGAAGGTTGGCAGAAAAAAATTAGCATTAGGGGGGGCGGTGGGGGGCCGCGTCCCCGGTAGAGGTCCGATAATCCAACGCGCCACATACTTAATGTATCATAGCAGCCAGAAGACTCACACATATAATTAAACTATCATTTTATATGTTTGAAGGCATGAGGAATCTGATTATACCCCTGTATTTCCAATCTGAAGTGTAAAATAAGCGGTAGAGCTATTTTCCTATAGAAATATCTCCCCAGAATTATGATGATTCTATTTTAAAAGCAGGTTACGACCATATATATATATATATATATATATATATATATATATATATATATATATATATATATATATATATATATATATATATATATATATATATATATATATAAATATATGTAAAAATAACTGCGAACAAATGTAGAGTACAATATTATCAGCTATTAAATGACACCTGCATGATAACTTTAAGTGTATTTATAGCAGAGTAGGAGTAAATTAAGCACGAGTCATTTCTGTCTACCAGGGGGTGAGGTGTCACCCGCTGATGGGAACAATGCTCGACTGTAGGTTACATAAAATATTGAGTTAGTTAGGTTTTTTTTCTTTTCTTAGAACTCTAAACTTAGGCGATATTGACTATTGTTACACATACATAATGTACGTATGTACATTAATGCACACATAAATAATTCAAGTATATTTACATACAAATTCTTCAAAAAATGTACAAATTTTTGGTTATTGTAAACCTAAAATTAACAAAGTGTAATCAGGAGGAAGCTGATGCACATATTGTCATTCACATCTTGCACGCCTTGACATGTGGAGCTTTAATTAAATGTACTAGTGAAAACATCTGACTCTAATGTTATCGTTATTTTGGTTAATCACTTTCCTCGGTTCAGTCATCTTAGTAATGGATGTTCTGTCATGGTGAGGTTTGGCATTGGTAAAGCACAAAAACTCATCAACGTCAGAGAACTACACGATGGCTTAGGACCTAACAAAAGTAAAGCTCTCCCCCTGTTCATGGCTCTCACTGGATGTGATACTACATCATCTCTTAAAGGACACTCACAAGGACAGTGTTTTAAAGCCTTGAAAAAGTGTCCTGCAGCTGTAACAGATGCAATGGTCGATCTTATTAATCAACCCTTTATCCATCTGGAACTAGATGATTGGCGATTCAAAGCCCTGGAAATATTCTTCATACAGATATATTGTGGAGGGGAAACGTCAGTTAATGTCATGAGAAAGAAACTGTTTTGCAAAACTCAGAACGTGGAACGCATACCCCCCACTCAGGATGCACTATACCAGCATTCTCTAAGAGCAGTATATCAGGCAAGGATATGGGTGTCGGCCCACGACTGTATATTTCAAGTAGCTACCTGATCCATGTCTAAATGGTTGGAAAAAGGAAGGAGACAAACTTCTGCCAGTTTAGATCACAATACCTGCAGTCTTAGAAGCATGCCAAGAGCTCGTAAAATGTGGATGCAAGAAGCCCTGTTCGTGCGCAAGTTCCTGTAAAAAGCAAGAGCTCCAGTGCACAAGACTCTGTAGATGTCAGTGTGTCAGGGAGTAGCAATTTAAATAGCGTTATTCAAGACAATTTTGCGTTTATTAAATAGGACATATTTTTTCCTAACTGTATATGTTATTTTTCACTAACAGACTCTGAAAAGAACTTTTTATAGATGCAAATTAGGGATGTTGTGCATATGTAACTGATAATGTATATACGGTACCTGTGAGAGATAATTAATAATATTATTTACTGAGCCAAATATTAAAGTGCAAATACAATCTGCTATTAAAGATATCAAAGATATATCTGAAATGGGCATTCATTTCTGATGTTTGCATCATATGTGAATTTGTGATATTTTGTATAACCACAGTATCTTATCCAAGGACCTGAGCTGCCAAAATGTGCATTTTTTAGACACTACTTTTTTCATATTATCCCAATTTGTATTTTAATTGCCGACCGTGAAAGTAATTTTAAGATTTACAATAAAAAAAAAATTGTAAATTATATGAAGAATATCTATGTACATATACTTGAATAATTTATGTGTGCATTAATATACATACGTACAGTATGTATGTGTAACAATAGTAAATTTAGTCTAAGTTTAGAGTTTGAAGAATACAAAATAATACCTAACTAACTCAATATTTAATATAACCTACAGTCGAACACTGTTCCTATCCTCCCCATTTTGGAAGGCGGTAGCAGAGTGGATAGCGTCACCGAGTGGCGTTCTCGAAGACCCGAGTCCGATCCCGAGTGAGACCCATAAATCCAATTAAAATATTTTTGTACCGTCGAGTGGCCTAAGAATACCCACATGCCATGCCCATTAACTCTGCCTTGGATTGCGAGTGCATCGGAGGACACAGGGGGCGGCATTTTTTTTTTTTTTTTTTTTACATCACAAGGAACTGGCCAAGGGCACAACAAAAAAGGGTAACACAAAGCCCGCTTAGTTGCCAGTCCCTATAAAGAAGACAGTAAGAGAATAAAATATAAAAGAGGGGTGAGCCAATTTAGTTCGGGAGGTGTCTTGTTGTTCTTCTTTTGAAAAGATTTAAGTCATAGGAAAGTGGAAAAATTGAAACAGGAAGAGAGTCCCAGAGTTTACCAGTGAAAGGGATGAAAGAGTAATGATACTGATTAACTCCTGCATTAGGAAGATGGACAGAATAGGGATGAGAATGAGTAGCAAGTCTTGTGCAGCGAGGCCGCGGGAGGGGGGGAGGCATGCAGTTAGCAAGTTCAGAAGAGCAGTGAGCATGGAAATAACGGTAAAAGAGAGCAAGAGAAGCAACATTGCGGCAGTGATTTAAGGATTGAAGACAGTCAGTCAGAGGAGAGGAGTTGATGAGACGAAAAGCTTTTGACTCAACCCTGTTTAGGAGAGCTGTATGAGTGGATCCTCCCCAAACATGTGAGACATACTCCATACATGGGCGGATAAGGCCCCTGTAGAGAGCAAGCAATTGAGATGGAGAAAAAAAAGGACGCAGACGCCACAGGACACCTAACTTCTTAGGAGCTGTTTTAGCAAGAGATGAGATGTGAGATTTCCAGCTCAGATTTTTAGTAAAGGATAGTCCTAGAATGTTCATTGTAGAAGAAGGAGACAGTTGAGTGTCTTTGAAGAAGAGAGGATAGCTATCTGGTAGGTTTTGTCAAGTAGATAGGTGAAGAAATTGGGTTTTTGAGGCATTGAACAAAACAAGGTTTGTTTTGCCCCAATCAGAAATTATAGAAAGATCAGAAGTTAGGCGCTCGGTGGGATCTCTCCGTGAATCACTTAGTTCATGTTGAGTTGGACGTCTAATAAACGACGTTGAAAAATGCAGGGTAGAATCATCAGCGTAGGAGTGGATAGGGCTTTGAGTTAGACTTAGAAGATCATTAATGAATAATAGAAAGAGAGTGTGTGATAGGACAGAACCCTGGGGAACACCACTATTGATAGATTTTGGAGAAGAACAATGTCCGTCTACAGTATCTGCAATAGAACGGTTTGAAAGGAAACTTAAGATGAAGGTACAGAGAGAAGGATACGCCTCTAATCACAGTCGTCACTATAAAAATCCTGCCTGTGCCACCACGGGTGAAGGCCAACCATCACAGCCCTCAAGTGAGCCTCCAGGGCCTATCATCCGAGCCCTGGATGTCACTGACTACATACGCTGTAGGCATGATGTAAAAAAAAAAAAAAAAAAAAAAGTAAAAAAAAACCGCGTGACACCACACTCCCTGGTAGTCAGAAATGACTCGTGCTTAGTTTACTCCTACTCTGCTATAAATACACTTAAAGTTAACATGCAGGTCTCATTTAATAGCTGATAAAATGGTACTTTACATTTGTTAGTAGTTATTTTTACATATATCTATATATATGGTCTTAGCTTGCTTTTAAGATATATTTATCATAATTCTGGGGAGATATTTCTATAGGAAAATAGCTCTACCGCTTATTATACACTTTAGATTGGAAATACAGGGGTATAATCAGATTCCTCATGCCTTCAAACATATAAAATGGTAGTTTGATTATGTGGGTGAGTCTTCTGGCTGCTATGATACATTAAGTATGTGGCGCGTTGGATTACACTGGTCGACAAAAAAAAATCATAGATATGATTCTGGATTAAATGAAGCTGATTATAGGTAAATCGACCCTGCTGAACTCGAATCTGATGTTCAATTAACTCTATCACGTCCAGTTTTTGAGAACCAAACGCAATTCATGAAATAATATGGGTAAAATCAGTAGAAATAGGTTTCACCAATGTTTTCATTTTAAACTCTTAATCTTTTCTTTTCTCAAGCCCATTTAGGGCAGTGCAGTGTTTTTGAGTCAGTGGGGTTTGTGAAGTGAGCAGGGGAGGGTGTGCGCGCTGCGTATTGGCAAGGGGTTAGCAGGCTGTGTAGTACATTTTTACCTACTGATCGTACAGCTATTGACATATGTTTAAACATTTTATTTTTCTTTGCAGATATGATGTTTTGATTTAGTGGAGCCCTAATTTTATTTGGTTTACCGTATATAGTACCTTGTACCGGGTGTGATGGAGCGCCGTAAACTGTGTGAATGCATCGGACAGTTTTTGTTACATATGTGGATTTTTTACCCCTGACAGTCTGAAGAAACCTCTTAAAAAGAAATGTTTAAAGCAGCTTATCTGCATTACTTCAAGTGCGTATAGGTGATCAAGATAAGAAGTGGGCCCCTCACGTAGCATGCAACCCCAGTGTGAACACTTGAATGAATGGATGCGTGGCAAACGGCCATCAGGCATGGCATTCGGCCATCCACCAATGGTTTGGCGTGAAAACAAAAAGGATCCACATACTGACTGCTACTTCTGCCTACATTAAACATCAAAGTATATTCAGTAAAAAAAGCGAGCAAAATCAGGTATCCGACGTATCTTCTGCCATTCAGGGCTGGACACATGGTCCAGATCTCCCAGTCCAAATGTTCCAATTGCAAGTGCTATAAGTGAATCAGATTCGAGAGCGAGGAGACTAATCCCAATGGATACAGACTTTCAAGAAATGGCAGACAACAGAGAGCCCAAATTCATCAGTCAGGAAATGCTTACAATGACCTTGCTAGGGACCTAGATCTACAAAAGGAGAAAAGTGAAGTCCTTGGATCTCCTCTGGTCTAAGGAATGGAATTGCACTACAAGAAGGATTGTGTTTTTGGAGTAGGGTACAAGCAAGGTTTCGTCGTAGACATTAAAGTAGCTTCAAGTTCTTTCTTCTAAGATGGAACACAATGCTCTGTACGTTTGATGTGACACATCATAGATAAAACTTTGTGAGTCTCACACTTATACGATAAGAGTGAGTGGCGGTGTATGGATTTAGAAAAAAACACGTAGAGGCCGTTCTTCGCATAAAAGGCAATAAGCTTCGAGTGTTCCAATTGCGACATGGCCATGAAATGAGTGTGAAAAACTTATGAAGACTATGAAGACTTGTTATCTGCTGTTAAATATGAAGACATCAGTGGAATCTGTGTCTGGGACCTGAAGGTAATCAGCCTTGCTTCTAGGACTCAGTTAGGTTACACTAAAGCCACATGTGTTTTCTTGTTGGGGGACTCTAGAGCGGACAGCAAAACATAACAAAACAAAAGGAATGGCCAGCACGACCGAAAGGACACTGGCAGGTTCAAAACTGTATGTACAAATCTCTTGTGACCAGTGAAAAAGGTGTACTTACCTCCATTGCATCTGAACTTGGGTTAAAGGAAAAAACTTTTGTGGAAGGCCATGATCAAAAATGGTGCTGGCTTGCAGTATTTGTTAGCAAAGTTTGAACGCCACTGTATCTGAAGCCAAAGTAAAGGCAGGTGTTTTCAATGGCCCTCAAATTTCGTCAATACTCATGATGATGACTTTGTTAAGAGCCTCCGAGCTGCCTGGAAAAAGCTGCTTGGAAGACGCTTTTTGCCTGTATAAAGAACTACCTAGGGAATGTCGAGCAATCGAATTATGAGGAAAACTTGTAAAATGAAATGGTGAAAGATTACATGCGCTCGGGGCTCGGATGTCACTCAAAAGCCACTTTTTCCATTCACAATCGTGATTTCTTCCCAACGAAATTTTGGTGCCTGCAGTCAGTGAGAGCAAGGGGAACGTTTCCACCAGGCATTGCCACCATGGAAACCGATACCAAGGACAATTCAGTCCCAACATGATAGGGGGACTATTGCTGTACGGCTACAAACGTTGAAAGTAGCTGCTCCTACAAACGAAAGAGCAAAAACTACAGAGACACTTCTGAGTACTATGGAGCAGGGTGAGTACTTTTGTGTGTTAGGTATAGTTTTTGATCATATGTAATTAATACCAATTGAGATCTTGACGTTTTCTGAAGGAAGAAAAACAGTGCTAGTCTGACTGTTATTCGAACTAGCGCCTCTTCTCTCAAAAAAAATCTAGAATTGTGTTCCAAAATACAGATATATATATATATATATATAATGTATATATATATATATATATATATATATATATATATATATTATATATATATATATATATATACATATATATATATAATATATATCTGTATTGTGGAACCAAATTTTCAAATTTTTGTTTGAGAGAAAGGAGTGCGTTATATTATATATATATATTTCTATAATATATATATATATTTATATATATATATATAATATATATATGTATATATGTATATATATCTATATATATGTATATATATATATATATAGATATATATGTATAGATATATTGTATATATATATATATAAATATATGTTAATAATATATATCTATTAATGTATATAATATATATATATATATATATAATCTATATATTACGTATATATATATATATATGTATATGATATATATAAATATATAGTATGTATATATATATTATATAATATATATATATGTTATATATATCTTTATATATATATATATATATATATATATATATCATATTATAGATAGATATATTATATATATATATATATATATATATAAGTCAAAATTTTACTGTGAATTGGCATATTTCGGATATTTCCCAAGCATGTGGCACATTTTCGGATATATTTGGAGCTTATTTAAGTTTTTTTTTTGCCATATATGTCATTGGTCCTAAAAAAGCCGCGGGCAACCAGAATTTTAATTAAAATATTTTTAACGTAGGGGGTTTGTTTCGATTAATTATAAATTTTAATATACTATATAAAAATTAAATAGCTATTCAATTTAAAATGCCGATATTTAAAAAACTATCTGAGAGAAAAAGCAATGCCTTTTTTTAAATCAGCAGCGAAAAGCTTTCCAACCCACACAAAATAATGAAAAACCTTTTTGGTGTCGCCATGTTATCGGACCTCTCCCGGGGGGACGCGGCCCCCCCCCCTAATGCTCAATTTTTTCTGCCACCCTTCCAATCATTGTTCTGGTTCAGACAATCAAAAAAAACACAGCGTCAAACTTTTACACCCGCGTAAGTCACACAATTTTTACTCATCATGCCTCCCTACTACAACCTTCGCCCTAGGTTTAAAATTTTAAAGGTGAAATCGAACTAACTGGGTGTTAGGTTTTATTCCCGGGATGTTAAGTGAGTGCTAAGGTTTTTCAAAAAGCTTTATTTGGCTCTACTTAGACTTCACCGGATCTATCGGTTCACCGACATGCGGTTAATTTGTCCCCGTTTACGGGAGGATACCCCTTTTAGAATCGGCAGATAAGTAAGACCAACAGAGCAGGTGATGCGTAATTTTAGTTATGGGAGAGATTGAAACATTATATGTACACTACTCGAGAGACGTAGAGTAAGAGGCGATCTAAAAAATTTTTTTTAAGTGGGAACGGGAATAATAAAGGAGATGTAGGACATTATTTCGCTAGTAAAACAGGGAAAGACAAAAGTAACGGAGTCAAACTGGAAAAGCGAAGATTTAAAAAAAAAAAGGGGGGTTTTAAAAAATTTTTGGGAAAAGAAAAATTTGAAAAGTGTAATGATAAAATTTAAAAGGGGCCAAAAATTTTTAGGGGGGGTTTTAAAGGTGGATGGGGTTTTAAAATAAAAATCCCCGGTAATTTTAGGTTTTAGTTTTCCTTATTTTTTTTTTTTTTTTTCTTTTTAACGTGTGTGTTATTCACCCTCGGTTTTGATCCCCGGGCGGGAATTTTTTCCCTCTCCCCCTTTCCCCAGAAAAGTTAGAGATCATAGGTTCAAAAATTTTTCCCACTTTTTTGGGGTCCCGCTAGCTGGAATCGCGATCGCCAGTTGTAACCTCCCGTAAAGAGAGAGCTTGGAGTTCGTAGTGACCGATCTTTGGGTTATGCTGGGACCTCTCACACAACACGCATCCCATCCCATTGCTCAAGAGGGATAGTAACCGACCGCCTTTGTCTGTGAAAAATCCACGGTGTGTGTATGTATATAAAATTCACCCATGGTCTTGTCCACGTGAGCTGGCTAGTGATCGCTAGTTTTACCCTCCCAGAGAGAGATTGGAGCTCGTATGATAGTCTCTTGGATTGCACTCTTGAGTAGCCTCTGTTGCATTTAAGCCACGATTGTACCAATGAACGAGTCGGGAGATTTGACTAACATTGGCTGCAGGACAACAAAACTGTATTCTACATGTTCCAGTATCGTCTCTTCCATCTTTGTAAAACCATCGATAGCTCTTCGACCTGTCCCACATTTTGTTTTCTCTATTTGTCTCCATCCCCTGCATAGCCATAGTATCACCGTTATTTTTCATCTGCATGTTTTCTTCCTTCCCCTTTCGTGGTTCCTTTTTCGGACATTTTTTTTCCTGGCTCAAATTTTTTTGTTCACTAAAAGCCTTCCCTCCAAAAGAGCCTTTTGACACTTCACTATATCTATTCACTTTCTGTCTCCGTTAATACACTTTATATCCCCTTGTGGGTTGTCGGATAGGCCCCACAGGACAGGACTCAATCTAGAGAGATAAAGAGAGCGAGAAAGAGAGAGAGAGACAGAGAGAGAGAGAGAGAAAGAGAGAGAGAAAGCGGGAGTAAAAAAAAAGAGATAGAAAGATAAAGAAAGAGAGAGAGAGAGAAAGAGAAAAAAACAGAGAGATAGAAAGAGAAAGAGAGAGAGAGAGAGAGAGAGAGAGAGAGAGAGAGAGAGAGAGAGAGAGAGAGAGAGAGAGAGAGAGAGAGAGAGAGAGAGAGAGAGAGAGAGAGAGAGGGAGAGAAAGAGAGAGAGAAGGAGAGAGGAGAGAGAGAGAGAGAGAGAGAGAGAGAGTTGCGTTTTACGCGCCCAACCTCGATGCAAAGTGACCGGGGTTTTGCTTTTTGAAAAAACCCCACCTTCCCCTGCTCCGCAGAGGGTATTGCAAACTAAAAATAAGCTTTTTGTCATTTTTTTCTCCCCTGGTTTCGTTTTCATTTCACTCCATTTTATACACTCCACTTCACACGCACCAAAATATAATAAAAAATAATAATTATAAATATATAAAAAATAATTTTAAATAATAAATATATAATAAAATATATAATTAATAAAATAAAATTAAAAAATAATAAAAAAATTTTATATATATTGTAAAAAAAAAAAATTTTTAAAAATTTTTTTTTTTTTTTTTTTTTTTTTTTTTTTTTTTTTTTTTTTTTTTTTTTTTTAAAAAAAAAAAAAAAAAAAAAAAAAAAAAAAAAAAAAAAAAAAAAAAAAAAAAAAAAAAAAAAAAAAGTATATAAATATAATATAATATATATAAATATAAAAATAATATTTATAAATAAAATTATATATATTAATAATATTAATATAAATTTTAATTTAAAATTTAATATAATAAAAATAATATAAATAATATTAAATAATTTTTAAAATAATATAATATAAAAAGGTTAAAAATTGAAATTAAATATAAAATTATTAATAATAAATATATATAAAAATAATATATAAATATATAATATAAATATATTTTAAATAAAAAATTTTAAAAAATTTGTATATAAATATATTTATATATAAAATATAATATTTTAAAATAATTTATTATAAAAATTTTATATAATAAATTAAAATTTTAAAAAAAATTAATTATATAAATATTAAATTATTATAAATAATATAAATTAATATATATATTTTTAAAAATTTAATATAATATTTTAATATAATAAAGATATTAATAAAATTTAAATAATATATATATACAAATAAAAATAGTAATATATATATAATATATATATATATTTTATAATATAATAATAAATATAATAATAATAATATATAAATTATATATATATATTATTATATATATATATTAAAAAATAAAATTATATATAATATATATATTTTATTATATAAATATATATATATTATATAATTATTATATATATATATATTTTATATATATATATATTTATTTTTTAAAATTATATAAAATATTTATATATTATATTTTTTTATATATTTAATAATTATAATTTATATTATATATATATTATATTAAAATATATATATATAAAAATATATATATATAATTTATAAAAATATAATATATATATAAATAATTTATATAAATATATTATATTTTAATATATATATATATTAAATATTATATAAAATATATATAATATATATCAATAATTATTATTTTATTTTTAAATTTATATTATATTAATTATTTATATAATTTTATTTATTTTTTATATAATTATATATTATATTATATTATAAAATAATATAATAAAATTATTATTATTAAATTTAATTTTTAAAAAAAATTTTATTTATAATTTATATATAAAATTTTATTTAAAAATTATATAATAATATTTTATTATTATATTATTATATATAAATATATTTTTATAAATTTAAATTTATTTTATTATATATATATATATATATTTTAAATATAAAAATTTTTATATATATATATAAAATATATATATATATTTTAAAATATTATATTATATTTTTTATATAAATATATATATATATTAAATATTATATTATATTAAATATATATTAATAAATTATTATTATAAAATATATATATATATATTATATATTTAATTTTATTATAAATTACTATATATAAAATATAATATATATAATATTTTTTAAAATATATATATATATATATATATTTATATAAATTTTTTTTTATATAATATATATAAAAATATTTATTATTTATTATATATATATTTTATATATTATACATATATATTATAATTAAATAAATTTTTATTTTTTAAATATATATATATATATATATAAAAATATATATAAATATATAAATATATATTATATATATAAAAATATTTTATATATATAAAAAAATATTATATAAATTAATAATATTTATAAATATATATATATATAAATATAATATTAATTTATATATAATATAATATATATATAAATATATATATATATTTATTTTAATTATATATTATTATTTTTTTATTTATTATTATTTTTTTTATATTATATCAATTATATTATAAATTTTAAATTATATATATATATATATTATTTATATTATAAATTATATTATATATTTTTATAATTTATTATTATATAAATATATTTTATTTTTTTTATATAATATTATAATAAAAATTATATTATATATATATATATATTTATATATATTTTATTATATATTAATATTTTTTATTATATATAATTTATTTTATATAAAAATATTTTTTTAAATTTAAATTTTTTTATATTATTTTTTTATTTTTTTTTTTTTTTTATTTAATTTTTTTTTATATTTTTTTTATTTTTATAAAATTAAAAATATATTTATATTTTTTATATTTAATATATTTTAATTATATATATTATATCTTTTATATATTTTTATTTTTTTTTTTTTATTATATTTTATTTATATATTTTTTTAATATTTAATATTTATTTTATAATATATATATAATTTTATAATATTTTTTTATTATTTTATATTTTTTATATTCTTATTATTTTATTTTAAATTAATATTTTTTATTATTTAAAATTTTAAATTATAAAATATTTTTATTATATATATATTTTATTTTTTATATTTTTTTTTATTTATATATTTTATATATTTATATTTATATTATTTTATAATATATAAATATATATATATATAATATTATATTTCTTATTTTTATTTTTATTATTATATATTTATTATTTTATTTTTATAATAAAATTATATATATACTTAAATTATATATATTTATTATTTAAATTAATTTTATATATATTATATTATAAAAATTTTTTTATAATTATATATTATATTATTATATATATCTATTTTTATATTTTAAATTATATATATATAAATATTTAATATATTATATAAAATTTATATAATTTAAAATTTTAAAATTTTTTTTATATTTATAATTATATATTTATTATTTATAAATTATTTATATATAATATATAAATTATATATTATATTTTTTAAAAATATTTTTTTTAATATTAATTTTTAAAATATTTTTTTTTTATATTATTATATATATATTAAATTATATATATTTTATATAAATTATATATATAATTATATATATATATATTATATATTATTATATATATATATATATATAAAATTTTATATATAAAATATAAACCATAATTCTTTAGCTTTATTTAAAAATTTTCCATTCTTCTTTCCTTTTTTTCGCTTTTCCCATTTTTTTTTCTGTCAACTTTAAATTTTATCAGTTTCTCTACCCCTTCCCATTTATTTAGGGAATGCAGTCCGGGGCAAACACAAATAATTGACCTCTGAACTTGTCTTTTACTCATACATATCATTTTGACTGTAAAGGTACGAAATGGAAACCCGAGAGAGAGGAGAGAGATAGATAAAAAATAGATAAAGAGAGAGAGAGAGAGAGAGGAGAGAGAGGAGAGAGAGAGAGAGAGAGAGAGAGAGAGAAAGAGAGAGGAGGAGGAAGGAGAGAGAGAGAGAGAGGAGAGAGGGGAGAGAGAGAGGGGGAGAGAGAGAGGAGAAAGAGGAGAGGAGAGAGAGAGGAGAGAGAGAGAAATAAAAAAAAAGTGTGTGTTTTGTTTAAAACCTCCGGTCTTGATACGCGAGCTGGCTCGCAATTTTTTTTTTTTTTTTTTTTTATTTAATGTTGTGCCAATACCCCCCTGTAGGCAGGTTGCCCCCAGGGCTGGGATGGTAGGCTCTGGAGGCTCATTTGGGGGCTGCTTGATGGAGGGCCCTCGCCCGTGGGGGCGCAGGCGGATTCTTATATGCGCCTGTGATTAGGGCTCATGCCCCCCCCCCTGTGCCCTACGTGACTCGCAATCGGGGTAGATTTTGAGGGGCAGGGCATGTGGGGGTTTTTTAGGCCACCACGGTGCAAAAAGGGTTTTTTTGGGTTTTTTCGGGGAGAACTCGGGTCCCCGAAAACGCCATCGGAGACGCAAAACCTTTTCCGTTCCCCCCGCCCCCCCCCATTGAAGTCTCACCCCCCAGTGCGAGTTGGAGCTCTTAAATTTACCGATCTTTCGATAATGTTTAAAAAAACCCCACCCAACACCCCATTTTTTGCTCAAGAGGGACAGTAACCCTCATATTTCTCAGTGGAAATTTCCCCCGAAAAGACGGGGCCGGGGATCGAACGGTGGTAAAGAATGGTCCCCGCCCCTCTACCCCACCATCCTTTCGGTGGTGTGCGTGGGCTTGCGTGTCGTGTGATTTGATTTTTTTCATATCCATAAATTTAAATAATGAATTNTAAAACCAAACCTAACCATATAGGTTTTAATGAAACCTAACCTAACATTAACCACAAAGTATACATTTAAAAAAAAATTGGGTTTGCGCAAATAAACTTCATAGAACAGCCCTATTGTAGGCAAAAAAAAAATAGTCGGTTTCTGAAACGATCGCGAAATTCGTCCATATAACCTATCTCCATTAGAAAAAGCACCTATTGTAGCCAGGAAAAATAGTCGGTGTCTTTGAAAACGACCGCGAAGTCCTCGTCCATTATAACCGGTAGTCCTTGACGTATCTCTCGCTATGGAAGGCGGCGCGGTGATCATGCATGTGGTTGGCGATGGCCTGTCAGGCAATTGCCTTGCTCTTCGCCGATCATCTCGGCATGGAAAATTCCCCTCGCAAGACATAGGACATTTTTCCTTGCTTGAAAGAGCTGGCCAAGGATGAAAGTCTTGTCCTGAAAAATATTATCTTTTTCGTCGATAGAGGAAGACAATGTCAATGTTTGTGTCTTTTGAACGGAACGTTGCATATCTGGTACAATTATTCTTATAGATGAATTCATTCGTTGTAGTCTTCAGCAATTATCATAGAAATATTAATCTTGTGTTTTCGATATTTTTATACCTTTCTGATGACTCTTAATTAGTAGTGATATTTCATGAAATCCAAATTAGACTCTTGCTAAATTGTAGCGCTCAGCGCTTCGTCCTAAGCCGCCGTCTTAGGACGTGTCTTAGACTTTCTCGAACCTTAGGACGCAGGGTTAGGATGAATCCTAGGACGAATCCTAAATCTTTATAAGTATGGCCCAGGTGTTTGGAGCATACTAGATGAAACAGTACAGTCTGTTCATGCATGCGGCGAGGACATTGAGATCTTGGAAAGTTTTACATAACTTGATAGCGCAGTCCATAATGACAACGGGTCACGTCAAAAAGTCTTACGGCGGATTGGCTTAGCCCACGGTGTTATGGAATCGCTCAGCAGGAGTATTTGGCGTTGTCGGTACCTGTGCAGAAGGACAAATATCTGGATCTTCAGGACGCTTGTGATCCCTGTCTTACTCTATGTTTGTGGGACATGGACACTAAATAGCGACTTGAAGAGACGAATCTATGCCTTTGGTAATAAGTGTCTTCGCAGAATCATGGGGTATCGCTGGGATGATTACGTGTCAAATCAGCGATTGCACCGTGAGACTGAATCGAGGCCTATTACCTACATAGTCCGTCAGCGCCAACTTCGACTATATGGGCATGTGGCACGCTACCCTGGCACCGATCCTTCCCATCGGGTTGTATCTGTAAGAGACAATCCGGCGTGGAGGAGGCCAAGGGGCAGCTCACAAGGCTCGTGGCTGGGCAAGTTGATGTTTCTTGTCGAGAGCGCTTGGTATGGGAAAGCAGCCTGCATGGGAATGGATCAGTGGGAAAGGACTCAGTAGACAGGTAGTTAGTGCGGAGTCATTAGAGAGCTTTAAATGGAGGCTCGAAAAATTCATGGATGGGGATGAAAGGTGGATGTAGTGTTAAGTAACAGGAACTACCTCGTGTAGGTCTCACGGCTCTTGTAGCTTCCTTATTTTCTTATGTTCTTATGTTCTTTTATGGGGACTCGCACGTGGTGACCCCCGGGAGTGGCGTTGTAAGGTCGGCGAGGCGGGCGCGCCCCCCGGCGTATGCCCCCAATGATTGATTGATTCTTCTCAGCCTTCCATTACCCACACAAAATATCCAATTTACCCACTTGTGGTAATTACCCATAGGTTGGGAACCCCTGGTTTAGAGGATAATTCCTCAGAGCCGTAGTGATCTACCGCTGCAGTTAGTGTTGGCCGAAGCCATTGTGGATACTCCGTAGTGTAGTGGTTAGCACGCTCGGTCACAACCGAGAAGTCCCGGTTCGATCCCGGGCGGAGCGAAGATAGATGGGTGGTCTTTCTTAAAACCCGAGCCCCTGTCCACCCAGCAGTGAATGGGTACCGGGTGTTTGCCGGGGGTTTGTGACCCCCTCACGGGGTGGTGGCTTCGGCCAACACTAATAGTGAGGCAGCTTAGGTAGTTGATGGGGACATGCCGGATAAAAGCACACATTTTCCCAGGTATTCCTCAGAATCCAAGCTTCAATTCTAGAACCGGCGCCAAGCGATCGAACATTTTTTTTAAACAATCTTTATTTTTTTTATTTTTTTTATTTAACATTTTGTGCTATAGCGCCTGTAGGCAATAGTGACCCAGGGCTCGGTAGTTAAGCCCGGAGGTTCACTTGAGGGCTGTGATGGTTGGCCCTCGTCCGTGGTGGCGCAGCAGGATTTTTATAGTGACGCTGTGATTAGAGGCTCATGCCGCCCCCCTGTGTCATCCGATGCACTCGCAATCGAAGGTAGAGTTAATGGGCAGGGCATGTGGGTGTCTTAGGCCACTCGACGGTGCAGAAAGATTTTGGTTTTCTTCGGGGATCGAACTCGGGTCACCGAGAACGCCACTGAGAGACGCTAACCACTGCTACCGCCTCCCGATAGGATAGCCTGCATAATAGAACTTTTATTTTTTTATTTAATTAAATGCATATTACACCGCCGTTTCTGGATGCAAGAATTCTCGACGGTGTTGCTGTGGTGTATCTGCTTCCTCATACTAATGTCACCACATTCAATGCTAATGGCGTTTGCATCCCCCACATCCTGAAGCTACTTGAAATCCTGCAGAAGAGTCGATGTGGTCTGGGACAGCTACATTGCCAGCAGTATCAAGGAGTCAACTAGAGAGAAAAGGGGAAAAGGTGTGCGGAGAAAGGTCGGCGGTCCAACCAAGGTGCCCAGCAACTGGCCCGACTTCCTCCGGGATTCCACAAACAAGGAGGAGCTTTTCCAGTTCCTTTTCAGACAAAGTCGGCTCCAATGAATGGCCAGACGGAAAGGAGGTCTTTCATAACATCAGGCACAGATGTGATCAGCAGAGGTTCCGACCACTCCATGCACAGATGTGACCATGAAGAGGCCGATACAAGGATTTGTCGTTCACCTGAAAGATGCGCTGGACAAGGGATGCACCACCTGTTGGTACGCACTGTCGACACAGACGTCGTTGTCATACTGATAGGAAAGTATCATTCCCTGACCAGCCAGCATCAGATGGCAGCCATCTGGGTAGCCTTTGGAACTGGAAAGAACTTCATGTACCTGGATATCAATGCCATATGCTATGCTCTGGGAAAAGATAGGTCAACGGCACTGCCTATGTTCCACAGCTTCACGTGCTGCGACACAACTTCCGCTTTCTTTGGCACAGGGAAGAAATCGGTATGGGAGGCTTGGAATGCCTACGTGGAGGTGACGGAAGCCTTCAACAACCTCATGAATCACCCTTACATGACTGTGACAGTGAACTGCAAGGAATTCCAGTTGCTCGAGCGCTTCACCGTGATCATCTACAATAAGAAGAGCAACTTGGACTCTGTGAACGAGGCACGTAGGGAACTCTTCTCCCAGAAAAACAGGACAATGGAGAACATTCCCCCAGCGCAAGAAGCCCTTCTGCAGCACACACTGCGCGCAGTCTACCAAGCTGGAATCTGGGCAACCAGTGATCATTGTGAGCAGAAGCCTCCAACCTCAGAGGGCTTTGGATGGACTCTAGAGAGTGCAACGAAGACCTGGCGTCCTGTGTGCTCCAACCTGCCTGTGGCATCCCAGGCCTGCAGCGGACTGATCAAGTGTGGTTGCAAAAGCGCCATGTGCACGTGTGGAGGACGATGCTCATGCAAGAAGGCGCGGTGGAAGTGCACATAACTTTGCAACTGCCGATGTGAGAAGTAGCTTAGCCGGCTTAGTGTGAAATGTAGTAATTGAATTTTGTGCAGAGAAGGGATTTAAGACATTAACACTGCATGTTTCCATGTTTTAATGTCAGTTGTTAGCAGATTCCTCCATTAAAACCTTTGAACTGACCTCCATGCTTTGCTCTCCTACTTAATTGTGTACTAAGTATGATTATTTCATGTGATTGAATTATAAACACCCCTAATGGGCCAAATAATGAGCAACCATACTCAGAAAATACCTTAAAACAAGAAACATGGCAATTTTGCACCATGTTGGGTAAATATACGCACGGTCTGAAAGAGTTCACATTTTTTCTTGATTTTCGTATGTGTTAAATTGCTCACATTACAAAAATGTATCGTAGAAGCATAAGAGTGGTCGTATCGCTTGGCGCCGGTTATAGAATCAGAGCTGGGACCCTGAAGATTGCCTGATCAAAATTTGGTGCTTTTATCCGGCATGTCCCCATCCCTTTGAAATTCGGTGCTAAGCTGCCTCACTATAAGCTGCAGCGGTAGATCATAGCTCTGAGGAATTATCCTCTAAGCAAACAACCAAACCACCCCGGGAGTGGGGTCACAAACCCCCGGCTAACACCCGGTACCCATTTACTGCTGGGTGGACAGGGGCTTGGGTTTTAAGAAAAACCACCCATCTATCTATCCATTTTCCTCCGTCCGGGGGTCGAACCCGTGACTTCTCGGTTATGAGCCGAGCGTGCTAACCACTGCTCTACGGAGTACCCGCATAAATAAATAATATAAAATATATATATATATATATATATATATAATATATATATATATATATATATATATATATATATATAAAATATATATATATATATATATATATATAATATATATATATATAATATATATATTATATATATATTATATATATATACAATTTAGGGTACGCCGTAGGTCCAATGAAAAGTGAAATATAGATTATTTCGAATTTGGCAGGGTGTTTTCTTATGTCAAATGGAATTTTAAGGGTAGTTTGTTCGCTTCAACTTTTTGGTTTGAGCACTTTTTGCTATGCAAAAACGGACTTTTATATTTATATGCAAAACATAGCTTAGCATACACCATCTTTAAACTCACAGAAAAGCCACTTAAATTAGAGATTCGATAAATTTTACTGAAGACAAAGTTGTAGAGCGCTAAAAACTCTATCGGAAGCATGCCCTCGATATTGCCGTAAGACCTACATTAAGTCCGCCAGACGCCGGAAAGCTCACTTCTCATACAAAATGCCTCGTTTTTCGGGTAAAAACCTTTTTCCTGGCAACTGGATTTTCCACGTTATTATTTACCCAAAGTAGGTGGTTTCAGGGCTGGATACTGTTTAAGGTCTTAGGTCCTATCACCAAACTCCAAAAGTCACAAAAAAGCAGCGTAAGTCGGTCAAACACGTATGGTCGAAGTCCAGCTCCGCATCCAAGCATCCGGTTCGACGTTCCGCCCACTGCTGCTGCTGCCTTGGCTTCTGGATTCCTCCAGGACCTTATCGCTGACGGACACCTCTCTCCAGACATGTCGTACCTGGTCTGCGATCCTAACAAGCCGAGGAGGGCCAGGCAGGATGCCATGGCATCGGCCAGGGACCTTGACCAGGGGAGGCACCAGGGTACCAAAATAGTTGGATTGGGTTACGATGGGAGGAAGGACAAGACCAGGGCGATGGTGCCCGACAGCTATGGGAAACTGCACCCAAGGTTGATCAGGGAGGAGCATGTGTCAGTGACAGAGGAGCCATCTGGAAGGTACCTTTGGCACTTTGTACCAGAGGACCCGGTGCCATCTGAGAAGCCTGCGTTCAAGGTTGCTCAGGATCTCTATGATCTGCTGGTGACATACGACTCCACCGACTCACTGATCGTACTGCAAGGTGACTCAACTAGGGCCAACACGGGGTGGAAGGGTGGTACTCACGCCCATTTGGAGAAGATGCTGGGACGCAAGCTCTTCTGGAGTATATGCGTGTTGCACACAAACGAGTTGCCCCTGCGCCACCTTATTACCAGCATCGACGGGCCTACCTAATCTGACACTAGCCTCACGGGTCCAGTGTGCAGTCTGCTGTCCAGCGTGAATGAGATGCAGTACAACACAGAGTTCAGAGAAGTGCCAGGCGGTGAAGATCTCGCAGAGATACCGGAGTATATCCTGGTCAACATGTCCACTGACCAGCAGGTCTCCTACCAGCTGGTCCAGGCTGTGAAACGGGGCGTTCTCCCGTCCGAGCTGCAGGAGATCAAGTGTGGCAAGGTGTCCCACTCCAGATGGCTCACCACAGCCCAGTGTACATGTGGACCGGATGCATGGACTGACTGGCAAAGAACTGAATACCCTGGAAATCCTAGTCAAGTACTGCCTGCAGGTGTACTTCAAACTCTACTACGACATCAAGGTTCACCACAGACTAGAGGACGGCCCCAAGCACATCCTCACGCAGCTCAGAGTGATGATGTCGCAGCCCAAGAAGGTCCAAACAGCTGTGACCTTCTACGTGCGGACAGGAGCATGGTTCGCACACTCAGAATGTGTCCTCCTCTCGCTGATGGCGAGTCAGAGTGAGGACGACCGCAGGTTCGCCGTGACCCAGATTTTGAAGCTGAGGGCTAGCGAGAAGTATGGGACACCAGTGTAAGACCTCGCATCACAACCCAAGCTGACTTGTCAGCCACCAGCTTGCAGACACTGATCAGCTGGCAGCCTGGCCAGGTGCACGAGCCGGCATTCACCTGTTCACTGTCCGGGGATCAGATCCAGGAGATCCTGGTCAAGCCGTACGAGGTTCCGGAGTTCTCTATCCACACTCATAGCACCGAAAGAGTCGTGAAGCAGGGGACAGAGGCTGCGGCAGCAGTGGTGGGGCAGCAGGCCAGAGACGGGTTCATCCGGGCTCGGGCCCACCACCGGGAGACCATGCCCTGCTTCAGGTCTAAGAGGGACATGATGGACACGTTCTAGGCCAATGTAGAGGCTGTGACACTGTGATGTAGTGCCTGATGAACCAACTGATCAGAAAGAGCTTACCACGCTAGTCATTTGGAACTCATATTGGTGCATGATGCAATACACAGGACCAACCGGACACTGCGTACTCATTTAAGCATTATTCGATAAGGGTGCAATATAAAAGTGCGATTTTGCATAGTAACAATTGCTCAAATGCAAAAATGGAATAAGATAAAATCGTCTTAGAATTCCATTTTACATAGGAAATTGGCATGCCAAAATTGAGAAAAAGAATTTTTGTTATACGGCGTACCCTAATATACATATATATATATATATATATTTTTTACATTTGTGCGTAGGCAGTGGTGACCCAGGGCTCGGATGGTAGGCTCCGGAGGTTTACTTGAGGGCTCTGATGGTTGGTCCTCGCCCGTGGTGGCGCAGGCAGGATTCTTAGGCCCAGTTGCAAGAAATGGACGTTTTCCATCGAGTACACGATAGTGAGTGGGCGCCCGACTGTCGTGATACTCCATTGATGAGTTTCATGAACGGCTGATTTTGCCCCCATCGGCATGATGTCCCGACGTCGGGAGCGAGGTGTACCAACCCATGCGATAAATAGAATAATAATAGTTACTACTATAAAGAAATTCATTCCAGTCATTTCTATCATGAATTATTGTTTTCCATAACATAAAAATATACTAATACTTGTATTAGCAATGCTGTTTTCAATAAAAAGAGGCGGTACGAAAAGATTTCACAAGTTCTGAGGTTGGTCATTTGAGTTACCATGACAACGCCACGCTGGTGTTCACCTCTCTCTCTTTCTTTCTCTCTCTCTCTCTCTCTCTCTCTCTCTCTCTCTCTCTCTCTCTCTCTCTCTCTCTCTCTCTCTCTCTCTCTCTCTCTCTCTCTCATGGTTACAATTTATTTGCGTTTCTAGATGATTCTAGTCAGTAATATTTAGCCATATTACTTATTATCATTTCGAAATGGTAACTGCATAAAAGTAACACATACGTTCAATCATAGTTAAAGTTTGTTCACTTATATCCCAGCGGAAATACCGAGCGGGTATAGGCGTTGGCTAGTAGGGCTGCAAGGATCCGTTGAGGAACCATATGAGCCCTGGTAATGTCCTATGATGCGTTCACAGGCGTGGTAGTTGATCAGTCTTCTTCAGTTAGACACAGGTAAGGTGGATGACAACGTATTGTTATGAGGTGTGGATGGACTCCGCCCGCCCGCCCCATATCACCAGCCGCTGTCAATAGGTGGCGCGGACATCCACCCGCTTGTCTTGAGTTCCCCGGGAACTGAAAATGATGAATTAGCTGCCTTTTCTGCTTCGTAACCGCGTTGATTCTTCCTCAGAAATGTGTCACATATTGAATATGTTGATTATTAATGTTCAATGGAAGTATTTGATTATATATGGTGCTCATCGATCATCTCATCGGTAGGGGGTTACCGCCCGACGATTTTTTCCCGATGGGGCACACGATGGGGGTGAAATGACGCTGTTCTTGAACCTGTGCAGGTGGGCATTTCCACGCCGGGACCCGATAGGGCACACGACGAGACCATCTTGCAACTGGCCCTTATAGTGACGCCTGTGATTAGAGGCTCATGCCGCCCCCCTGTGCACTCGCAATCGAAGGTAGAGTTGATGGGCAGGGCATGTGGGTGTTCTTAGGCCGCTCGACGGTGCAGAAAGGTTTTGAGTTTCTTCGGGGATCGAACTTCGGGGGTCACCGAGAACGCCAGTCGGAGACGCTAACCACTCCGCTACCGCCTCCCCGATATATATATTATATATATATATATATATATATATATATTTTATATATATATATATTATATATATATTATATATATATATATATTGTTACGAGCCCCCCCCGTAACTTACCAAAGACAGTTCACTGTTCTGGTCTGAGTTCGGCGTGGGGCTGGTGATCCGAGGACTACACTTACTAACTACGGTCAGAGCACTGGCAAGGAAAAGAGCGTCTCCTTTAACCATTTATTTCCACATGGTACTTGAGAAGGCACACAGTTACAGGAGGGGAGTGTATACACTTATCTTCACAAACAAGCACACGCTTCAAGCATTCCAGGGCACAGGCGTATAGGCGAGAAGAAGCGGGAGAACAGATCCGAGCGTTACCATGGACGGGCGACGACTGTTCCTCTGTCCTTTCGCGCGTCGGCGCGCCCCTGCCAGACCTCTCTCACTCCTGCCTCTCGCTACCCAGACATTCACACTTTACACACACATTGCCTCGCACGCCACCCAAACATTCACACATACACAATTACATGATTACAGTACTACAATCGTAACACTACCCCTCCCTTTCAACATGAGACGTCCTCGTCTGTAACATAAGACATTTTCCACAAGAGCAAAATAATATCAAACAAAACATCCACATCCTAACTTAGCACTCTAGAGAAATACAGACACACAACAATAATCAAATTCCTCTTGACAATTACATATTTTTCCCCCACCCACATCACCCCTCCACCACAAACATTACAACCACCCGTTAACCACCACCACTACCTCCACCACCACACTGAGGGGATTAAAACCCCACTACACCATAGAGGTTGCCGCTCGGCCCCCCCTCACAGAAGCTCCCCCTTTCAGAAGGGTACCTCGACCTCCCCGCAGGCCCACTCTGCGGCTATTCCACCCCCCACCTGCACCCACCCCTGCAGGCACACCGCACAGCGTGCGTCATTTCGTCACAACCACCGTGTCAGGCTCCCTCCGGCTACAGTGTGTGCAGCCAGGCTCGCCCGGGCGGCGTCTGTGCCTCAGTCAGACAGACGGCGCTCCTGCGCGCCAAGTCCTCCAAGTACTCGGGCAGCCCAGTCACGGCTGCTCCTCCACTCTCAGGCTGCTCCACTCATTACACACCGTCCTGCCGTTGTTCCCCTCCAGGAGTGGTGACGTCCGACTCTTGTCCTTCCTCGACAGCATGCACTGGACTCTGTTACCAGTCTCCAGGGCTGCGTGCTTCACCTCAGGGTTGATGACTGACTCAGGCGGCACTGACCGGGAGCAAGGGCACTTCCTCTCCACGCACCCTTAACGTCTGCCCCCCGAAATCCACGAGTGCCTCACACTGACTCAGATAATCCATTCCCAGTAGGCACGGCTCCTCCATAGCGGCGACAAACACTGGAAAGCTCCTCCTCGACACTGCCCACGCCAGATGCGAGCCTTCACTGGTCCCTTGAGTGACACACAGTGCCCCGTGACTCCACAAAGCTGTTTGCTGGGCTACTGAGGGGTCCTTAGAGTCCACCACGGTTCCTCCCTGGCAAACGTTCTCTCCCGCTCCTGTGTCCACCACCAGGCGGCCACGGCCTTCCATCTACCGTACCTGCCACCTGGACAGCTGGAGGTGTGACGTGACGGCAGCTTAGTCCACGGGGGGCTCGTGGGGTGATGGCTGGGTCCGCGGCCCTCGCACCCAGCCCGGCCGCGTTTCCCGCTTGTTGCACGGCCCTTGGTTGTCTGCAGGCGCTGGTTGCGTGGCCCGGCTGGCCACAACTCCAGCAGTAGGGCTGGAAGGTGGGAGGGCGCAGCTCTTCCAACGATCGCGTCATTCCCGCCTGCCCACACTGGCCCCGCTTGTGACCGGCCCCGGCCACATCCCCAGCAGCTTCCCTTGAAAGCATCTGTACTCGCTCTCCTCTGCCTGGGCGGCGTCCTTGGTCTGCGCGCGGCGGGCCCGGATGGCACGGCGGGGAAAGGTGGGTTCCGTAACGTCACCAGACGTACGGAGAAAAGACTCAAACTCCAGAGCCCTCGCCAAGCCACCTGCACGTCCTCCGGGTGCGCCTGCTTCACGTAAATCTGCAGCCGCTGGTCGATTTAGGGCGTCGACGAAGTGGTCGCGGGCCAAAACAACCACCATTTTCCTCCGGCGCCTTCGGATATGCCCGGCGCACCAACGACTCCAGCTCGTGCGCCAGGTGAGACAGTGGCTCGCCTCGCATCCTCACTCTACCCTTCAAGTGAGCCCGGTACACCTCCGCTTGCTGGTGGTGGCCAAATTTACGTTGTAGTGCGTCCACGACACACTGGTATGACGCCCGCTGCGCCGGCGTCAGATGCCCCAAGGACCTCCACAGCCGCCCCGCGCAAACTCGAGGGCAAGATGTAGCACCCTCTCTTCAACACTCCACAACTGAGCGTCCGCCAGTATTTCGAATTGAGCCTTGTAAGCTCCCACGGCACTTTACCGTCAAAGTCTGCCGGCTTCCTCCTACTGGGCTGACTGTAACAGGGTTGGTGTGACGTGACGGCTGGTTTAAAGGTAGCAGGGTCCCACAGGCCCCTTGGGAGGCAAGGGGATGGGGAGAGCGGGGGAGAGAGAGGCATGCGTGAAGTCGCTCCATGAGGCGGAGGTGGCGATGGCGGCCACCCCCCCCACGGCCTTGCTGACTCCACACTTAGCCGTCTATGGTCGTAAGGTCGAAAGTCACCCGTCCCGGCCTGTCCATTTTCGCCCTTATGCTCTCCATCCATTATCACCTGGTGCAATGTTGCCAGCTCACCTCTGCACTCGGTTTACTCCTCTAAGAGCGGAACAGTTGGGGGCCTCCTCTGCCTTTCCTCCCTTACAAAACTCGACCGCCCCCAGCAGCTCCTCCTTGACAATATCCAGTTTCTTGTCTGTATACTGCTGGGACTCTCGCTGCACGGCCTGCCAGCCTTCATGCATCGCGACTCGAAGCTCGCGTGTCCTCTCTTCCGCTTCCCTTGCTTGTACACGTGCACGCTCTTCCGCCCTCTCTTCCGCCTCCCTTGCTTGTACGGCCTGTGCGTTCATTTTCCCCATCATAGCGGTAAGGAGTGTCATTACGTCGGGTTTCTGCTCATCGCCTGAGTCTCCGTCCTTTTCAACCACTGCCCTTTTCCCCACTTGGCATGCGCGCGCCATCTTCCTCGCTAAAACCTGCCGGTTTCTCTGACGTCATTTTTGCCGTCTTTGTTTCCAGGACCACCAGGCGTGACCCACGACTTTCACTGTTAACAAACACAATTCCACTTATGACACCATTTGTGTACGCCCCCCCCGTAACTTACCAAAGGACAGTTCACTGTTCTGGTCTGAGTTCGGCGGTGGGGCTGGTGATCCGAGGACTACACTTACTAACTAACGGTCAGAGCACTGGCAAGGAAAAGAGCGTCTCCTTTAACCATTTATTTCCACATGGTACTTGAGAAGGCACGCACAGTTACAGGAGGGGAGTGTATACACTTATCTTCACAAACAAGCACACGCTTCAAGCATTCCAGGGCACAGGCGTATAGGCGAGAGAAGCGGGAGAACAGATCCGAGCGTTACCATGGACGGGCGACGACTGTTCCTCTGTCCTTTTCGCGCGTCGGCGCGCCCCTGCCAGACCTCTCTCACTCCTGCCTCTCGCTACCCAGACATTCACACATACACACACATTGCCTCGCACGCCACCCAAACATTCACACATACACAATTACATGATTACAGTACTACAATCGTAACAATATATATATATATATATATATATATATATATATATATATATATATATATATATATATATATATATATATATATATATATATATATATAATGCGAGATAATGGGTTAAACCTTTTGACTCATGATTGACGAAGAGTTTACGTTGAGTGGGGGGGGGGCGTAAAGTAATATATAAATGTCGAGTAATTAAATGCTCGTCATTTTCCTTCACTCCTCAGTTCTGAATCACTAGATATAGTGATTTGAAGGTAGTGTGGATGTGGGTGATGTGGTAAGCGTGGATGCAGAGTGGATGTGGATGGATGATGAGGGTATCGATGTATTGTTAAAGGTACGTGCATGTGGATGTCGGGTGGATGTGGATGGATGATGAGTGTATTGTTGTTTTGTTAAAGGTATGCATGTGGATAATGATGTCGAGTGGATGTGGATGGATGATGAACGTGTGGATAGAGGGCTTGTAATCCACATTAACACAACACATGTAAAAGGTACGGTAAGGTTAGGTTGCCGTACCTTACGGAAAGGTTAGTATTAGGTTAGGGTAACAGCTGGTATAAAGTAAGAAGTAAAGTAAAAGATAACACTAATGTAGGACAAGACGCCCCGGCAAGTAAGCAACTTTTGCGGGTTGTCGTGGCTGTAATAGCCACCTTAAAAAAAGCAGAAGTGGTAGTAATGGAGGAGGAACTTGAACAACCACCTTGATCCTAGAGAGAGGAGGCCAGTGAGGAGATACGTGAATGTTATAATGACAGATGGTAAGAAGTGTTAATCTCTAGTGAGAAAGAGATTAACTTTCACCACTTTCTCTAGTGAGAGAGAGAGAGATTTTGATGAAGGTCCCCAGTGTTGTAGGTCTCGAGACTGGACTTGGTCTCGAGACCGGTCTCGAGACCAGTTTGATGTGGTCTTGGTCTTGGTCTCGTTTGATGTGCGTCTTGGTCTTGATCTTGGTCTCGAAGCTTCTGGTCTCGGAGTTTGGCTCGAGACCAGGTTGAGACCAGGATTAAAACGTACATCACGGCGTGGGGAAGGTCGGAATTTATTATCATACACGGAGAAAAATCATGGCTGTTTCGATTTACGGCGTGCCATACAGCGTTGTACTGTCTATAGATACTGCCTGACTAGCTCTACGGTGATGATGCATGAGCTGAGCCCTGTGAGCGCTGATAGAGTGCATGCGAGTCGAGAGAACATGCATGACGTGGCCATTCTCGCAGTGATAATCTCCGTTTGCACGCACGCATGTTTGCAGCTCTGTTCACCTCCGTGTACTTCATATATGTGTAGGCCTATGCAATCCCCGCACCCTTCGTACACGTACACCACAGGTTTAGCTAGCTCGCTTGGAAAACTTAACCACAAAAATTGCTATTTTCCTATGTTTGTTTCTTCATGCCAACGAAGCAATGAAAGCAGAGATATTTGACCTAGATGTTCAGTTGTTCACATATATAAAATTTTGTAAATATATTTCCTCCCTTATACGTTACCCTTAGTCCCTTACACCCCTTCTACCAGAGCTCGTTAGTCGTTACATCGAGGCTTTGCCTTCTTTCTTTTTCTTTTTACAGCAGCTAACCCATCACAATCACATGTATAGGGTATTAACTGCATGGACAAAGGTTGAGCATATAACAGTTTGGTTCACATTTTTTATTATTTTTGTATTTGATCCCTAAGACTATATGGACAATTTAATTAGGTCCGTTATATTCAAAGGTATATGTCTGAGAATTTTTTTTAAACCCATTCCTTACAAACAGGACAGGGCAATACAATTTAGTATTTACGCAGTACAGACCAAAAACATTCTAGATGACTAGATAATAGTCATATTTATACAAAATATTCTTATATGCCTGTTCTTGGTCTTGGTCTGTTTAGGAGGGTCTGGTCTTGGTCTTGGTCTTGGTCTCGGAGGGTCTTGGTCTTGGTCTCGGAGGGCTGGTCTTGGTCTCGGAAGGTCTGGTATTGGTCTTGGTCTTGGTCTCAAAGGGTCTGGTCTTGGTCTTGGTCTTGGTCTCGGAGGGTCTGGTCTTGACTACAACACTGAAGGTCCCCTAGAAAGACTTGTAAAGGTTAGAAAACTTGCTTTAGAGGGTGTACACAGATTACGCTAAACACTAAACCCGCAAAGGATGTCGTTAGACCCGAGGATGTGTTTGGCTCTGAGCTTTGCTCGTTGGGTGATTGACGAAGGAGTATGAATGCCTCAATAAGGAGGTGAGCCTTACCCCAAGTTACAGAGGGTATGGAGTAAATCCGGTCGTGATTTCTCCCTACGCGCCTATGCCTAGGTTTAGTGGGGTAAAAGAATAACCATTACAGACTAGAGGGATGAGTCCAGTCGCGACTCTATATGGCTTCGGCCTAGACAAATAAGAGAGGAAGTGAGAAGGTTCTCATTTCAAGGGAGTAAAGTCATTACATTGATTATGTATTCCTCAGACTGGTTAAAAATTTGCTCTGGGTGAGGGAGGTGAAGAAGTTAAGAATGCATTACTATTTAATTATTGTGTTTGTAAAGTTCATTGGAAGAATTGTATTGTCCAGCTTAAGTATATTTGTTTGTGGGTGGATAGAAGACCCTATGTGAATTTAAAAAGAAGAGGAGTCATGATTTGGTGTTGTGTATATGTTATTATTTTTTTTATATACTTAGTTAGATATCTGGTAGGATGCGTGATGAAGGACTCAGGAACAAGGACATTTTGGGGGAGGGGGGGGAAGAAGCCATGTAACGCGAGAAAATGGGTTAAACCTTTTGACTCACTTGACTGATTGACGAAGAGTTTACGTTGAGTGGGGGGGGGGGGGTAAAGTAATATATAAATGTCGAGTAATTAAATGCTCGTCATTTTCCTTCACTCCTCAGTTCTGAATCACTAGATATAGTTTCCGACAATAATTTTGTGCCGGCGATAGCTGGTGACGTCAGGCGGGCAAGGCGAACAGGGAGGGAGGTGGCCATATTAGTTGTCTCTCTGTCCACGTCTCCAGCTGTGGTAGCACGTGTGGGGAGTTGTGGCTATCAACCCTGTTAAAGGTATGTGCGGGGAAGTGTATTGGTGGGGATGTAGAGGGGATTGATTATTTATCTGTTATAGCTTGAAAGCTCATTGCCGTATGTTATTTATAGGGTTTTGGGAGCGGGGTGGAGCTGACGGAGTGAGCAGCTGTGGGAGCTGACGGGTGAGCGTGAGCTGAGTGGATGACCCTGGACACACCAATGGATACAGCTAAGGCCATGTTTTCATAGCTGGAGTGTGTGTGTATAGATACTTTACACAGTACGTCAGTGTGACGGGAAGTTACAGTGATTCAGTGTGATGGGAAGTTACACAGTTGAGTCAGTGTGACGGAAAGCTACACAGTAATTCAGTGTGACGGGAAGTTACACATTGATTCAGTGTGACTGGAAGTTACACAGTGATTCAGGGTGAAGGAGTTATAGGGTTTTGGTTAAACACGAGCTGAGAGTCGCGTCGTGTCGCTGTTCACATTGTTAAGTATATTTATTTGTTGTAAAACCTTAGGTTAAGGAGGGAAGTGATTACTGGCCAATCAGTAGGTGATAATATACTGAAATCCTGATAACGAGTTCTTTATTCAGACCCAGCAGTACTCACATATTCTTTTAATCTTTTATTTTTTTTCCCACTTATTGTGGCTGGTGGCAGCGTAATAGCCAGGATTGTGGAGCCCTTTGAGTTAATATCAAAGCTATAAAGGGGGGCGCTATATATATATATATATATATATATATATATATATAATATATATATTATATATATAATATATATATATATATATTATATATATTATATATATATATATATTATATATATATATATATATTTATACTGTATAATGTAATTGTAGCTAATCTTAATTTAAGTATTGTTACTGTCTTGTTTTACTACGTATGTTTCATTCAGTGTTTCTCTGTTTCACTAAGCTTCATTATGATGATTCATAGGTATTGACTCAACTTGTTTATGCTCACTGGCCAGTCGGCCTCCAGCTCTCCCCTCCTGTGCACCGTCTAGTTTTAAGCTGAATAAAGCCTTAGTATGCAGGCTCATCTCTCGTCTACTTCACCTACGACAATTTATTCAGCTTAAAACTTTTACGGGGACGAGCTAAAAATGGAGAAGTTACTCCGTCCTGAGAGGTTTGAAGGCCATCCTGACACCAGCCCTACGCAGTGGGAACATTGGTTCAGAACGTTCTCTACTTTCTCGAAGCCATTGAGGAAAGTAGTGACTCCAGCAAGCCCCAGCTCCTCATCAATTACGTGTCTCCCTCTGTGTACTCTTACATTAGCGGCTGCAAGATCTATGAGGAAGCTATCAAGATTTTGAAATCAGTATATGTGAAGCCTACTAGTGAAGTGTTTGCTCGACACCAGTTGGCCACCAGACAACAACAGTGCAACGAATCTGTAGACCAGTACGTGCTGTCGTTAAAGCTGATGGCTAAAGACTGCGAATTTAAGGCCGTGAGTGCTGAGACGTACGCTGAGGAGGCTGTCCGCGACTCTTTTATCGCTGGTCTCTCCTCTTCCTTCATCCGCTAACGGTTGTTAGAGAAGTTGTCGCTCACCCTTGAAGAAGCGGTTCAGCAAGCCCGCAGTCTGGAACTGGCTCAGCATAACGCCGAGATGTATGCTTCACACTCTTCCCCGAGCTGCAATTCCGCGGCTGTAGCTGCTGCCTACCCTCGAGTGCCAGGAGATAATCAAGAGGAGGGAAGTGTTTCGACTGGAACGAATGCTGCTACCAAGACTTCATGCCTCTACTGTGGTCGCTCCCTTCATCCTCGTTACCTTCATCTTCCCTTCAGCCCGGCTCGGAACGTTCTCTGCCATAAGTGTTGGAAGAAGGGGCACTTTGCATGTGTATGTCGTTCACAGGGCTCCGGAGCAGTGCGTAACAAACTTGTTACATCGGCAACCCTGTCTTCCATGACAACGGCTTCGACATCACCCCTTCACAGTGCCACGATACCAGCACTCATCAACGAGGTAAGATTTGAGGCTCTCGTTGACAGTGGAAGTACTTCCAGCTTCATTAATCCTGATGTTACACTCCTAGGTCTCACAGCTGCCTCCTCTAAGGAAACTATTTCTATGGCCTCATCCCCTCTTGCCGCCGTAACTAAGGGACATTGTTTTACAAACCTCAAGATAGCTGGAAAGGAATACAAGCAGTTTTAACTATGTTTGCTCCCTGATCTATGTGCAGATGTTATTCTGGGTCAAGACTTTATGAAGATGCACCAATCTGTTAGAGTGGATCTGGAACTGTTAAGAGGATCTCGGCCTAAACTAACTATTTGTGGAATTGCAAAAATGAACCTCAGTTCACCTAGTCTTTTCCCCAATCTGAGCCACTCCTCCAAAATCAAGAACGATAAGATATTACGTTGGCGCCTAGAACTTGCTGTATACACGTATGACATCTTGTATCGCCCCGGTAAGGAAAACTGCCTGCGGATGCCTTGTCTCGCTCTTGTTTTGCTGCTGTTGAGTCTCTGGCTGCTCTGGAGAAAGTTCATGATGCATCCTTTGTCACCCGTATGCACCATTTTGTTAAATCTAAGAATCTGCCTTATTCACTCGATCGAAGATGTGAAGAAAGTGTGCCGCCAGTGTCGCTCCTGCTGCGAATTAAAACCTAGGTTCTTCAAGCCACCTGCTGCTCACTTAATTCATGCTCTACGCCCTTTTGATAGAATATCTGCTGATTTTATTGGACTTAAACTTTCCTCCTTCCGTAACAAGTATCTCTTGGTCATGATTGATAAATATTCAAGGTTCCCTTTGCCTACCCGTGCCCTGGCATGTCTGCCCAAACGGTTATTAATTGTTTCCTAAAGTTGTTTTCTGTGTTGGCTTCTTCTGTCCATTCTGACCGGGGATCTCAGTTCATGTCTCGAGAAGTATCTGATTTTTTGTCTAATCATGGTGTCGTAATGACCCATTCCACTCCGCACCACCCACAGGGTAATGGACAGTCTGAGAGGGAAAACGGCATTATCTGGAAGCAGTGGCGTAGCTACGGGGGGGCAAGGGTAGGCACGTGCCCCTCCACGAGAAGCCGGTGCCCCCCCAGGTGCCCATCCACTGGCCACGGCTACCGTGTGGTGTGGGAATCGTGTTCCACTAGGACATCACTTTCGCAAAACGAGGGAAGGAACATGGCAAAGTTGATCAAGAATTATTAAAGCTAACAGCTCAACTGCATGATTATAATTATTGGTGTAAGCTTCTTATGCGCATTGTAAGTACAATTACATTTATTGCTGAACGTGGATTAGCATTCCGAGGCACAGATGAAGTGGTTGGTTCTCAAACAAATGGAAATTATCTTGGCATACTGGAACTCTTATCAGAGTATGATCCATTTCTTGCAGCTCACATCAAACTGCATGCAAATAAAGGACGAGGTCACACCAATTATCTCTCATTTACAATTTGTGAAGAAATAATTGGAATAATGGGTGAACTTATGCTGAAGGAAATAATAGCAAGAATATACGCTATATGGAAGACACTTTGCGAAAGGAAAGGTTCCTGACATTCATGAACAATCGAGGTCACACTGGTGCCGATATGGCCAATGACCTGTTTGAGTTTTTAGAGGACCACAACACTGATATTAAAGATTGCAGGGGGCAGTCCTATGATAATGCTGCAAATATGAGCGGAAAGTACAAAGGAATGCAAGCACTTATCAAAGAAAAATATTCATTACCAGAGTTTGTGCCATGTTGTGGGCAATCCCTAAATTCAGTTGGAAAGGCAGCAGCTAATACATGTTCTGCAGCTATTCACTACTTTGATTTCGTTCAGCAACTGTACTATGAGTTTTTCACAGCATCCACGGCACGCTATGAAATAGCGTGTAATAATCTCAAATCAAAATTAACAAACACGGATAAGCAGTTGTATGTTTCCCAAGTGAAACTCGTTGGTCTTGCAGAGCTGATGCATCAAAGGCCATAGTGCATGGCTACAGAGAGATAAGAGAGGCTCTTGATGACATTATGACATTATGACTGATGAGGAAAACTAGGCTGTGGTTCGAAATGAAGCTATTAATCTATATGAAAAGATGGATAAATTAGAAACAGCAATTTATGCTTCATTTTGGAATGAAATTTTAGAAAGATTTAATGCAACAAACCACATTGTACAAGATCCTAACATGGTTCTCAGCAGGGCTTGGAAACTGTTTAAGGGAACGAAAACGAAAAAACGAAACGAACGAAATTATGCTCGGAACAAAAACGGAAACGAAAACGTTATCATATTTACTGTTCCTGAGCAAAAACGCTATTTTGAAATCCCTGTAACCGGTTAATAACGTTATTTTTTCGTTCCCTGCCATATATGGTCACTAATCCATTTTCACTTCCAGTAGCCAAATGATTTAAGTAAATGCATCTGTATTACATACATACATTAATTAAGTCTACTGTATTTGTTCACTTGGCAATTGACGATGTGGTTTTGTTTCAAATAGTATCATATGCACCACTTTTCATTTAATTTGTGAAGAATAACTATTTTGTAAATTATATAATTATGAATTTATGTCTTCGTGATATGCATCACGTTCCCTTATTTTATTACACCTTCCAATCGTGCAATCGTTAAACTATGATACTGCAGTTTGGTTTAAGAATATGCTTAGATTAATATCCAGTATTCGAAAAATATCGTGAGTATGTGCTTAAATTTTTAATTGTGTTCATAGCCTAATGCTTGGTGCGCCGAATTTCGGTGTGAGTGTCCTAAGTTCGAGTCCTTGGAGTCCACATGTAGTCATTGACTTCATTAATTAAGTTTATTTAATTAGTGGGTAGTGATATTACGAATGAATATAGTTTTACCATATATAATATTAATAAATAATTAGTGATTCATGTCTTTACGACGACTGAGATTGCATACTCCTACACTACGCTTCCTGTATTGTATATGTAAATGTGTTGCCTTATTTAAGTCTTATAATAATATAGTTCTTACTACATCTAAGGGTTTGATTTTGTTGGATACTATGCACCATGAAATGTATGGCTTTATTACCATCTATAAAAATTTAGTCATGTATAGGCATTATTATTTATTAGGGCTAATAGAATATTTAATATATGGTTTGAGAATAACGTTCCAACCGGTTTTCATTTTTTTCTAACCGGTTCAGGAACGTTATGTTTGCAGGAGGAACGAAAAACGAAACGTAAATAATACTGTTTCTGATCGGAACGAACCGTTTGAGAAATTATTTCGTTTTCAAGCCCTGATTGAAAGGGTTTGCTAGTGCTTCGAACTCATTAACAGCTTCGCAGAGGATTGTGGGTATAATATCTGAATATCTTTTTTTTTGCTAAGTAGTTTGTGGGTTGTTAAAGGACTGGTTTGCTTTGTTAGCAGGGTAGTGGAGCGGTCGAGGCCAAAAAAGGGCCTTATTTAAGGAGTTACCCCTCCACACTTTAGAACAAGGCAAATGAGGTATTATTGGATTCGTTAGGATGTCTACTTTATGAATAATGATGTTTTACAGTCATTAAAACATGGCCATTTAACCCATTCAACCCATAAAAAATTGAGAATTTTTGAATATCTTAAAAATTGTTATTTTGGCACTTACAAAGATTACTTACACTATTAGGATGTCTACTTTATGAAAAATGATGTTTTACAGTCAGATTCTAATTAAAACATGGCCATTTAACCCATAAAAAATTGAGAATGTTGGAATATCTTAAAAATTGTTATTTTGGCACTTACAAAAATTACTTACAGTATTTACACCATCCTGTCCGTATCATCTCCGACTTCATCTCCATTTGCCACCTCACTTATCTCCGGCCGATTCGCACATTCTCCACCACAGAAACAAATGTCAATGCACTTAAGTCCAGCAATGACACACTGGCATTTTTGTCCGCGACAACCTTTGTCAGAACAAATGAGTTAGGTCTCTAACCTCTGCTGGTGCCGATTCATTCTTGTACATTGTTGGACGCAGTTCATCCTTTGCATTCACATCCAACCATGGCCAACTGGGTTCATTTTTTCAGGTTTTGCAAAGTGACTCTGACACCCATGCTACTTGGTATTTGGGGGCCCGCAAAACATTTGTTGAAGGAGTAAGGGGTGCGGGGGTTACATTGTGGTGGGGGAGAGGCGAAAAAGAAGCTACCCAGCAAAAACAAAGACGGGGGCCTCCGGAGGGCCCCCCGTATGTTTACCCGGGGGCCCGACGGAAAAGGGACGGGGCGTAGGGCCGCTGGGGGGGTTTTGTTCAGAGGCTCACCGGCGGGGGCCCCTCCCACGGGCCCCCGTAGGGCATAGACCATTTGCCGCGTTATATTAACTGATTGAGGAATATTTTCGGGGTTTTTCACCTTTTAAAACATATTGAGATACAGAAGTTTTTTAGGTGTTGCACAGACCATTAGCCGCTTAAAGGGTGATGGGCCCGTACCGGAGTCTGCTGAAGGGGCGAGGGACAACCTTGTTGACAGGGGGGGGGAAAAAGGTACATAAAAGGGAATTTTTGTTTAAGGCCGCGGCACGGTCGTCAAAGAACCCGGTACCCCTGTCTTTGGTGCCACCTACGTCGCTGCTCTTTGTTTCCGAAAAAA